>SJOL01002558.1:0-147780 GCA_004794785.1 Opisthorchis felineus
GCTCGTGCACCCAAGCTATTGCCTTCAATGCATAGCTCCCTTCCTAATCCCCCCACTTAAAAGTCCACTGACAGACCTGTATTTACGCACCAATTTATCAGCTCCTGCTTCCAATGCGCAGCTATCTACCCACCTCTCCAACTCATGGGTGAACTAAACCGTGGCAGCTATAACCACTGTACGACAAGTACGCTATTCTTACAGCTGATAATGATGATGATGACGTCCAGGGCTGCGTAAAGAAGTATAAAAAAATTCGTTGAGCTGTAACACCCTAACGGATCCTATCTGCCATGCCACTAAGTGCTGCGTTGCCGGTTGGGAATCTCGTTGAGAAACTGTAGACTGCCATTTGAATTGGTTTCGAAACTGTTCAGCCTAATGACCGGAAGGTCTGTGGTTCGAACCCGACGTCTGCCTCTCGACTTCCCCTGACTAGGCTTGGGCAACCTGGCAGTATCCCAGCCCTCGTGCTTCCTTCAGGTGGCGTGGCAGCTAGGCGCCGAAAGGGTGCTACAGCTGAACGATTATTATTTCAGCCTAATGACTCAGGCGCTGCTCTTTTTCGCAGCCAAGCGGGCTGTTGTTATCAGTTATTGTTTTGCCCACCGGAGACCTCTTTGGGCCCGTTGCGCTTATCAGCTGGAATCGTTTACGCATATTTAGAAAACTATATCCCTTTTTCAGAAGGTGGGCGTCTCACTCTGACGCGCTTAGCTGATACGCCACCTAGTTTGTTCCGTTGCTGTTTTTGTCTCCGCTCTGTCACAGGCCAAATTCCTCATCTCCGTATTGCAAACCTCAGCCTATTAACCAGGATCAGTCGCAAGCCTCTTGACGATGGGTTGTCCAAGGCATTTGTCATGATGTCATTGATGTTGAAGTCGTACAGGACAGTCTTTTGTTACTTTGCTCGGGGTTATAAACATTCTTGAGAGCCAATTGACAATTCATGCACATACAGTTCTTGAGCAACCCCCAAGTGCTTCTCGGACGTGTGTAATTTTTCCTCTTCTCTCTGCCACTAGGACCACGGAAAAGGATACTTGGTCCATGCAGTTTCGGCGCGCTGTCGTAAAATACAGTTTTACACCCCAACTAACTTGGTTTGTTGTGAAATATGGGACAGAACGTTCCTCAGTCTCTCCCATTCGGTATTGCAAAACGTAGAATTACGTCCGCTTCATTGGAGTTCGTGTTGGTTTTCGGAGAAACTTCTCGACGTGTTCTCCGCAATCTATTTAGGAGTAAGTGCATATCCTTTAGGATTTTGAGGGGATTCTAGCAGGAGGATCGTGCGAGATCAAAACAAACAATACGGAGGCTGAAGTTTGGGAAGGCGATAGGAGAAACAAGTCATCTTTTTGGTTTTTAGTGACGTAGATAATAATCGTTCAGCTGTAACACCATTTCGGTGCCCAGCTGCCATGCCACCCAAAGGAAGCACGAGGGCTGGGATACTGCCAGGTTGCCCAAGCCTAGACAGCGAGTGACGTAGAAAGGCGCCATGTTTCCGTCGACCTAAAGAAAGGTCTCCTTCAGTGGTACTAAGCAGTGTGGTGGGTTTGTAAAGTAAATTCAGTGGAGTACGAATACTGTTTAACGGTATCCACCAGTGTGTTAGCCTCGCAGGAACGTGGCTTTAAAAACTGTGGTCATGAGTATCATCCACCCGAATATTTTCTGCTCAAAGGCAACCGGGCTTGGCGTAAAATATTTGGTTTGTGTTCTACTGTAAGTAAAGCAGGTGAGGGAATGGATGGGCAGTGTCGAGTGACTTGGTTGTGTAAATGGATGTTCTGGTGCTTACGGTTGTCTTATGTTAAATTGACTTACATGCTAGTTCCGACCACTCTTGATGTCCCCTTTTTAACCCCTGGAAACTTCGGACAGCCTCTGTCTTATAGATACTCTCCAATTGCCCTTTCGGTACATTTGGTGGACACTATCCTTAGTCCGTCGCCTCTTCTCAATGAGATTATCATACTATTAGTGCTAAACGACGCACTTCTGGAAACAAGTTGAAATTGTAGACGAACTGCATCGTACCATCTGATTTCCACATTGTCGTGGTTCACCTGACTCACCAAAGTTTGCCATGTACAACCCAAGTATTCGTACTCCGGCGGTCACGCCTCTCACATCAACACCATCAAAAGGCATTCTGGAGCGCATTCAGGTGAGCCCTTGTGGCCTTCCCTTACTGGTCGTTCGTGCATACCTGCAGCTTGTTGAGGAATTTTATGACGGAGAATGCAAACATATGCGTGACTTGATTACGGCTGTTGAGGTACTGGTCGGCTGTTTGGTTTTACAATTTTCTGTCTCTTAGTATTACATGGAACCGCTTCGACGCCTTTCTATCCTAGAGCCCATCGAAATTCACAAGCTCTTCTATACCATTGATAGACTGTTACCTGTTTTTGAAGGTAAGTTATAAAAATGCTGCAAGATTTCTTCCAACCCCCACCTCACAGATCTCGTTTTGCGGCTTTCTCGTGCCATAGAGGTTAATTCGTGCGTTCCTCTAATTGCACAAGTTTTTTTGGAGTGGGTAAGTAGCTGCTTTTTTGGTGTATTAGTCTGCGTTACACAGTTTCCCGTCTTTATAGAAATCTGAAATACATTTATGCAAACTGAACGATAAACACCCACCATAAACCAGCATGTAAGCTGGAAGCTGAGGATTCATTTCACCTCGACCTCACCTTTTGTCTTTCGGTTTGCATTTTGTGTTTTCCAACTTTCCGTTTCATTCGAAAATTCTTCTAGACCTCAGCACCCAGGTGGCTAAAAAACGGGTGGTCAATAATTGAGAAAGTGCCTTTGACGAGTATGTCAAACAATAAGAATCCAGTGGTTTCGTCATGTACCACGCTGCTCACAACATCCTTTAAATGCGTTGCGTGTTAGCAGGGTTTGAAACGCTCTTGAGGACAGTGAACTAAGGACAAAAACGAGCGCACTTCAACCTAAGTTCGGCGCAGTTTCACTAGTTTTTCTGTCAACTTCGCTTTCGAGTTTCCCTGTCCATCGACGATTATCATTCTATTCACGGTATTGAAGTGCTTTTGCAGGTATTGTATTTATGCTCCACACGTTTTTAGAGGGTCCATCTCCATACTTTTGTATGGAACAATCTAACCAAATAGTCCGAGAGTTATGCGACGATCTCGACAATGAGTCATTGCGGACTGAGGTGCTTTCATCCGGAAATAACATCCGTTCGTGACTCAGATGTAACAATGTGCCCACTTGAATGCGTGCTTCATGTGCATTCTAGTTTGTTGGTTGGTGTTCGTCATCTTTGCTTGTATCACATGTGGGGGACTTCAGTGTGGTTGCTGGATACGACTGACATTGAGGCACAAACCAAGAGACTTGTCCTTGTTTGCGGTACTTTTTATCTGGGTGTATCCGACCTTCAGGAGCGTTTTTCTCTTTTCTATAGACGTGCGGTAACCCAACGATGTCACCTTGTGTAGTCCTACCCGGGAGGCTTGCCGCGAAATTACTCATCAACTTTTCTAACCAGGCTATTTGCTTTGCCAGAATTTGTTTCTGTAGGCCTCCTGTATCCACCAACGACAACACTGCTTCACTTGCGTGCTTCAGTTGAGTCAAACGGACCTTGATCTTCTTTTGCCAAAGCAACTCGTTAATATGTGCAGATCTTTATTGGGGTGCCACTGGTTGAATCTGTAAGCACCACGCGTGCTGAGTGCAGCTCTCATCGTCACGTCAGTGAATTAACCCTCATAGGTTTTCACATTCAGCACTCGGCAGTATTTTAAGGGTTTTGCGCTCACCGAATCAAAACTGTCCATGTGTTTGTGAGTAATTTTCGTGTGTGATGTGTTTTGAAAATTTTGATGTCGTAATTGAAGTGAGAGTGGAAAAAACAATGAAAACAGTTCTTCGCACGTTCTATATGGTTCAGAGTTATCGGTATGCATATCCTCCATCATCGTTGTCATCAGTGTTTTCTGGATGATATGGGAAAGTTGAAGATGATAGGTATACATTAGAGGCAGTATCTAGTATCATTGGTGCGTGAGTCCAGGAATGGCAGTGGAGTTTCCATTGTGGAGATGAGGTGAAGCTGTTCACTGATGGTAGCAGTTTGGATGTGTGTGAGACGTTGATTACTCCATGGGACCGTGTCTGTCGTTTTCTGTAACCATTCGTGCATCTCTTCTTGGGGTCCCCGTCTTAGAAGATGATACTGACCGATGTAACCGAGTTTGCCCGTGATGCCAGATCACTGACTTGACCTTTCTGTCCCGTCTTCACCCTGTGCACGGTCGTGCGAAGAGGGCCTTTCGAGGAAGTCGATCAAATGCCATGCGAAGTCAGGGTGTCAGGTGGAGTAGTCAACTCACCAATTGTGTGCGAATTATTTCCGCTTACTTCATCATTTTTGATGCGATGCTCCCACCAGACTGGGACAATGCTGTGAAGGCACCAGTGGTCAAGCGTTGAAAGTTTTTCTCAACAATCTCAACTCGCAGCGATCTGGTCCCTCACCCGTACAACGATATAAAGCGTAAACTCGACCTGTGACAAATAAGCCATTGTCGCGTCTAGGACGCGGATGATGTAGGTTTACCAGAAGCATCTTGGTCTTCCCTATCCAGATGTCGGTATCGGCTTTAGGTAGATCACCAGGATCAATGCAGCGACCCAAGCAAACCAATTTGCCTACCACCTCAATCGGCTCAATCATAAGCATGAAACTCAAGTCGAATCTTATTTAGTCTTGCATCAATACCTTATGGTTTTCAGGTATAAAGCACAGGTCAAACCGTGAGACACGATTATTTTGGTTATTTCATATTGCGTGCATTTCGATCTGGAGAGCTGTGTCTGCGAACCTGCCTTCGAAACATACGGTCTCGCAAGCATCAGAGGCTGAGGACGGGTCTTCCATGATCATATCGATGACGAACTTGAAGTGAAAGGTGACAGACGGCAGCCTTGTTTGTCACCCGCTTGAACATCACAGACACGAACCTATCGCAGTTATTCATCTATCTACGGAAGTTGACCTATAACTCATTGAATGGAGTCAAGAATTTATGGAGACACCTGTTTTCCACAGACACTTGCCGGACGAGCAACAGAGTCTGAGACAGATTTCGAGTAAAAAAAGTTGACCGCTGTTGGTTCGTTAGAGCAGTGTTGCAGTTCCAGAGTTTTGTAGAGTAACTAGTTGATTCGCGCATCCTCGTGAAGAACGGAACCAAGTTTGGTTCTGGATAAGAACACCTTGGGTGCCAAAGCTACCAGACTAACGCCACAGTGTTTTTTTTACATTGTTGACCAATTTTGAACCTAGGAACGATCACTGATGTACCCTGCTCTGAGGGTACTTTTTCTTCACGATTCACAGTACCGGTGCGTTTTGTCAGCTACGCTACCTGAGTTTCTCCGCTTCGTGTGTAGAGGGCCGAACACAAACCGCCCGAATCTGGCGCCTTCTTGCGTTCTAAGAGTTATGTTTCGTACTTTTTCTTCTCAACTAATTATAGTTTACCTTCCGTTCATCTGTACGCATTGCCTTCAAGGTTTTTGTTGCAGGAAGCCAGCCGCACTGTTCAGACTACTTGGTCCACCCGTCCACTCGGCCATTTTGCAGATAAATTATTGAACCATATTTTTCACTTGGCGTTTCACAATTAGTTGAGCTCGTTTGATAGCTTGGATGAATTAAGTGATATGGGACACGGCTATTTCTGGTGCCAAAGCCTTCTTTATCTCCTCAGCTTCCACTGCCCACGACAGCCCTCGGTCTTGCCTTTGTCTCTTCACAATGTCGCGCTTAAGAGGTTTCCGTGCGCCACCATGCTGGTTGCCGGAGAGCATAGATCTATCAAGATTAACGACTCCGACTATTGTCCGTATTGACTTGTCCCTGTTGGAGGGTCGGACAGACTGGTTTGAACGCCATGTTTATGGTTCATTTCAAATTTATCCACGAACCATGGTTTGTAAATGTTTGTAGAATGATGGAGGAGCACTAAACGAATGTCCCTCTCTTGCTATGACTTATTAGCACTGCGCTCATAGGTATTTCCGGTTAGGTTCCGTTCTTGCACACTCCCGGACAGGTGCCGAAAAGGTTGTCTTTGGGCTTTTGGCGAGATGGCTCAGTGATTAGAGCGCGAATCTACTGACCGGAAGGTCCGTGGTTCGAACCAGATCACTGCATCTCGACTTCCACTGCCTAGGCCTGGGCATACTGGCAGTATCCCAGCCCCCGTGCTTCCTTCTGGTGGCATGGCGGTTAGGAACCGAAAGGGTGCTACAGCTGAACGATGCGCCGTCGGTTAGCGATATGTCAATGTCGTACTTCCTGATATTCAGAGGTGCGGAAGCTTGTCTCGTTTAGTTGCGTCCTTGTTATGTTTCGATCACGTAGCGAGCAAACAATAATATGCGCGGACTGTAACGATACTCTATCCCCAGCTATGTTGCCTGATCCCGACTCCTAGTACGGCGAATAGTAAGAAGACGAAAACTTTGGACACAACTTTAGTGATCCGAACAGCAGGCGATTAACAGGCGCTAACGGAAAAAACGACAATGCATATATATATCCATAGTTTGACCTTGAAAAATGCCGGAAGTTCGTTAGCACACACAAAGATACAGAGTTTTTGGGGATATTGATATTCCCAACACCTCCCCTTGTGAAAAGTCAGTAACAGGCTCAACGTGGGTCGACCTGGATACGTTCCGGCTGGCGGCGGCGTCGGTCTGTCCACAGCCTGGGAAGAAGTGATGGATCAAGTGCTGAGCTGCCGGTCACACTCTCTTCTTTCGAAACTGCATCAGCTTTCCGCTCAAAAGTATCGAGCAATATGTCTAACGGTACGATACCCGAACATACTGGAGTTTCCGGCGTGCTGTTAAAGCGGAGTTGGTTTTGATGTCTGGTCCAGGTGTTTTGACCAACTGACACCTCGTACATCACACTACCGCGTTTGCGCAGGATAAGACCTGTAATCCACGCATCGTGTCCCGGCCGATAGTCACGGACAAGTACGGGCGTTCCCACCTCGAATGGAGCTCCAACTGCCACCGGTATGGACCTTGACTCAGTAGACTGTGTTGGCAACATGGAATAATGCACAGTTCTCAGCTTACGGCCCATGAATGCCTCTGCAGGTGATTGGTGGTTCGCCAAAGCGTCATTCGGGGTCGTTCGGTACACTAACAGGGATCTCTGAAGGGTTTCGACGGATGTCTACTCTCCCCGAGCTTTAAGCACGGCTCTCTCGAATGTGTCGACGAACCTTTCTGCTTGACCATTCGATTGCGGTTAGTTGCAACGCCCTAGTTTCTCCATTGTAAAGGTTAGTGTCCCTGCGTCCGCCGGTTAATTTGGTGCTTTGGTTTATTAGTTGGGCGCCTCCTCCAAACAAATTGATGTGTCCGTTTGAATGGGGCTTTCCTGCTTCTCTTATGAGTTCCCCGTCTGGTTACTTTTGCAGCTCAAAGGTCTGTGGTTCTGGCGTTCTATTGCTCTTTGTGGCTGGTAAATGGGATCAATTTCGATATGTTTGTTGATAGCTTCTTCAGTGGAGTACCACGCTTCCATAAATTCACGTTCTTTCTTCGTTCTTGCTTGAGCCAGTGTGCGAACGCCGCTCCAGTCGAACTCATGTCCTTCCTGATATTTGTGTACGGAGATGAGGGAACATTGGTCGTGTCTTTCAGTGGCGAGCTTGTGTTCATGTATTCTGGTGGAGAGCTTCTTTCCCGTTTGTCCTATATACCGTTTGTTGCAGTCATTGCATTGGATCCTGTATATGACATTGTTCTTCGTCATTGGATCTAATTTCCCTGTTGGTCTTGATAGTGTCCTCCGCAAAGTGTTCGCAAGCTTGTAAGCGACCGTCGTATTGTGCTGTCACCAAAGACTTGCCGTCATTTCAGCGGTGTTCTTGACGTATGGGAGCGTGCGTCGTTTGCTTCCATTTTGTGCTGTTGCGTCGATCGTATTTGGCTTCCTGAGTGATCTCCAGATGAAATTTCTCGGGTATTCATATCTCTGGAACACTTTGTATAGGCGTTTTTCTTCTTTGATCTTGGATTCTGTTGTGCTGTAGTGTGTCTCGATCCGCTTGAAAAGTGTCTGAATGCAGCTCCGTTTGTGACAGTTTGGTTGGTTGCTGAGGATTTGGTCCGTTTGTGTCGCTTTTCTGTAGACCTCAGTTTATAGCTGTCCTTTCGGCAATCTAGAGATCAGGACGTCCAGAAATGCCAGTTTTCCGTTATTTTCTTCGATTGTGAATTTGATGTCATCGAAAACGTTGTTTAGCAGTTGGCTTACTCGTTGCAGTTCATTCAGTCACATCAACAATTTTTCCAGCGGAGTAACTGGTCAAACAATGCAGTGCTTACACTTTTGTGCCATGTTTTTACAACATCTGGTGGCGTTTATTGTTGCAAGTTAATGTAGAAGAACAACCCTATAACGATTCGATGATACTTTGTATGTCACAGTAAACAGCTCAGTGATTTTATCAATCAGGTAAGATAGAGTCTCACTGCTCGAGTACTTTGCCCGCTCGAATTTGGTTCGTTGTATTTTTTAGTGTCATTCGCTTCTCACAGCCTGGGATCCATGGTAAAGTGAACTTATGGATGAAAACTACGAGTCCAAGGTAGTTTAGTCCAACAAATATTGTGCTTTTCACTCTTGTCCTTCTGGTTGAATTAAAGTCTTCCTTTTTCAATTTCAGTTGGACGTTCGCTACTTGGGAATTCCATCGGAAGAAGACTGTTCGTCAACACACGGTATACAGCATAATGCAACGTCTGTGGAAACGCCCGCTTCAACCGGCTTCTCTTTCGTTGCTGAGTTGATCATAGACTATGTGGCTCATTTGTTCGAGTCGCGTGAATATTTAGAGGCTTTCATTCGACATCGGACAAAATTTTCTGATTTCCTATCCAGGTGCAGTACCACTTCTTCTAATCAGCGCCTGGATTTGTGGCATTTTCTGAGTAAGTAATCTACACAAAATAGTTTTCATTGATAAAAGAATGAGAAGATTTCTGGCTACCTTTGGTAATTTCATTCAGCTCACCAAATCACTTACCAACTTCTCAACATTTTGTATTGATTAACGATTGCCTTTGGTTTATTCGTTCCACATATTTGGACTGTATTTGGGATATTTACGCAAACTACTACGCGTCAAGTAGTAACAATGGATTCAGTGGAGATGTGACAAGCGCTACCGTGAAACAAATACTGAAAAGTTCACCTCCTAATATCATACTAAGGACAGGTATATCTCCGGAGGCCAGAGCAAATCTTGGCTAGCATACAGAGCACATATTCTGTAGTTTCCTAAACGTCGATTCTGTCTTGAAGATGTGGTCCGTCCCCGATAAGCTCAATCGCGTGCGCTTTCGTCTTCCTTAAAAGAGAGTCTAGAAGGATACATAACACTTTGGTTAACAACTTCGGGTTGCTTACCCTTTGCGTGATCTCCAAACGCCAATCTGATAAGTCCCAGTAAGGACGAAGTGGCCTATATGGGTGCGTCCTTAAGAATCCGACACGTCTTCCTCATAACATCTGGCCAATATCCCCCGTGAAATTCAACGGCAACTCAGGTGGCATACTTTGTCTGTCCGTCAGTAGTCAGGTGTTTGTATGAATAAGTCAACAGTTGGCTAAAACCGGAAGTTTTCACCATGTAGTTCGTTGGCTCAGTGGTTAGAGCGCAAATTTACTGACTGGAAGGTCCGTGGTTCGAAGCCGACCTCGGCCTCTTGACTCCCCTATCTAGGCTTGGGCAACCTGGCAGTATCCCAGCCCTAGTGCATCCTTCTGGTGGCATGGCAGTTAGGCACCGAAAGGGTGCTACAGCTGAACGAGTTAGTTGGTTGGTAATTTCGTGATTATGTGCAGATGGAACTAGTCGATTGGGTAGAAAAATAGCTTATGCTGGACAGTGTGAGCAGGACCACTAACCACAGATATGCGGTTCAAAATCCAATTGGTCTGAATATGTACTAATGCTCTCGAAGATAGGATACTACATGAAGGGAGTTGTCGGACTCCCTTTGGAGTGCCCTTTTTCAGGAGAAAGGTGCATTAAATACTAGCTGACGAGTAACATTATCGCAGACTCTTAAGAGGTATAAACTCTTTTCGGAGAGTTCTTTTCTGTGGATTCATGTGCCGTATCTCGCAAACGTTGTATGCACTCCGGAAAGTTTACATTGTGCATACAATTTTGGTCCCGACTTTTCGATTACCACATGTAAGGTTAGGATACTGTTGTCACTGTCTTCCGCCAAGCCTACTTAGCAGCGCGATTTAGCAACAAATGCTTTTCAGCTCAGTTCAGTCAGTCAGCGGTAAACTGTTCATCAAGGTGCATTGACTCTCACTCCCTCAGTCTAACCCATCAGGGATGAGGTGAGTAATAGGAGGATCTCTAGGCACTGCAGATAATGGCCTAACGAGTTCATCGACGTCCTTCCTCTCAGCTACCTTGTTCATGATTTGAACATCGATTCTAAATCGCCTTAGAATCTGTCAACCTCTTCTCCAGTATTCCAGTTCGGACAGGGAGACTTGTAATGAATGGATTCGGTCTTCACCAGAAGTGGAGCTCTAGGATGGCTATACCTACACAGGCTAAACATACCCAAACTAGTATTATCGTTACAGCTCCGAACGTTTAAGACGGCTCGCTAAAAGAAATGGGGATTTTTCTCGAATTATGTTAACAAAGGTCCGAATCTTGGTATGTAAAATTTCAGCAAATTCCAGCTGGTAAGCGTATGTCCTGCAGTCTGTTCAGGGGGTACAGTTTTTGTGCCCATTTTTGCCATGTTTTGTATTTATAGCATCTGAAAGAAGAAGCGCGGGTGTCGCTCAGTGTGGAGCTTATCCACCTTATTGGGTCACTGGTAGTCACTTCTGTGCCTGTGGCGTTTGTTAGACGGCATCTAGCAAGCGTCATTTACCTTGAATTCTCGAAACAAGTCTTTGTGAACATAGGGCTGCGGGTATCCTATATGATAATCGAAATTTTACTAGTATTGTATGCAGCCTGGAAAATACTACAGTTTCTTTTGCTTGGGGCATTGGCTACGGTTCTAATGGTGTAGATGATGATGCCACTGGTAACTCAGCAGCTGATCTTTACATCCTACTCGTGCTTGGCGGAATTACTGAATCTGTTTCCAATCCAGTGTTTATTGTTTGTTGATCAAGTGGCGCACAACAACTGCGCACTGATGATGTCTCCTCGTATGGTGACGAAACATTTCCAAGTCAATTGCCAAGTTCGGCGAACAGATCAACGGACACCTGATCAAAAACCGATAAACTTACCTGAGCTACCAATATTTCAACACATTGAATGTGCTTGTTGTTCAGCTTCTATGTATTTAGAAAGCAGCTTTTAATTAGTACATACATACCAAGTTCCTGGGTAGACTAATCAGCTTGTACACGAGTACAGTTTTCTTTTTACGTTTTCTGTCCTGTTGTGTGTGCGACGGCTCGGAAGATCAGGGATGGGGCAAAGTCAGAACAGAGACAATTTAAAATCGCACGATTACCGGGTTTCCAGAAACTGGACTGACTCATTTCCAATTTTTTGTTTTGATATTTGATTTGACCACTTGACTACTACCTGTTGTAAATCTAATCACAAATCTCTTTACGGTTCCGATTGCGCTATGTATAGGTCGTAACAAAAAAACTTGAAGAACGGTTAGCTTTGGAGGATTTCAGAAACCGCATTCCATCTTCTGGCTCATCGGCTTAACCGGTCAGAGATCCTAGCGGCTTGACGATAAAATTAGTTGGCCATTTGTTTCATGAATTTGAACCGATTGGCTGACGTCCGACAGTTTACGTTCGGTCTGCATTTTTGACGTATGCTTAGAAGCGGTGTTAAAGTGTAGCTTCACAACAGTCGAAGTCCTCTATTTCCATTTTCCCACAGCTTGTACTCGAACTCGGTTCACCCGCTATTCACTCCTGTTTGATCGACTTTTGGATATGGTAGTGGTCGGTGTTCGTGATAGGTTGCATGTTGTACAATTTATCTGAAATGCGTTCACGTCAGTTCATTTCCGTCCGCACTTTCCCACGACCCTATGTCGATCGCACTTGATATTCTGAGCAGGAATTCTGCCAAGGCCCTCATATGAAGTTGCTATCAATAGGTATTCACCTCACTGCACCTCAGATCTATCCATAAGACACACCGTAGGAATTTGTAGATGTCCATATCTACCAAAGTAACACTCTGCTTGTCTATCCTGGCTTAACTTATTGGTAGCCTATAGAGATCTTGAGCTCGAGACAGCTCAGTGGTTCGGACCTAACCTCTGCATCTCGACTGCTCCTGTCTAGGCTTGGGCAACCTAGCAGTATCTTCGCCCTCGTGTTTCTTTCGTGCAGTGTGGCAGCTAGACACCGAAAGGGTGGTACAGCTGAACGAAGAAATCCTGTTTTACATCTTCGCGGGTACCCAACTTTTTCCAGGCATGCATGGGCAATCCGTGGCAATCCAGACATCTCACCTACGAGCTGTATGACCGAGCACTTACTTTGAGACCATAGCTACGTTCATTTCTGCTCATTCTTCCATGTATAGTGAGACACTAAATTTCTGTAAAAATAACCTACTGTATCCGGAAGTGCTCATAGGTCCCTTTTTCTATCATTCTGCGTTAACGAATTCAGGCGTACCATCAACAAGCTGCATAGTGTTGATGTAACATTGGTCATATGTACGAAATTGTGCTCACTTTTTTTAAATTTCAACTTCCTGCAGTTGCCCACATTTTCATTTTATACCCCTGTGCTCAACCCAAAGCCCGATAACCTTTTGTTTATGGTCATGCAGTTTGGTGAAGGATGGTGTTTTTTCCACTTCAGCTGTTTCTTACAATGCTCGTCGCTGTTCACTCATTTAGCTTACCCACATTGATTGCACCGGAGACGGCGTGCTTTCCACGTATCACCTCGGTGTAGGGTTGATCCCAGACATTTTGTAGTGATAATGATTTACACTTGTTGGGAACTGGGAGAAACAGATGCTGGTGCTCAGGAGCAGCATACCATAATTGCTTTACTACTAAGGAACTTTTGCTTCAATGCTCCTGTCACTTCTGTAGTGTGTTGTAAATTTGGGCTTTTTAACTTGGTATGTGAACTAATATTGTTTTTTTTTACCAAACACTGTTAATGAGGTAGCTGAAAGTTTTCAGACAGCCTATTCCTGGTTTCATCCTTTCTTGAGGTTCATCAGGTAGGTGTAATCCTCGAGTTTAGTATAAACTGGGTTATCAGCTGATATTCATTTGAGTCTCCCGTTAACACGGAATTGATCCCCATAATTCATATAATATGGTGTTGGTTGTTCAAAAATCTACATGCCTACATAACAGTGATTTGAAGCTGCCCCAAATTCAGCGAAATTGAGCAGTTTGCAATTTGAGGTCACATTAGATGGCTGAGGTAATCCGCTTCAGTTAAGCTGTGCAACCAGTACACTTTAAGTACATCAACCACGCCCGTACATCGCTAATCAGACAGTATTTATCTGGGATTCAGGCTGATTGATACACTCATACCCTCCATGATAAGTTAACGTTGCGGAGTTGAGCACTCAGTTGTAAATTAGGACAGCGACGACGGGAGATTCAAACGAAAGCTCATACGTAAAACTTGATTTTCAAGTACGGGATAAGATATATTGGAATTGGGGAACTTCTCCCTCAAAGGACGAACCTTGTGTTGTGCTGTAAGTGTTTTCATGGACTAGAACATAGTATCATATGAATGAGTGAACCTATATCGCCTGTCCGATGTTTTGATGACTCATATTGCTTATTACACGTGTATTTTTGGCGACTACCACTCCGTTTGGTCACTCGGTCACTGCAGTTTGTGGAGTACTGATGGGAGACCTCAGGTTAATTGCGACACGGATGTGATCTGCGAGATGCATAATCCTAGCAAGAACCTAGGATTTCATTATGTGCAATTGAGTGGCTGAGAGATCACGTAAGGTTTTTTCTCATTTTTTGTTGGGACAGTGTTGTATCGTGGGTGACCGTCCATTAGTTACGCCTGAACTGAGCCTGCCAGACTACGCGATAAGACGAAAGAGAACCCGAGGCACAGCTGTATTGTCACGACAAACATACAGAGCTTCTGCGTAAATATATGGGATCGCTAAGGGGCCAACTATGGTCATTCGCTTGTTCATTCTGTCCAGCCAATGGCGACTTTCCTGCCATGAGCAATTTCACACCCACTCCGCCGGTCGCATGCTTCTAAGCCGTGTTTGGTAAGCTTCGCCAACGCACCTGCCATCCGATGGTACCGATGGTGACCTTGGGGAAGCGTAGTTCTCTACACATGTACTATTCGTGTCTGGACGCTTCCTGACAGAGCTTCAGCAGCGGTAAGTAACGACAGCAACATGCCAGCTGACAATAACGATACCTGTGTCAAACTATGACCGGTATATGGACGTCACTGGCTTTTATATTATGACAGTGCAAACACCGAAGAACACGGATTGCTCCCGAAGAAACTGCTAGTGCGCGAGGGCTCGGATAGTTACTTTTTGCTGATAGTAAGTCTGCAAAAAGCCGTCAGCTTCCCACCGCATAAAAAATCCAGGAAATGCTATTTTAGAACAATACAGATGGACATGTCTTCGTCGGACTGGGATGTATGTGAGACTCAATAAGATCGATAAAGTTTAGTAATCTCTTTCACAATAAAACTGTGGTCAAGGATGAACTCTTTATCGGTGTAATTTCCGTGATCCCATTACTTGGTGGTATTAAAAATACGTTTGATTCGAATTCATTTCTTCTTACTGTGGAATAGGAAGTTCACCGCATTGCGTCATCGACGAAAACTGTTTCAACTTTAATCAGTTTTATCAAACTACCATAGGGTTCAGAATTTAAAGTACTGTTTTGGCAAATCGTAGTGATATTTAGCACGATCCTGCCGCCATAGCTTCGCCGTATTCATGTTCCTCTTAATTTTTATATATCCACCACTTCTGTTCTAACAGAATCAACTCGTTAAGTTGTGTCCTAACTTGCTTGCACCAAACGACATAGGATTGCTTCAACTGAATTCCTTGAAAGTCGGAGTTAATTCATCGCATTTTGTTTTGTTAGACCCTTGAGCTGAAACTAGGCGTCTACTCTAAGTATCTTGAGTTGTTTTAAAGTCATAGCTAAGTCGTTCAACCTTCAACTGATTAGCACATACTTGATAGTCTCGTGGGGCTCGACATATTGGTTTTGGCTTCCAATGCACTGACTTTTCTGTCCTACCCGAAACCGTCCCAAAAGTGTTTGAGTATCTACTTCCGTGTCTGCCGCTTATTCACAAGTTTTTCGTAAGATAGACTGCTTCTCAGTAATGCTCTAGTCTCTTCTCCATGTACTGCATGCGTGAACAGCCATCGGAGAAGGTTTACTAATTCTGTGCCACCGGTTCAAAACAGTTGTGAGCAGCTACTGTTTCCTCATCATAGACAACAATACTGACGCTTCACTGTCGCACCCCAAGCACTCTGGGCTTTCGCCACTCCAAGTTTCGCATGACAAAAAGCAGTTCTTGGTAGACTGTCCTTAAGGGCATGTAAAACCGTCTTTTATTAACACAGTGTAAGCCCACCCAATGCTTGTTTATTGCATTTGAGCTTTATTGGATCATCATTCCCACAATGCCTATTTTCGAAAATTGACACAGGCTGCTTGCTCTATATAGCTTCACTTGTTTACAAACGCACCCGAAGTGAGGGAACGGAAATTTTCAGTTCTTGCTGAAATGTGTACAGATGGTGATCTCGAAGGCAGGTTCCGAGGTGCTTGTTGGTTCTATGTCAGAAGGCTTTTTGCACCACAAGTTTTGAACTGTACCTTTATGTCATGATACGATTCGTTTTCAAAACGCTCTTCCAAAGGCACATTAACATCCTTTTCCAATTTTATTCAGTAGTTGACTCACTTTAGCATTTTCTGTCAGCCATTAACATATACTTCAGCACTCTTCTGCTTTTTTTGACAGCTGCCGGCAGCTGATGCGGAGCGATTCTCCGTTTACACTGCCCGTCATGAAGCAAAGCGAATAACAGCCGAAATAAATCAGCGCGCTGGTGAGGCACAATGTTTATTCCAGCTCAAACGAATCCAGGTGGACCAGTCTTGTGAGGTAACCTTGCGACCAATCACATTGGTGTTATCATTTGAGCTGACTGTTTATATTTTGTGTCCAACTTTTATCCTTGTTTATCCTTCTTTCATCCCGGTTCACACGGGCACCGGTGCTCTAAGAGACAGCCGATTCTAGGTATCGTCCTGCTGCGTACGAACATGAAAGTCTTTCGAACGGAACATGATGGAAGCCTGTGTAAAGCACCTGAGAGCGACGCACCACTTCAAAGTCAAGAATAAAAGTACTCTGGCTAGCCTGTTGTCTTTCTGACCTTTCTGTAGGCCAGGTTGCAACATTACCATATGTCGCCCGAACTGTCAGGAACACAGTGAGCTTACCGACATTGTTTTCTGCAATGAACTCAGTTGACAGTACACGTTCGACTTATGACCTCTGTGCACGGTCGTATTTGAGGGTGTATCAATATAGAGAGGGTTGTTTTCTGTCCCTCTCATCACTTCATTCATTTTATCTTCCGAATTCGGAGGATCAGAGAAGGCTAATGAAATACTCACGATTAGATAAGCGTATTCCACATCCTCCTGAGATTCACACTGAGACCTCGCGATTGCAAGCTATCGATACCCCAAGTTCAACAGTGCTCTTAAAGAGATGCTTAATCATGCGACCAATAGCGGCCTTAAATTTCTGCCCATGGGAAGTTTTCTCTTTTTTATATATTTTGAACAATCCGTGGGTGTGTAGTTCGCTCTCTTGAGATCATTTTATCTTCGTAACTGTTATGTTTACCTCATTTTTTTCAGTATAAGGACGTGATTTTCAGGCAGAACAAGCTGCTGCTTTCTGGAGACTTGCGTGTTCGCCGAACCGTGGTATGTAAGGAAATCATTATTACCACAAAAATGCTACCTGCTTACCAAAAGTTTATGTTAATCTGTAGGACCTAGTTCGAGGTGGTTTAGAGATGATGCTCTAAATTTCTGGTCAGCATGCCCATATTTCGAGTTCACTCTTGGCTTCTGAATTACCCCTGATAATGATTAGAGAACTCGGCGGGACTGGGGGACTTGGGAACCCTAGTTCTTCCATCGGGTTGTGTGGCCAGATTTTGAAGTGGTGTAGAGAAACAAAATGAACATGACAGAGCCTGGGGTTTAATCGCACGTGATGTGAACTGTGGATGAGAGAAACCCTGGTCAGAAGACCTCTTTAAAAATAATAACGACAACATCAAAGCATAGTGGAAGCAACGGAAATTTCAAGGCGGCCTTGCACGTTAATGTGACATTTGAGCCACAGTGCGTTATATGAATTGAAGGATATAGAGGTTTTCAAAGAAATGTAAAGACGGAATATTTTTTTTGGAAAGAAGAGCGGTCGGCCCCATAAAGTATGGTGTTGATAGGGATAATTTAACGAGCAAAGGCGTTACCCGATAGAAAGGTTCCGACCATTGCCAAAAGAAGCAAACTCCGATGAACATTTCCTATGGTGATAACGGCAGAACAATACGAAAGATAAGGAAACGCTTACACGCTGTCGGTCAGTGACGGAAAATCGTTGAAGTTTACAACTTCGTACTGAATGGAACGAGGGAGGGATTGATAGAAAGAAAGACCCCATCCCAAACATGACGGCAGCACTGTAAGTTTGGGCGTATCGAGAATTCACAAAACGAGAATTTGGGCCGCTTGTTTCAGATGGAATGCCGGGATACTGTCATTCCAAAGGCTTTGGCGCACGAGGACCAGGACAAGTTGTCCGAAAATGGTAAGCGAAGGAGGGTAAACGAAGTGGAATGGGTGGTGGTGGGGGCTCAATGAGTATGTTTACGTTGGGAGTGGATCGACGTAAAGAGATGGACACGTGTAGGTACTTGAACATGAACATTGCATTGGGCGAACCCCTGCCGAGGGTGGCGGGAAGAGCGGTATCTAGAGTAGTAATAAGACGCGCTCGGCCATCGCAATCGGAATGAAGCAGACCGGTGGCACTAAGTATGATGTCAAGTGGCGCTTATGAGCCTTAGTTTGAAGGTGTAACGGGGAAGAATAGATTGCTCACATAAAGACGAAATAGCTGGGAGTAGAACACAGATCCTTGGGAAACTCGCGCACCGATGTTCTTGGTCAGAGTGACCACGCAGCCGATTATTGTCTGCATCCAATCCTACTGGTGAAGTTTGGTTGGAGCCTATATAGTGTAAGCTTAGCAAGCAGGTCCGCTTGCCTGATCTGCTCAAACGTCTCTGGGGCAACCGCATAGTTTCATCAAGAATACGGAGAGGAAGACGGAGCCTGTGACGCGTAAGCCAGTGGTTTCCTCTGAACTCATATTGGCAGTCACGCAAGAGAGAGTTGTATCAAATTTCGTGGAAGGTTTCTTTGGCCCAAATCGATTGACTAAATTGGGGGTAATGGATAGGAGCCGTTATTTATTTTGGTTGGAGCATTAGGGATGATAAGGGAAAGGTTCCTTTTGTCAGCTTGACGGAAAAACAGCCGTGGTTAAGGATAGGCCTGAGATATTGGAAATGTTGTGGGGTTTTGCGGGATAGATATTTTGTTCACATTCACACCACTCGTTTGAACGGTCGTCCTCCTGTTCTGGCGTAATTATTCTGGTGAGTCTACACCAAAGGGACTCACCAGAATAATTACGCCAGAACAGGAGGTCGAGCGTTCAAACAAGAGTGGTGTGAATGTGAACAAAATATTGGAAATGGTTATGACGGGCTCAGGAACACAGTTACGAAACAGCTGAACGAGGATGTTGGGAGGTCTGACAGGGGACGGAAAACGTGTTGGTAATTGGCAAGGGTAAGTGCTACGGATGTTCTGGGTAAACTTGTGCAGATTCGAGGGGGAAGCACTGGAGGTTAAAAGCCTCTGACAAGAGGGATTTGGCACCTCTAGATGAATCATGTATGGGAGAGAATGAAGAAGAATGAAACGTACGATCGGCTGGTTTCGCCAAACTCCAAAAGGATGGATTTCTGGTTGGTGCTTTCGCTAGTTGAGATACCTTTCGTGCCATGAATTTATCTTTCACGCAGTCCGTTAGAGACGAACAGATATGACATGTCATATCACATATCATAACAAGATGCACGTAGTGAGTGCATCTCGAAAGACATAGGTGCATTTACTGATCCTTGTGTAATCTACTTTCCACCTACGGGTACATACTGTTAAAAATGGCCTGACAAAATGGAGGATTAGTTGGCCCATTACATCAGAAAGAACGCGCGTAAGTTTTTCAATAAAAACTAAAGGTTTTCCGAATGGCAACACCGTCAGGGACAATTGTTAAAGACTTAAAAATTATCCCATTCGGATGGAAGGCTAAAAGAAATCATGAGTTTCAGTGGAATCTCCATCGCGATCAGAAAAGGCGGACAATCTGAGAGTTGACGATCGAAAAGATCTGTGTCTTACGTCCCGCACGATCTTTGTGGGAAGCAAACGGGAGCCACTTCCTGTTGTTGTCGTTGAGGTTGCCGAGAATACGAAATTCAGTTGTTGGGCCCGACTAAAGTATCCGTTCGCAGTCAACTTACGACAATGTGACAAGAGCGAGCACATCAGAGCTATTCGTTGCATGATAAACATCAAAATACTCTATGCGTCGATGGAATGCGACAGTCCAGGGCACGAAACTAGGAAACAGATAAGGAATAGTATGCTGAGGCGCCCACTACATTCTTGAATTTGAACAGTTGAAAAGTTTGTCTCTCAAAAGTGCCACCCCTCTGGTGGCAGAAAAAGTGATGCTTTTGAAGATTTGCCCATTTATTTTGTTAACTGATAAACTAATGAGTAGTATGGTTGCATGCTGAATTTTCAGATGCCTTTTGTTACGAAAACCTACTGGAAGTCAACATTTTAGCCAATGCATTTTGATCGGTGTAGCTATCCAACGGATTTAATGTGTCTGTGAGTTCCTTTTTTTTCCCAACCGTTTCATAAACACCGATTGCCTCCCTGCTTAAAAGAATGAGGTTCTGTCGAAGCTTTCTGAACCCGGGCCAGGAGCAGCTTCCTTCCAAGGCGCTGCATGGACCTTTCACATGGAACGATTCAAAACGAAATCAAAGATAAATGGTGACTTATCAATTTCGTTCAGAACAGATTAAACGAAAATGAGTGCCGTCACCAAATTATCTATGAGTAATTCAGCAATACGCAATGACATCACGATGAGATACCGTTATTGGAAACGGTACTCTTCACAACATTTGAGCTCACTACAAGCTTTCATTCACTGTCTTTCAAGGCTCCAAAAGGAGGGTCCCAATGTCAGAGAAGTACCGATGGCTTAAGTTCGTATAAACGGAGTCCAAGGGTGGCCTGATTTGGTCTTGCTACTTTCTTAGTTTTGTATTGTTTCCTGCGCATCACAAGAACTTGTTGACAAGCCTGTCGAAAGGCTTCCGTGCTTGCCAGCCTAGTGCAAGGCTTCAGCTGTATTTAAATGAAATCTCTTTGTATCACAAAATCCTCTCGAGAGAAATTGGGGTTCAATCATGGATCTGCAGTGAGTATAGAATATCCTCATCCTGCCTTCGAGGGGACTCATGACTGGCGATTAGTTTCCATTGTTGGCCATAGGGAAGTATCAGTCTTCAAAATGCCTTTGTTCTGTTGATTCCAGGCTTCTCCCTTATGTATACAAGCTTTCGAAAACGTCCTGATAATCTCTACAGTTTTTGGATATCGGTTGCCTTAAGTCAATCGAGAAATGATGGTTCAACAGAAAAGCATCCTCTTTTTGTGGAGGATGCGTGTCATGACAGTTTGGTGAAAGCAATAGACCATTAATTAATGGGTTTCGGAAATGAGTATGGGGCATTTACTGTTTGCCGAAAACTTTGAGGCTGATCGGCCGAGTGGAGTATGGTCCGTCAGTATCATGACACTGACAAATTGTGCAAGATTTTCAGCACACACTAGTCTCCATATCTCGTCATTCAAGTCTCGAATAGGATGATTCACCCTCTGTTCAACTTTAAATGATATCCCTCTGCATCAACCTGTCTTCTATGGTTAAGAATGCACAACAGAGGCAAAACATCAGCCAAGGTGATACCTACACTTTCACAACCAAGCAGAGAATTCCAATGTTATATTTGCTTTAGTGCGAAGATGACATCTTGAAATCGTGCTGAACACACGCCTCACTGGGAAACCTTAATTTTCCCTCGATTTGCATCAATAACTATGACCATTTCGAACAGCGAGTAAACCGGTATTCCAGTGGCTAAATTCGCAAACGCCATTCCGTAGCTAGATTTAAAATTCTACTGAAAAACACCACTTATGGCGCTCCAAAAATGGGACGTCCGGATCAGCTGAAAATCGTCCAGCTGTAACACGCTTTCGGTGCCTAGCTGCCGTGCCACCCGAAGGAAGCACGAGCGCTGGGATACTGCCAGGTTGCTTAAACCTAGACAGGAGAAGCCGAGAGGCAAAGATCGGGTTCGAACCACGAACCTTCTGGTCAGTAAATTCGCGCTGTAACCACTGAGCCATCTCGCCCTCGGGACAGCTGAGAACTACTAGGGTTAAATAGCTGCAAACAGAACTTCCATTTGGTACTTGTTCATCTCTATCGATCAGATGATGGGTGAGGTCTATGAAAGAACGTCAACGTTTGATTCATCAAAGAAAACTTAAACGGTATCATGTGTCTTATCAAGGTGAACAAAATACCGAGAACAAACACTATCATACACTCACCAAACTCACGAAATAACTTGGGATCACGACAGTGATGCAGTAACACGAAATCTAGCACGTCACAAACTGCTGTTCCCGAGTGATAGGACTTTTGATGAAGTAGGTTGAGCTTGATGTTATTCATCGCATTGTGAGTATTAAGTATACTTGTCTAGTTTTGAATTTCGGACCATTGTTCAGCCGGGCTAAACAGGTTTCGAGCCGTTTAGTTAGCATTTACGCGATGGCTCGCACCGTCTGGCTCATCGACCGGGGGTGCCATGTGACCTGTAAACCCTGTGGGGGTTTCCCGTACTTTTTGACAAATGGGCAGTTTCATTACCTTCCATGTGATTAAAGTCACTCGTCAAGGAATAAAACCTGCACCCTGTAGAGAGATGTTAGCCATCCCAGCGATGGGAACTTCTATAGGAACTCTTCGAGGAATTTTCCCTGCAAACTTCTCTGAAGAGTTAGCTCTCGTTCTGGAGGAAGTCTTGATGATAGACATATAACTTTTGTCATCTGATAGGTATCACTGCCCAACCTATAAGTGCTATTATTGTCCACAAGTCCAAACCCCTGGAATTTGTTGCTGGTCTCTTATAATACCAGTTGCAAGAGTAACGGAGTAGCGAAGAGAACAGCAAGAGTATTTCGGCTTTGCATTGTATCTTCTACTCATTACGCCGGACATCCTGACATTAGGACCCACTTTGTCCTTTGATTTCACGTTTATGTAACAAAAACATGTTACCTGTTTCAGTGCTGTTTGCTATTCCTCCCTATAGTCTTTAGATTGGGCTCCTATCCTGTGCGCTTTTTCCTTTGATTGCTTCCACGTGTGACTGCCGAAGACAATTTTGAACCACTGATTGACTACTGTCGTTGAGGCTAATGGCACATTTTTGAATGTACGACCAATTTCCATGTATCTGGACTGCTCTCCCTGGGTACACTTGGGCGGAGATCTTCTCACAGTATCCTCAATAGAGAAATGTGTAGGCGTCTTCGGATGTTGGTCAATTTGTATATGACAGCCTTTCGTTTGTTGAAAGATTTAGTGGATTGTAGTTTTCGGTTTTACCAATTGGCATCGAAAAAAAATCTCTTGCAATTTTTCCCTTTGTCATCGTCATTTCCCCTTGTTCTTACCAGGTCAAGGCGTTCTTATTTCCTGAAGTGCTTCTTCTGGCTCTACCCCTTTCCAAGATGAGCAAACGAGACAGACTGAAGAGTTTGTTCAGTGCATTCACTTCTGCTAGTCCACCTCCAGACAAGAGCATACGGCTCAGATCGGGTACTTCCGTATGCAGAGCGCGACCTCGTTGGTTATGGTGGTTGCCAACTGATAGCTCGAAGGGGAACGATACTAGTCACCCGTTGTGTATCTCGTCTTCTCTTTTCGAGTTCAGCTGTACAGACGACCAGTTCAGCCTGGTTCCACATTACATCAAACGCTATCGATTGTTTGGAGATGCCATCATTCTGAAAGATTTCATTTTAGAGAATGTAGCCAATAATAACGAAAAGCAGAAGCCGTTCACCTTAAAACGAATCGGTACGTAGAATTCTGTCATCTTATTCATTCGCCTACCACTCGATCTCTGTCTTTTGAAAGCGAATTCCTTTCACAGTCTTAGAAATAGTAGTGGATGTTGTATTTCGGCTGTTAATTGCATTTTGTATAAGGAACCATTTGTCATCTGGTTTCACTGCAACGCACTCTTTCCTCTAAGTCGTCGCCTTCAATTCCAATCGGACCCCTCGCTAGACCATCAAATCTTGGTCATCTCGTCTGTCAAATGTTGGTTCACATAAAGCTGATGCAAGCTGACGACTTCAGTGCAGAGCCATCTCTAGAAATTTTTATTTTTGTGGTTTCCTAACGGACCACCATGGCCAGCGGTGTCCTCGTCAATCACAGACAGGCCGCTTATATTTTCTGATTTTTAAAATATAATATGGTTTCCATGACGGTTGATAAAGAACTTCGCTACAGACTCGATATTTTATCTGACCTTGTCCACTGCACATGGTCAGGGGCACAGTGCAATGAGTAAATGGATGTTTGGATAAATAGCTCTACTGAAAAACGTGATCATGGTTGGATTTTCTCCATCGCAATCCACCTGAATCTCGGTTGAAGCTAGGAAGAAGCACGTGCCGTTCTGACAGAACAGCATTAACGATTGGATGCGGAATCCGCCCATCCATGCTTGAAGCACAGAATCATTTCATTGCTCACAGTACGATGGGATGACCCAGGCCTATGCTACCGTACGGCTGGTATGTCCGTGTCATACTCAACCTCTGGACGCAACGCTTTGTCCGGGAAGACATTTAAAATGTTGAGGACATTTTTTAAAGACAAAATGATCTGCAGAACGGCTTACGCATTTCAATTTGTGCTAATAGCCTGTGATGACCTTGGAGGCGCAGTGCCGGTCGTCCTAAATAACTCTGAACAACGTAGGGTTAGGTTTTGGCTAGTTGGCTACAGTACTGCAAGTTAGGTGTGCATTCTTTTGCATATTATATGAGTTTCGTGTCAGGATGAGAAATAGTGGATTGTCGTGTTTTTACTCTTCGTCATAATACCTGATTATTTCTTCCTTTAGTGCTTTCAAGTGCCTTGCTATCTCTTCATCTAGGTGATATGTTTCGCTTGCGTCGCATTGCGTCATCAAAAACAACAAAACACTCGGCTTCGTTCCGCTGCACTCTACTTCCTAGTTTTCGCTCAGCGTTTAGTCGAATTCGTTCCCGCAGCCCGGGTATCCTCTTCAGTCAACAGTCCACATGCTCTGCATTATTCAACCAAATTTATGATCCCTATGCAACAGAGGTATTTGTCTTTGAAGCAAATGGGTCTGTCGAGAAGGATTTATGGACATCCACACTTCGCCAACTTGTCGGCAAGCTGGTTGATGGCGCGGGTGAAGCCTATCACTAACCCTGCTTGATTAGTCACCAGAGGTATCTTGGAATGCTCCTTCTGTGCTGTTTTGAGTAGATTTCTTTCCCTAATAACATGTTTATTATCTAACGAAAGATTTAGTTCTGGTAGAATGAGAACTTATTCAGTATTTGTTAATCTCCTTCCAATTTTGTTTCCCTCTTACCTACCACTGCTCTTCCTACATTTGTCTGACGTTACTAGCTAATTTACCGTTTTCATTTTGGATATAACTTTCGGTACCCGAATAGTATGTGGTCGTCTTTATAATCCTATCGTCTTTTTTCCTGTTTCAAATAAATGAAAATTTTGTATGTCCCGGGTGCTTTCTTTTGGCGTGTTTGGTATCGTCGTAATGCTCGTTAGTTTTGCTGCAACAAGGATCAGTAGCACCCTGCTGTAGAACACGTTCTGTTAGGGAGGGGGAGTTAAACGGCTAATACTTTTCCCTTGGATTAACTTTTCCAAAACTTGATAAAGCTGTAATTCCGAATCGTGCATGTTCGCTGCATTAATTTGCTCGCCCTCAATAGTTTTTTTCCTGTCAGAGCTTTGGTTGGACTTTCTGAACCCAAACACTCTGTGTCATTGGTATCCTGTCGACAGACACACTAGGTTTCACCTGTCATGTTTGGCTTAATCTTATAATTTGATAGTACTAGTGTTTAGACGCATGTGTTTGGAACTTCAGCTTAGGTTTCTCAAATGTGGACCACCTACTCGTACGTGAGTAGGGTGGTCTTGATCGGTGAACATTCTGGTTACTGATCTGAAACAGAAAAATCCATGGAGCTGAAACAGACCAATATAGTGTAAACCTTCCAATCCATGTTATTGCTCTATTTGATAGTTTGCTGAAACCTCGATTGTCATCTTTTTGTAGAGCAGAAGCGATGATGCGATAAAAACGAGGTCCACTGTAACCCTGATTTGGTCATGTTGTTGAGGATCTCCAACCACTGATTTGATGAATCGATAGCACCCTACCCTGGCTCCTCATAACGACTCCCACCCTACCGACTATGCGGATGCGCATAGCACTCTCAAGTGTGCGCTCTTCGTCCTTCCATTCTGCTTGCATCTCTATTAGGCCGGACTCATTTGGCTTATTCAAGGTCGTCGTAGGCAAGGGTACAATGACTGAAACAATATAACGAAGTGGTAAATTCCAAAGTGTTAGACTATAGAGATAGTGGCTGTTCTTTTGAGTCTGGGTAGAGGCTTTTCTGTCCTGCGCGTTCATCCGAAATTAGCTCATCATTACTTATGGTTTGTGTGGCTTGCTGTCCCTTCTTGCTTATTGATTCAATACAAGGCTTGTAATCCAAGACGCCTCATGTTTTATCGTCCACTGATACGGGAGTACTAGGTAAGCCTAATCCGAGAGTATCATGTTCCCAAAATAAATTAAGCTCTCTTTTGGTCA
This sequence comes from Opisthorchis felineus, assembly GCA_004794785.1. Taxonomy (NCBI): domain Eukaryota; kingdom Metazoa; phylum Platyhelminthes; class Trematoda; order Opisthorchiida; family Opisthorchiidae; genus Opisthorchis; species Opisthorchis felineus. Next base: position 26,307 of record SJOL01002558.1, read on the forward strand.
TATCCCTGTGCCCTCATGGTTATATTGTGCTGGAATACATAAAACGAAAATGTAAACTTAAAGATAGACAAAGCCGGCTTCTATTGGATATGATTACTTGCGTTTACGACATTCTGAGGACCCGGCGCTTCACTAACCGTTTTACAGGCTGAAAACTGATAATCTACTGATTGTTCGTCTGTCCAGCAAAACGTCGCGAAATAGCCACGATAAGGAAAAACCCGAAATGTCTCTCTTGGAACACTGAAGCTTTCCACTGCACAATCTCAATGATCGCTTCAGTGTGGAAGGTTCATACCCCTAATCTCAGCATGCTTATTTCTTGGTAAAGAACCCTTCAGGGTCCGTGCGCCTCGAAATTCAGAAAGGGATTCGGTGATTGTTATCTAAAACAAACCACATGACAACCCTATGACTTTCGATTTTACTTACTCTGGTTAGTCGTCACCATGTTTAGGCTTTCTTCAAATTTGATTTCAGCAAACGTGCAGCACAAACAACAATGACATCTAAAATATACATATCGTTTAGCATAGGATTCTGTGATTGGATCTCATTCACGTCATGTTTTTTGCCACTTACTGTGATCTATCAGAGCTTTCGTTTCTGACAAACTTCCATCTGCACATGAATTTGGTTTTGACGGTAGACTTATCTGAATCTAGCTGAATCTGGCGTTCATGAAAGTCCGTTTTGTTTATTCTGGGAAATTGTCCCTTCGAGGGAATCCTGCAAGTTTCTCGAACGGCAGTCACCAAATAATTGATCATTTGGTGACGGTCAAATCCTGACTCTGCGATCGAAGTTGCAGATGTGGCTGTGTTAACGATTATCCCAACCTGTACGCCTACGATCTATTTAGATCCAAATGACGCTTTCCAAAATAAATTGGGTTAGTTTGGCCAGATCTACACCCTTTGAAAAAAGACCAATATGTCGGTGGGATTTTGAACGATGCGACCTCAAAATGCAACTGAAAGGGAAATACCCAAGTCGCCTGCATTATATCAGAAACCCTATAAAAATACACGATCGATGTTTTACTCAATGATTCGTTCATTCTGTGGTGGCCGGTTCCCAGTGACGTGGAAAACAGTTAATCCTGTGCCAAATACTCTCATTTGCATACGAATTTGATTTTGACGGGAGGCTCAACCGAATCCAGCCGAATATCTCGTTCATGCTGGCCTTCGTCAAAACCAAATTTGTAAGCAACTGGGAGTATTTGGCTTATTCCATCCAATTTGACATCAAGTAGAAAATAAGATTGACGAAAACGTGAGGACTGCGCCTACCTGATGAGTCCCAGAAGAACGAAACCGGTTGTGGACTGCGAATAGTTTTCGGCAACCTTACGAGCAGTGTGTTACGTCCAGGTGGTCATGTGCTTTTAAGTGTTTGAACATTCACTGACTAACCCATGCCGAAGGACAGTGACAATGAAGCCAAAAAACAAGAGGTTCTTACTCTTACGGTTACATATGTGTCGGAAATTGGCTGTGTCGCCTCCAAGATGGTCAGTTCAACTAGTCGGAACAGCGGCTTGTGAAACTACCTTCCAAATTTAGCTTTCCAGAACCAGAGATGTCATGTTACCTTGAACTCTGATGTGGACCTTTTCGTTAGCTTTGCTAAAAGAGTAGAATAATTAACCGTCCCGATAGAAAGGATTACTGATTGGTAAGCAGTACGCCAATTGGATCCTCGATCTTGTCTCAGGTTCAACTGTGACTATCTGTTAAATATCCTCTAAAAGGTTTTCCATGTGGTTTCGATAACAATCTTGTATTGGTCGTCCCATAATGATGTCCTTATGCAGAGAAGCACTTCTGTGATTTAGGGCACACTGTCCTCATGGATGTCAGCAATCCATCGTACCATTACTCAACGAAGAACAGTGAGTAGTCTTATAGTTTCTTGTTTGCTGAATATACACGGCTAGGGACGAGATGGTTCAGTGGTTAGAGCGCGAATTTACTGACTGAAAGGTCCGTGGTTCGAACCCGACCTCTGCCTCTCGACTTCCCCTGTCTAGACTTGGGCAACCTGGCAGTATCCCAACCCTCGTGCTTCCTTCGGGTGGCACGGCAGCTAGGCACCGAAAGCGTGTTACAGCTGAACGATTTTTTTCGATTTTTTTTATACACGGCTACTATTTAACGATGGTAGTTACTTCCTTGTGTTCCATTGGAATTCAATATAGCATCACTGAGGGAGTGCTTAATCAATGCAAACGGCAGTGCATTCGTTTCTGATGTATCGCATTACATTAGTGCTGGTATCGCCTACTCCATTCATGTTAATCTGATTCTTCGTGAGTATCCAATTCATATGATCTGCCCGTCAGAATCGGCTGGCTGCGTGAAGGTGACGCATTATTTTCATCTACCTACACCAAAGAATCCAGGCCCTCTGAAATGTCTGTCGTACCTTCATCCCACTGGCTGTACATGACCAGGGGGTGGGAGCTACTGGCGACCCTGTTCGACACATCCTATAGATCGGAATTACTATTATTATTATCTCTTCTCAAGATCTTTCTCGCTCAACCTTTTTAGCTAGGGTAGAAATAGAAAATCACATAGTGACGGTTGATAGGAGCACATCCACTATCTATTCCTGCTTCCCTCCTGGTCGCAGTTTTCCGGCTGGCGAAATGGTGCTGATATGGCCTAACTTATTTCGAAAATGGGGTCTATCGACCAATCAGTGTGCATTCACAAGTCGCTTGGTTGATACGCTTTCAAAACAAGGTTTCTCAAAACAGCCAGACTCATCTGGTAGTTTCAGCCATTAGTCAGATTCCCTCAAAATTCATGTGCCTACTTTATCCTCATGGAGACTTAGGTTTTTCATGAGCTGATGGAAGATTTTGTGGAGTATGGAAACTCAGGAAGACCATTGTGCACATACTGAGTTTCTGAATTTTTTTACAACTACGGCAGATCCGTACATTCACTAATTGGGCAAGTACACTCTTACCGACGGCTGCACCGGTTTTGTAGCTCTACTCCGTAGTCCGTATGTTACGCACCTAGGAATGTCCTAGTCCGGTTAGTTCTATGTGTGATTCAGAATACCTGCAAGTGACTGAGCGGGAGGTCTCATTCTACGTCCACTCACTTTTGCCTGAAAGCTGAAATTCTCGTGTCAGTAGGGGGCATTACAGCCTATCTGTTACTTTATTTTAACCTAGAAGAAAAAACTAGAAAGTTCTCAGTTCAATGAACGTTTCTCGTAGGACGCATCAATTGATCAGAGTTAACTAAATCAGGTGATCTCCGGAGGATCAGTTTAACAGCCAGAAGGTTGAACCGCTACTGAATGTATTCACATTCAACCAAGTAGTACATGCTACATTTAGATACTACTTCATACAAATTGATGAGGTCGTAACACCAGCTTCCGCTTGTACGATGGCCCGTGCCTAATATGAATCAGATGTTGAAAGTAACAAATGAAATCCATTGGTTTTCAACGTTAGGCAGGAGTTATGTGGTAAAAAGCACCCGATTATCTTAAGATTCCCCACTATAGTTTTTGCCGTTGGACTTGTTACTTACTATTGACCGTTCTTTTCCCACCATAAGGAAAGGGGAGTCGCGTTCATTTGCGGAGCTCCATAGAATAGCACATGCATATCGGTCGAATTGCTCCAAGTTTTGTTGGGCCGTAACTTTGTATTTTCAAGGTGGTAGACCTTTTCCGCTACCAAACAGATTTTAAAGCCGAGTAGAAGCCAATACAATTGAAATAATGCGTACTTTCCACTTCAACGATGCATTTGGGATGGTTGCGTTCTTCTCGCTACGCACGGAACTCTGACCTTATGTGTTTGAGCTGTATGGTTCACGAAGGTACACAGCTGTTGCTACTCTACATCCTGGTGGCAATGCTGACTAGACAAGTGAGGAACCCCCCACGGTCCTACCACACTATTTATATGGTCATCTGTTTCAGTCAGAAATTTGAAGAATTAAAGATAACTAGATCGGAACGTCTAATGTAGATACTTTCAATCTCATGTTGGATTACAGCTCAGTTCTATCGTTACCATTCCGGAAAATAAAGTCAAACCGCCTCCATAAAGTATATCCACTTGGTCTTATAGCTCTCAGTTGGCTTCTTGTTTTCAGTGTTTTTAGCCGAAACATTCTGCGGCGAATGCTGGCCGATTCGAAATTCCGTGAACTCGTCTCACTACCCCTAAGCACATCGGTTCTACAAGGGTTGACGCGGTCGGGATATTATACCGTGGGAGAAGTTTCCGGCGCGACCCCCGAGAAGCTGGCATCTAGTAAGCCTACTGCACGTGTGTTGAGTTTTATTTTACAAATAATATTAAGCGATATTTCGACGAGTTCATATTTCTATCGTTGTGCATACAATGATGTCTCAGCTACATGAAGCAGGCTTTAAATGTTTTATACAGCGCTTTTCAAATGTATCTTTCCAACTCCGGTGAAGATGCGCAAGTCCTGGATGAACACTGCTCATTGTGCGTAACCGGTGAAGACCTTATGCCTCTGTGTTCCCGTTTACTGAAAACCGTCGATGTTTCCCTTTCATTCGTACCGGTTGATGTATTTCCATTTCTTTTTCTTCGTTTATTTTCGTGTGGAATTTGTAATTTGAAGAGCAATGACGTAAGCTGTTCAAGCACTGTATGGGGTTTTATGTAGAGACAGGCGAACATCAATTTCTGTGGACAACAGACACTGCGTATAGGCAAACCTTGTATTTACACAGATGGTGAATTTACATCCAGCAAAATAGCAGCAGTGCCTTGCCATATCCAAAGAGCTTCATTCTGTTGTACTCCACTCTTCTTCGAGAAGCTGATTTCCATGAGGACTTAATTGTCTTTCCAACGGGAATGTTCCCCTCTTGGGAGCGGTCACTTATACTGCATCCTTTCTGCAAAGGGATCGTGAGATCTTGCAATTCAAGAAAATATTTGTAACTCAGGTTGTAGTGATGGTCATTGGTTTGTTCTCTGAGCACTGTGCACTTCCAACCCGATGAAGTTCCACTCACACCGTCACTTCAATTAGTGATAAAACGTTTGCAGTCAAATTGCCCATCTTAGCGGCCAAACCAACAACCATGGTGAATTCTTGGTTTACTGTAGTTGTTTTAAACGATTTTTCTAAAGATGCGATGGTTTATTTCGCTTTTCCCGAATACAACTACAACTTATGTAATATTTTTTATTATCCGTGGCTGAGGAATATCAACGTAAACATTGAGAACATTAATAATAGCGATTTGCACTCACCGTCTAGGCTCCGACGGACGAGCGGCCTCTGTGTCACCCGACTAAGCTGGAATAAAAAGAAATCTAAAATGAACCAAACGGAAACCTTGATTAATGAACAGACGGTAATTGCCGCTCTATGTTGCGCTCTTATATTGCGACTTTGTTGCCTTCAATTCATAGTGACGAATGGTGTCGTACATTAAACTCAAGCTATACCATCAATCAATCATTCGTTCAATCAATAAAGTTAAGTCAGGCAAAAAAAGCATGAGCTTACAGTGGACTGTCACCAGCAGATCTTATGACGTCACACGTTTAACGTGATAGTCCGCTGATAGGTCAGGACCAAGGTTATAAGGTATTCCACTTCGGCGTTTTCTCTTTTGGAGTAAACCTACCTGTGGGGTGATTAGAAAGTGTATCTTGCTGGTTTCTTTTGGGAGTTTTTTCCCAACAGAAAAATACTGTAATGGAACAAGTTCTCTGCCGCGAAAAATGTTTCCTTGATGCTGGTGTCTCCTGTTAGGGTGATTTGGTGTTCCTTGGTGTTGAAATATATAATTGCTTGAATGGTCTTAGAAAGGCCACTTATATGTGACTGTCACTTACGTCCCTGTGCCTGCTTCGCTTAGCTTCCATGACTTACCGTTATGTCTAAGTAACGTTGGTTTTCGACGTTTCTGTGTCAGGTTTTTATGGTTCAGTGAGCAGCAATACCGATATAGCCGATGATTTTTTAGAACCCCTCTTCCTTAATTCGGTTCTGCGTTTGGCTTCTTGGTTTCACTGATTGTTCGGGTCCTCAGCTCAACAAAGATCTGGTTAAGATGGTGTGAAACGGTATTTTAGTTTAGTCCGTGAGATTCATTTTTCAGTAGCACACTAATGAAAAGGCGGGTCCCTGAGACCTAAATGAGCAATAAAAAGTTGCCATTTGAACCTAGTTAACTGAACTCTAAGGGATATTTTATCTGTTCGCCGAAGACTCAAACTGGTTCGTCGTTCTATGTAAGCAAACGGCGAATATTTTGTTCACCAACATCAGTGTCACTTGTATTGACTGATTGAATGTGTTTTCTCCGGACATAAAACCTACTGTACCGATGCTTTGTTTTCCCTTGCATTAGCTTGGAAATCGGTATCCTCATTGTTGTGGTGGCTTCACTACCGGATACGCGGTGCTGCTTTTGCGCTAGTCGAAATAGGTTCTCACCAATCTCGACCAAACATAGGGACGGTAAAAAAGGATTACGATACTCCTCTAGGACGAATCACGCGCATACACCATGTGTGACCGATTCAAACCGCCTGGACGATGCTCACGTGTTATGGACATTTGGGCTAAAACGGACTCAGTAGAACTGCGTGATTAAGCGTATCCGTTTCTGAACGCTATGGATTCCTACACTAGACGTAATCCTTCCTCTCCCTCAGTGGTACAGTTTTGGGCTCAAGCAGGCATGCGATCGCTTACTCTGATACACAATGCATTGGTGCGAGGGATTAGACGTTCAAAATCCCTTGTGCAACCGGTAGGCAAGATCCTCGCGGCACGGCAGTTACGTGAGATGCCATTGAATAACCAATGTTTGCCGACCTAAAGCTGTCACCTTGTGGTTGTCGGGTTTCAGTGGTGCGATGATCATGCGGGCTACACTGGCTGGAACTCAGTTCCTCAAAGTTCAATCATACCAATAAGACCAACATTGATCAGCCCGACGAAGAACAGCGAGATCGTGGTACGAGGAAGTAAAGTCCTACTGTCCTCTGCGATAGGAATGTGAAGGCTCTAAGGTCTTTCCCCCAGGTTACCAGCATATCCATATTCATGGACACAACGATGCTGCCTTCCTCCGAGGAAGCATGGGTTACAAAAGGTCGGCCAACGGTTGGCCGTGACCGTCGGCGTATTGTTCAATATGGTCGAAAAACTTTTAACACCAAAGTGCCTGGTTCTGCTCAAAGGACACTTACTGTGTGCAACCGCATTAGCAGCGAGACAGTAATGCCAGGCCAGGCCGGCCCCCTGCAGCCAAGTGGGTCACACTGTTAAGTCTTTGGCTCCGGGACGGGTCCCTCAAGAAAATCCAACTGCCCGCTGCCTCACAGTTCAGACTTTTGAGTTAATGGCTAGGAATAGGATCCTGGAACGAAACCCTACATTCTCCTACTGCCTTGTGGCTCAAGGTGGGATATCTCAACCAAAGCCTGTCCTTCGGCTTAGGCGACCGGGAAGCATCATTCGCCCTTGCAGCTCTTTGTTTACTGGCCCTTCCTCACATCTCCTCCCCACCCATCGAATAATGCAGTGCGACCAACCCGTCTGCCAGTTGACTAGCCATTACTCCGTGTCTAAAATATCTCCCGGAAAAAATAAACAAAAATAATCACTCACCAACGCCCAAAGATCTGATCCACATTGCAGGCTCCAACGCCCGTACTCTATGTCAAATTGGGCAACAGGTATCTCTTGCTGAAACTTTGTTTCCCCTATCTGTCCATGTATGTTGTGTCTCGAAACACGCATACAAGACGCCACCTCGGTCGTGCGCCTCAGGTCGCTTAGCACGACCTCAAATATTTCATATTTCACACTTCGGGTATCTGGTGATCCTGACGCACTGTCTTGTGGTATCTACGATGTGGGGTTGCATTCAGCCCCGAGGTTGTAAGCACTTAACTGGACTGGATCCCAGTAAACAGTCGTCTTTGTGCTGTGCGTGCTGTACACCTCGATGCAGTAAACTGTGTTTACTTGTCGTATCAGCATACTCGCCGACAGACTGCAGTTCTGAGACCGAAAAAGACGCGTTTTATCGAGATCCGTCATGACTGCTTCGGTCAGCAAGAAGGATGGATATAGTAATCCTGGCGGGTGATATGAATGCCCAGTTTGCACGGCTAACCCGGAAGAAGCACAGTTATGCGGTAGATTTGGAGTCGATGCTGAGCGCACGGACAATGGAGAGCGACTGCTTCAGTTATGTGCTGATTAACGCCTGTTCTTGGCCAGTACGAACCTCCAGCACGAACCCCAACATTGAGTTACTTGGAGGCCACCAACCGCAAAACAGTCCTGGGCCATGTGGCTATCAGTTACCGATGGAGAGCTTCAATTGCAGATTGTCGTTCCTTCTTGAGTACTCAACTTGATTCTAATCATGCCATTGTGCTGGCCCGGTTAACACTTCGCATTCCGTCAACAGTACGCGTGCCAATGCAAAGCAGCTCCATCCGTCAACTTCGACAGGTTCCAGTAGCTCAAGAATATCGAGATTAACTGGCTAGAAATTTACTGGAAACGCACAGTCATGCTTAGGTTGAATACAAGCGAGTCAAAGAAACCATGCTCTCAGTTTTGAGAACTGTCTGTCCAAGCCATCCGACTCAACTAAACGAACACTGGAAATCGTCGAGATCAGCAGGTTTTATTACTGCCAGAAATGCCATACCAACAACTAGCGACTCAGATGGTGCATGCGAATCCCTCAAACACCGGATAATCAAGAGCTTGAAGAATAACAGAGTGTGCAGCTGGATTTCGAACACCAAAGATATGGAGGAGGCTTCCGCTGCAGGCAACATTTGCGCCTTGTTTAAAGTGAGTCGATCAAAGATGACCGGTGTCAGCGACATGGTGGGTAAATTGGTTCACCTGGGCAGTTTGATGGGTTCTGGTGGACTGGACGGAGATAAGATTACTTTTCAAATCGGGAAGGCCGTGGCAGCTTTTGCCAACCTCCGATACCTATGACCCTGATGTGACGTCAGTTTGTCTGTCAATGACAGAGTTTACACTGCGCCAGTGTGATCCGTACTGTCTTATGGATCAGAAACTTGGTCTCTACGCGCAGAAGACATACGAAATTTGCCAGTGTTTGACCATCGGTGTCTCCTGAAGCATTGGTCGGATCCGGTGGGAACATCGGTTTAGTAATGCTGAGGTTCGCCAGGTGGTTTTAGGAGGAAGGTACTCTCCCCCGATAGATAACTCACGCTTCATAAGTTACGCTGGTTAGGACACGTAATCAGCATGCCAGAATACCGTCTGCCTCACAGAGATTTTTTGCTCAACCCTGTGATGAGTGGAAACGACTGAGAGGTGGAAAGTGTATGACCTGGCAACGAGGTATGAAAACAGTAACCAGTAAGCTTTGTCGGGTCAGTAACTGCCGCCCCTCTGGCTGGGGACTCCGGGACTCAACTCACCAATGCTTAATGACACTGTCGGAAATGACCCAATCGCGAAGTCATTGGCGCTCGTGAATCAAAGCTATCGCCCTCAGTGCGTAGCCACTCAGCTCCTGAACTAACTGGACATGCCATCGCATCCAGTTATTGGCTGTATGTCTCACTCCTACCTTTCGTTGATTGAAACTGTAGCAACTGGAACCAATGTACCCTCGGTACGTTTTATATCTGCGAAATTGAATTGATTGATTGAAAAGTTGATGGATTGCAAGGCGCGCAATGAAAGCAAGATTTGGCGCACAGAACATCATCGGATTTGCTCATACTCTTCCCTAAAATCTCGCATAGGCCACGTAAAACTGGTGTTCGCATGAACTTTGAGAGCACGTTCAAACGGCGACTTCAACCAAAACCGGTTCAGGTAATTTGCCATTTTTAGGACTGGGACGTACCTGAATAATCAGCTTAGAAAAAGAGTTTCACCGCGTAAAACCAAATTAAAGATGCAAATGCCAGATGGTTTACTTTTACTGTCGTATCATATCAATACCTCGCGAGCGGAGGTAACCAGCTATCCACCCGGGAACCCGTTTTAAATGTTCTGCACAAAGGTTTCAAGCTACTCATAAGTAGCTAAGTGTCTATGTATTTCAACGTGCACGATCTGTGAGAGCTGAGCGCCAGCGGCCTAAATTTACCTTCGTTTCCCCCTAATAGTTCAAGATCCATATGGACACAAACGCACGTTTCCACCATCGTTTCATGTTAGCAACATATATGCTGGATCAGATTCTCATTTTCATCTGTGGCTTCCATGTTTCGTCTTTTTTCCCGTTTGCTCCTTCAGTCTGATAGGTTGATTTACCTTCTGGCCCTGGTGTTCTGGATTTAATGAACTAATTGGTGAACTGATAGTTTATTTTCGTCCGTTCTTATTTTTGTAGAGCACACTATCTATTAAGGTTTGTTTCATTCCTGGGAGAAAATATTTAAACTCCTTGATACGATATTCTTGAGATTAATGGAAACCTTTCCGGGACAGTTCGATATCTTTAAAATCGGTCTAATTAAGCCATTAGATTGCCTCTGTGCCAGATGCTTAATTTAGCCTCACGTCAATGGGATCTCAGGTTGGAAATGGATGTTAAACGTTATGCACTTGTTATCATGTCCTCAAGAAAAACGGCCACTTCGTGGAGCACATTCTTATGTTCACCTAGGTGTTCCTTCCAGTTGAAGCACATCGAAATAGGATTGGAGAATCCCATTCTATTATTGAACATCTTCTGTCTATGAAGGTTTGCTCTTGACGAGGGATCACTGTATTTCGTTTGCAGTACTTTCGTTGAATTCGAATGGCTTAGTCGACCAACCTCCCACAAAATCTACGATTATGCTCAGATAGTTATATCATGTCGTTACCGTATGGTCCTATATGATCACGGGAAAAAGTTTTTTTTTGCAGGCTTTACGTTTCGTAGAATTTTTAATGACATTTACTGAACAAAAGCATGGCACATCGCTTTGTTGACATCCGAGGCAGTCATTCATTGTTACTAGACTTTCGCTGAATGTTCCTCAGGCACAAGCCGAGACGGTTTTTAGTTTGATCTCCCAGCTTTCTACTAACGGCAATCGGTTACTTTCGGTCAAATGCGGTTGAGTTGCGTTTACGAAGAACACAATTACTGCTGGGTAAATGAGACTGACACAGCCCACACAACATTCCGAGCCAATTTCACATCCTAGGTAAAGTCATCCAGTGAAACAATTTGCGCGTCAGGTATCACAAACTGCTGAAAGCGCACACCACTTACGCCTGAAGGAAGGAAAATAACCACTTGATAAGGTTACGAGGCCACATGTTTTTGGTCTCACCGAGTGCTTGTCACAAATGAATGCCTTACAACCTTCCGCTACAGCAAACCTTTTTCTTCGGGTTCCCACTCCACACAACAAACCACCGGCCTTTCTTCCTAGCCGGTTCACCCAGTAGACATTGGTCTCATCCCCGGATATAGCTTTTTTCAGTCACTGGCATACACAATCGCTCGAACGAAATGTTGCTATTCTGAATGCCCCGTTAAGTCCTGTGACTTTTGTTTACCACACTCCCCATTTTAGCATGTGGTATTGATCTGGACGCTGCTAGAGATGCACTTCATGTGATTCATCGGTATCAGGACCTGGCAGATTTCGAAGAGTCCGGTATCCCATCATTTCTTCGTGATATTCCAACAGCATACGAATTATTAAACGCAGTTGCTTCCCCTCAAGGCACCACAGTGATCCCAGATGTCATCGTGAGCATGTGCCGCAGGTACATTTTGTTTCTACTACTAAACACAAGTAGTGAAATCAGAAATCCTCTCCATTTTCTCGTCAGCTCGTAACGCATCTAGGTAATTTAAACACTGCATAGCAAGGCGGCTATTTGTACAGGCAATCAAGACAAAAGCAATAGATGTTCTTATTAGATCAGAAAGTTAGGACCTTACTGGCCGGTCTTCGCGACAAGTGCTCGCTTAAAATAAAGGTCACCGCAAGTTAAGAGCGCGAACAAAATGTCCCTGAGCACATAGTATGGGTTACACAAAAGAACAGATGTGGCCTTGTCCGTGGCTGGACAGTGAGAATGAGTTGCCTTCGGTGAATCGATTGGTATTCTGCAGTCAAATCCAACTGCAGCTCCAGGGTTAATCATTTATCCTGCAAGGACTGAATGCGTGAGCACAGCAGTTGTGGCAATGCGTTAACTGGGCTTCTTAGTCCAGTAGGCATCATCCTTTTACACAGGTTACTTGTCATCTGCATATATATACATATATGGCAAAAACGTGGATTGGCAATTTATACTCTGAACGGTTGGCATGATCGTGGTCGTAGTTGACCAGGACCTATTTTATGCCACTAAAAACTTGTGCTAGAAATTCCTGTATAAGCGCTTTGTAATGAGGTCTAAGTCCCTCATGAAGGACAGACTCTTGAACGTGGATCTCCACTCTACCGTTAGTAACTCCTGTTGCAGAAGTTCGACCTCCATATTTCTCCAAGTTAGTCGTTCCGGTCAGTCAAATCCTACCTAAAATAATCGTTTTCTTGACCCTCACCTTCCCTTTTGTACCCCAGCTTTGATGAGATGCTCGGTGGTGGCTTCTCGACTGGAAGACTGACAGAATTATGTGGTGAGCCTGGCGTTGGGAAAACGCAGTTTTGGTAGGTCATTTCTGTGTGGTCTGTGTTTAACGGAATTGCTACCCGTACACCATATTTTTGAGAGACCACCTGGGGCAACAGATTCCAGCTGCGAGTAATAATCTGTCATTGTATAAATACACATATACCACGTTTAGGCCAACTGATGGTTACCAACAAGCCTCGAAAATTGTGCCTGTCAATCCTGTTCCTTCAGGTTTACAGCGGATCCACAGGCTAACTCGCACTAGTACATTCGGCCCCGCATACGCCGGACACACGCAAGCGTCCAATGGTGTCGCCCTAGAATATCAGTGACGTCATCCACCACCAATCGATAACGGACTTGTTCCTAAGAGATGAAGGTGGTGTTCCCCAAACAGCAGTGATCGGAAACGGTCAACCAGTTGTTGTCTTCTACATGCATTTCACACCCATAAGGCAGGACTGCGCGTACAGGAGCGTTGTTTACAAGTTCTGTAACAGCCGAGCCGATGTTTCGGTGTCGTCCAACGTGTTACAGTTTGATAAGTGTTACTCGAACTTCACTGATTCGACGGTTATTCCATCTTTGATGCCAATTGCACTGATGCAGCCATGTATATATGTTCACCAGATTAAGTATGACCCCGTTTAGGGCGAGAACGAGTGTTTGGTTCGTTCAACTTAATGCCCTCCTTTTGCCTCATTATCAGTCCTAATCGCCAACATCTCGGATCGTATTCCGAACGATCTGGCCAGAAAATGACAACACTAACGCCACTAACGTAGATGAGCTACCTTACCTCAGCGTCTTCAGCCGAACGCAAGGACTGTCATGGGGCCCGATCCTAGAAGTTAGGCCGCATCAACGGCATTCAAAGTTTCGGAATCAATTTCACACATCTGTTTGCCGAGCCATACATACACTTCGCAGTTCCTGTCATTCTGAGAGAGAAACGCTTCTTCCTCATGGTTTAACAGATTCATACCACCATGTGCTCGTTAACGACTATCGAGATAAATGAATTGTATGTCTGCAACATGCAAGGCGAGACAGTCTACTACTAAACCCGTTATCACATTAGCCAGTTTACCTAGGCTATTCTTTTGCTCGGGAGACAACTCAGTGAAGATTACAAGATAACCAGAAAGATGAATAACCTCAGTTTTTTGGTGGTACTGTTGCTTCCTAACACAACCAGCAGTTACTTGCAGACAGCATGTGAGTTCTTCCGCACCAAATTCCACTTAGAATCTTGATTGATTCGTGACTTCGGAACTATTCTTTGCTGTTGAGATCCGATAGTGTTTTGTGATCTTTGACTAGTTGTTCCCATAAATGTACGTTCTATTCAGGCCGATATTACCGCACTGTCCAAAGCAGCCAGATTGTTACAGAATTTCACCCTCTTCAGTAGCCGATTAAATTCGACTCGGAATTTCCAGTTTATACGATCTGCTCCGAGTTTTTGATGCAAGGGACCTACGCGCGGACCTTTTACGGATCACTGTGCATTTGTAACTTGTCGTAATGTCCACGACACAATCCATAGGTCTTTTTAAGCTGCATCCTATGGATAAGGACAGAGAAGCATATGAGCTACACTTGTAGGAAGCTGCGTTGAATAGAAATGGGCGTGCGACTTGATCAACCAACGAATATTCAGTGCTCACCCCCACGTTGCCGTGATCGTCAGTCGCCGTAGCTGATAACGTCTTTTTCATCAAACTTTGTTCGAATAAATTACTCTGACGAATATATATTGCTGCTCACGTGGTGTGTAACAAGGAGACTACCTGCTTTTCAACCACTGAAAAATTTAGTGTTTCTGACTGCTACCCAACACTTTATTTTGTATGTAACTCCAGAACTAGCCATCTGGCGGAAATGCGTCGGGGAACAAGAACTAATGAAAATATTTCAGAGTAGCTCTGCAGTTGTACTTCTGTATACACAAAATGTGCACCAGTGAAACACTTCACCACATTTTCTGTCACTGATTTGTCACAATGTATCAAGAATATTTTTAATTCTGGAACATAATTACTCGCTTCCGTCCCCCCCCCCGCAATTGCACCAGCTGTGTGGCATGACCGACTTGCTCGTGCTTTGAGGATGCAATAGAACTGGACGCCCTATCGTGTTTATACTATACTACCCCACTTTCTCCTTGCATGTAAGCTTACCTTTATTCTCACACTTCTGAGTTTCAATCGTCTTTGTGGATCCGCATAAGATGCGTTTTTCCTGACGAATAATTGCGTGGATCAGTAAGCTGCTTCACATGTGACTTGGCCGGTGGGACTTTTTGTATTCAAGTGTACTTCACATCATGGGAGCTAAAATTGGGTTGCGGTGACAAAGTCTCACCTCCAACGTTTTCACCAGTTGGAATGCGGCAATCTAACTCCTGTTGCTTTGACTATTAGGAGCAAATGCCGTAATGCACTTCTCTTAGAACACAAGGCATTTTCTGATATGATATGGATGCCTCAAAGGTTATCCTGTCCGTCCAACAGTTATAGTTTGGTGATCAGTTTCGGTGGGACATCTGGTACACATGATGCACGTCGATGAAACTCAGGAGATATCAGAAAATTCAGCTGTTCATGTTGTGCTCGTGAATTAGAGTTGTGAATGGTGGACTGTTTTCTTACTGCTTAAGTACTCCAGTTGATTACCGTTTAGAGATCACGTCATGGCGTGCCACCTTGCAAATGTGCATTGCGTTATATGTGCCCATTTTTCAGTATTCAAACCTGTCTAACCGTACAACTTCCTCGGTGGTTTGGTGGCCTGGAAGGAGAGGCTGTCTTTATCGATTCTGAAGGAAACTTCGTACCCCGAAGAGCAAAACAGATGGCCGAATTCCTGGTTGCCCACTGTCGACGACACGTGGAGTTTGATGGTTGGTTTATTCTCTAGTTAAATTTTTAATTGCGTTTGGCTATCTGGTTGCTATATCTCCTCACTAGTGAGGATAATCTCAAAAGTGCTTGATGATGCAACAATTTGTTGGAATACAGGGCTTCTCGCCCCCTCTTTTGAGGTTATTATTACTACTGGAAGTGTGTTACTCATCCATTGAGGGGCTCCGCCAGTTCACTGTATTACATGAGATTGTCGTTGCTGACGCATTTATGATGGGTGGATGCCTTCACAACTTTTTCCAAATACGCGGCCTTGTCCAGTGAAGATTACCACTGGAGAACGGTTCGCCGGTTCTTGGTTGTGGGGGATGGGAAAACATTTGGCTGCAAACTGAAGTATGTAAAGTTGAGTAACTCACTCAACTGTTTCCCCAATTGAAGCCGGAACGTTTGCAAGCCAACTGCCAAGCTCAGTGAACAGATCCATTGCCATCATACCAGCAGGCAATAAACTCACCCGAGCTACTATTATTCAGACATATTGCCAGTGACGCCTGTTGCCGCGTGAACAATTACAAATGGTGTGGTATAGACACGACTCAGCACACTTGCTGCTGCCTTCCCTAAGTGTATCGATGATACTCAATTTTTCATTATTGTCTTCGAGTAACGGTTTCCACGTTAAGTACTCTACTACACTGCATTGCACCACTTCCTACCAGTCATAAGGCTAGAGGTCCGTGCATAAGGGAAAAACCACTCTGATTCTCATCCTATTTAGTCGTCTGTCGTGCTTTTTGTTCCTCCGATACCAGCTCAAACTCAGCAGCGTTCTGTTTATCTGACGACTGCCACATTAGGCGTAGAGTTCATCATCGAAGTATTTTATTCAAATCACGATGCTGATGATTTTCTCTTCTCTTCACTTCTACATCCCGCCTTCCTTACAGTGGGTGACGAACTAGTAACGGAGGAATTTCGCAATCAATATTGCCCCAACGTGGATAGCTTACTGTCCGGCATCCATTACATTCGTGTGACTGATCATTTACAACTCTTGGCCACATGTAAACGACTTCAGCAGTTTTGCGAACAACATCCTAAGGTGAGTCCCGATCACCTAAGCAAAATACTAAGTCTGTCTTTGCATCGGTGCAAAACAGCCTCGCTTGAATGTGTAACGAGAAGTTTCGAGAAAGGCATCGTATATCGGAGGTATCGCCACTTTAGGTCGACGGACGGGGTTTGTTATGAACTGCCCAGTTAGGTGACCTTTCCTCGGACGGGTTCTCTTTGGTGGACCAATCTAAACAGTCTTCCCGACAAAGCGATGTCCGGGCGTCGTGCGGGTTGCCTATGGGTGGAGGGATCTGTACTGTTTGCATTCACACCGCTCTCGCTTGTACAGCCCTACGGCTGTCCCAGCACAACCCTTCTGATAGTCCACACCGAAATGGAGAGCAGTGGATTTGAATGTCGCTCTTATTAGAGCCGATCAACAGTACGCATCCTTGGCTGTGCTGGGAATTGAATTCCGGACACTTGGAATGTGAGACGAGCGACGTAAAACTACTCCACCAGCGCACCCCGAGAGGACTTGAGTTGTCAGGCCTGGGTAGTCAAACGTGTTCACGCATGAGCACGGTGATCGGCTTGCCCAAGGTCCTAAATGATGACCCGGTAGCTGTCCTGGTTGTCCTCGTTTGCACCACTCAGTCGGGTCGCGCCAATGACATTTGAAACCAAATTCTTCTCATTGGTACAGATGGAAAACCGCTTGTAGAGCTCACTCCACACGCAGACCGCTTAGACGCCATTCTAGAAAAACAAAACAAATAAAATATCAATAGCACGTTTCAGTGATCGCACTTCGCTCTACCGATATCTATTCCATGCACATAATCATTTTCCCTATTCTCCGTAGTTCGAGAGCACTCAGTAGCTGTTCATTGTATGGGGCTGTATTTTCGGAGTGAACGGGTCGTCCTGCCCTTGATATCGTTTGTACATAAGTTGCATACACGTGTTTGCATGAGATGTGTGTCGTAGTTCCACTTCTACACTCTCCGCTGTACATTGTTATCTCGAGATAGCGGACTGTCTTCCAATCTTGGGGTCTCTCTTGAGGCACAACCACCAACCTATCGCCACCCACCACTACGTTCCCTAACAACGCACTGATGATGTCATCTCGATTGGTGATGAGACGTTTGCAATCAAATTGCCCAGCTCAGCGAACAAACCAACGACCATCTCCGCTACCTGAGCTACCAACATTTTCCTCTACAGAAAATTCATATTCCTCTTTGTGGCAAATACACAAACTAGAACACTCGTTTTTGTAGTGTTCTTGTTGTGTTCGAACTAATCCTCTGTAAACTACACAACTACAGTTGCGCCGAATCTGGTTGAAAGCAGCTAAAGGGGCAGGGAATTGGAAAGTACTTGCTAGACTGGTAGTGAAGTTACCGCAAAATACAGGAGTGGTAAATGGTTGGATCGCAGCTGCTCCGATTTTTAATCGAAGCTGTACCTAAAAAACTACAAAAAGGTGCAGAGAACGAGGATTTCTAAAGTGCGGTTTCTGTAAACAGCTGAGACTCAGCGGTTTGGCGCGCCCTTTGTCTATCCATAAACAGGCGTAGACGCGTGGCTTTTCGTGCGTGACTCTAGAGATCGGGCAGCCATCATCACCGTTTGACATCTGTTTTGCTGTTGGCTTCCTTAAGGTGAGACCGAATGATGAAAGTCAAGTAACTCTGAGCTTCGTGTCATTTTGTAACTTTGGTTACTCGCATTGAGAACTATTCTGAACTGGCTTTGCTCTGAAGGATGAATATACTTCCCTACTTCGCTTCCGTATTGGCATGGAACTGATCCAGTTGAGCTTGGAGGGTACAGTACGTGTCGTCCGTGTAACTGAGGATTGCATTACGTCGGACAACTTGCATTAAAACCAAGTTTCTGTTTTACTAGAAGATAAGTTGACTTCTACTCGGTTGAATGAGGAAGACGGGCTGCTTGACAATATTCCAACTTAGTGGATGACTAATACGCATGAAACGTATGAAATACTTCGTCAAAACCCGATGAACCACAATATGAACACGAGAACAACCATGCTTTGCTCTTCGTTGACGAGATGGCCTGAGGTTCGTTTCTTTACTTTTCTGACCAAGATGGACTGATCAGAACGTACGGTTTACGACGTTTTTCTCTGTTGTGTAATATACCGCTAGTAGATTCAGATATTGGGGACATCACAAGCCAACGCTTTTGCCAGAGAACTTCCGGAACAAAGAGTAAGCTTAGTGATTCATAATCTCCTTCAGAGGAACCGAATTAATTGCGAGATGAACGCAAACTGAGTAGCTGTGCCCTCCATGGCCGCAGTAGCGCACGAAATAAAGCTGGGCAAATGCTTAAAAATCTCTCAGCTGCAACCCCTTTCTGGTGCCTAGCTGCCATGCCGCCCGAAGGAAGCTTGAAGGCTGAGATACTGCCACTTTGCCCAAGCTTAGACAAGGGCCGTCGTGATGCAGAGATCGCGTTCGAACCACGGACCCTCCGGTCAGTAAGCTTGTGCCTTAACCACTGATCGATCTGGAACAGAGGCTTATTTGGTAAGGAGATATTTCTTCCATTCCAAGGCCACTTCCGGACAATTACCACCGACTCCCTCCAATTTCGGTCTTCTTACGGGGAATGACTGTAGTGTAAGGAATGAATTCGGAAAACCGAATTCATTACCTTAAAGAATGGAAATCAACCGACACTTAATCAACTGGTTTTGTGGCACCCTTTATTTAGTTTTCAAGATGCCTGCATTATATGATAACCTTTACTTTCTCGAGAGTGACGGTACTCGGTGTAACATTGACAAACCAGTTTCGTAAACCGACTGAAGCCGTTTTCAAAGTAGTCATCTTGTAAGGAAAGCTCTTCCAACTCACTGAACCTATTGCTAATGACCAAAAAAATTTCTTCGGCCATTTGGTGCGAAACCTCTCTAGAATGCCAACTACTTATATTGGTTACAGTAACCTAATCAAATCGGGTTTAATTTTCCCGGGATCGACTATCGCACTGGATGATTTAGCGCTTCCCAATATCTCCACAAGATGCCTATAGGGCCGCTAGAGTGTCTGGAACACATTTTAGATTTTCACAGTGAAATTTTCCAGGCTACCCGTTGGGACCCCTAGCGTGTCGATTGAACTCTGAGAATGACCTCATGCTAGGTCAAGATGTCCTGAAGAGTGTGAAGTGCTTCCGATTTAATGCTAGTTGTTTCGTCTGTATTGGTGCCATGCTAACAGAGGTCAGCACGACGAAAGGAAAGATTTGATCTTCTTTCGAAGTGAACCTTAGACAGTGTGCATTCATCAGATTGTGGTTGGTGGGTTATGCTTTGATAGCTTTGTCTCTCATGGCTTATTGTTGTCCCTTTTTAAATTACTGGAAATTGGGAAATACATTCATTTGAAACCGATCCACTCTTTCCCTTGCCTCCGTTTCCCTACCAAGGTGAGACTCATTGTTGTGGATAGTATTGCTTTGCCCTTTCGGTACGATTTTGACGACATTCCTCAAAGAAATCGTTTGCTTGCCTGTGTAGCACAGCAGCTGCTGTCTGTGGCAACCAACTACAAAGCAGTGGTAAGTCCCCGACTACCAGTTGAATATTTTGTGTTCAATAGTTGCCTGGAGTGCCACACATGGGCAATACCTTCTTGCTGCCGCCAATCTCCTCATTTTTGCAAATCGCTGCATAATAGCTAAGAATTTCAACTTGGTAGTAATGTGTTTACATGCGGAGGAAGTGGAACTCGAAATCAACGTAATTTCGAACTTACCCAGCGGTAGGTGATGTACCCAAGTCTTCGACTTGGCTGACGCTTGATTGGTCTGTGTGCTGCAGTTGTGAAAGCGTTTCATGGACTAGAGTTCTAATTCACTCCCCGACTTCCCTCCAAAAGTCTAGAATAGTTGACTTAGCTGTGCACTCACACATTGTCCTGTCATTGGGGCAGTGGTTGATCCGACGATTGGTCACTATGGGACAACGAGTACATAACCTTTTCGATAGGGGCGCTCATCATGTGGATTCAGGCAAGGAGCTTGTTGCGGGGTTTCCAGCAGAGCTACATATTTTGGGAGGTTTTTTTGTGTGGACACTATATTTAGTTCATTTTATAATATCTAGACTAGATGCATCGGCTCCCAGATTTTCCTCAAGCAGAAGGATTCCCATCTAATTGGTCGGGCTTCCAAACCACTCATCTTAGTGGAATGTTTGCTATCCTCATTCTCCTTCGATCAAAAATCGCAATTATTTTCATGAAGCGGGTGCCAAAAACGGGTTTTTGCTCTTCGAAAGGATCTCAAACGGAATCGCGGTTGCTGGTCGTTCAAGAGGAGTGGTCTTTCTCTTTCTACATCGCTGCATTGAATGATTAAATTGCAGCGACTGTGATCATCCCCAAGTTGAATCATTAGTTGGCGTTACAATTGCCATTGAGTGCGTGTGACTATTTAGCGTTTCTCATGTGCGGACTGTGCAACCACCAAAGGCAACAATTCTCTCAAAAAAGACCTTTATAGATCGAGGCCACGAGGATGTTCTCTGTGAACCGTCATTTCGTATGAAGTTGCCTTGAAGAGTGCCCACTACAAGGGGGACCAAAAATACCCTTTCCTCTTAGTCTCCTGCCATTAAGGATAATAGCAGCCAACATATAATGCGACTGCTTGTAGGTTATCATCACCGGTCTCGTGACTATCATCGTGAATACGGAGCAGGGCCAGCAACGTTATCTGTTTCTTTGGACCGAAGGAAAAGTAATGTTGCATGTTCCAGCGAGATTGGTGTGACTGATACTAGGTTCAGTAAGCTGTAAACGTATGCCTCGGATTCCTCTTTATTATCGTTTTGGGTGAGCACGTGGACTTAAATTTGATAACTGATCAAATGGCATACTGAACAGAATATAATTAGTATATACTCAGTATGTGACAATCTGCTGTGGTCGCTTGCAGCTTGTAATTTGCATTTTTGTTGTGCTTACTTTTTTAGGTGATCCTCACAAACCAAATCACGACTCGTATCGAAACACGGGTCAAGTTGGACGAGAGTCCACTGGGATCGAACGACACTTCTTCCACCGGACGGCTTGTCCCGGCTTTGGGTGAGAGCTGGGGACATATATGTGCTGTACGGATTTTTCTCACCAGAGCCTCCGATAGATGTCGCCAGTGCAAGTTGTTGAAGCACCCAGGACGTCCGTTTGGTTCGGGAATTTATCAGATCACTGTGAGTGTTTTTTTTCGGACTCACACTGCTCAGCTTCAACGAAATATCGTTGAATACTGGCAGGTGGCCGACGTTTAGGTAGGAACATCGAAAGGTTGGCTAAGCTTTTGTACGTTCTAGGATTATTATCTATGGACATTTAATTTGGGACGTTTTGGTCATATAGGACTGAAAAATATTGCCAATAACAAACGCCATCCTGGGCCATTCTTCTGTTTTTCAACCGAATACATGAGCACGGTGGTTCTGATCACTGCAGTCTCCGGCTGCTGATGAAGGTTGAAACTTGAAAGAGTGATGGTTAAGCGTTGAAGACAAAAGTAGGATAACAAAGTTCAGAATTGGCGGTGACTGACTGAATAAGAAAGCGCCACTGGTTTCGTGGTGGCCTCCAACCGCTGGTTGGTTAAGGCTTCGGCTCTTCACACTGCTAAACCGCATACACCAACTTGCTCGAATGTTGCTTCCCTGCACTTTGTTTCTGATAGGGCAAATGAGATCCTCTTAGTTTAATGCTCTTCAGGTTGAGCCAGCGCTGCTGGTGCGATTATATCCAGCCGTCAATCGAGCGTCTAAATACCACCCAACTTATTCCAGCATTAGAAATGTGGTCATCCAACAACGTGTTTGCAATACTGCGTAGTCAAAAACGAGGAGTCACCTATGTTTCACACAATGTAGCCACGTTTCACCTCCGTACGAAGGCAGCGGTCGCACTGAGGGATTGTGCACTCCCCATTCATAGGCTGTATAAGTGAACGATGTGAAGAAAAGCCAAACGAGATCCAACTAGACTTAATGCACTACTCATCATAAACGAGAGATTCAGGTGGGTTCCAGGTGAATCTCCCGTTAAAACACAGTTGGCACGGAAATGAGTGTAGTTCGCTTAGATCTGACTATCTTAGCGTGTACTGCATCGGCAGCACTGCCAGCAGATACCCAGAAGCATATATTGGGTAGCTGATTCCAACTAGTGGGGTGGAGCCCAATTTTGAAATGGAAGTTTCAAATTTGGTGGTAAGAAGCGCAGCCCGAAGCCGATGGTCATATGAAGACTGCACTTCATACTTTGATAGGACCCGAACGAAACGGTATGCGTGTGAGGTCTGCCCTTGGGATTAGCTCAACTTCCGAGACGATAAACAATTCATATTCCCTTCGAGTACGAAAAGAATGGGAGAATGCGATCCTGTTCGACACCCTCGAAATGTTCTACTGTGAGGTGTGGCTACTCCGAGCGGAATACCTGAGACATCTTCAGGCGTTTGACCAGCGAGGTCTGAGAACTGTTGCCGGAATTTGGAATTACTGGACTCAATGTGATCACAAAACTGGTATTGGGTGAAGTGGATGGTACTTCACGCAACGAATGCATTCAGCTCTGAAAGCTAAGATGCCGGAAAAACGTTGTTTTCTGTGCCTGATTCGGAGTGGGGAAAAACACTCGATGGGCACGATATGACATGGTAGAAGGGAACAGCAGGTATTACGAGAGGTTTTTTCGCTGTTCGCCTTCTAGCATAGGACTCGCGTGATCCTCCCTCTGCTTGATTGGAGATACTGAACGACATGGCATTTAATCGATGTCAGCGGCGTTCATGCTGTCAGTTTCTACCCTAATTGTCTGAGTGTTGCGTGTGTAAGCATTTCGGATGTTTGTGGTAGGCCAGCGCTAGTTTCCACTCCCTGTCTAATCCTTCTTCCTTCCGTTATAAGGCTCCATTCAAATAGAGTGACATGGTCGTAAGATAGTGAATCACAAACCAAAGTTCGATGCCAGCTGTTTGTCGTTCTTCTTACCGGTATATGTTCAACCAAATCATCTTACCAGACAATAAGCATCAGCTGGATGCAGCCACATAAGGAGCCTTGCAGCCCATAAGATGAATTCATTCTCTAACTGAGTTTACATGCCAGATTTATAACGTTATTCGAGAGCTTTTTAGACCAAAATGTCGGCCTTTTGTTATCTTAACCGGTCCCTTGATTCAAACCTGTGACCAGACACGGTAGTTACTTGAAGCAGTCCAAGCGCCTCGTAGTTTTATACAGAACTGAGCACTACAACGTTGTGGGCATTCTGACATCTACAGAAGCCTACAAATTTGAGATAAGATTATAATTTATGCACATATTTGTCAGGAAGGTCAGATTCCTGAAGATTATCACAGAATACCCGAAACCTACTGAGACCCTCAAACTCCACTAAACGCCGATCAGACAGCCTCGGGTCAAGGTCAGACAGTGCCCTTAAAAATACAGCCTGAGGCCGTTGTACTTGCACGCACTCGCTTGTTTGCAATAAAGCTGTTGTATTCCTTGTCGGCGAGTCTTTTTCCGGCACTAGGCACTGGACCGGAGACAGCAGTCAGATATAACACTATGTTGCCGGTATTTCGTTTTATTTCAATTGCTTTAAGTTGAACTTGTGTCGACAGGTAACTGTCCTGCGGGGACGACTGTATAGATACCCATTTCACTGAATAGTACGGTTCAAAGTAGCATAGTTCTCATCAACTTAGTTTCATGATAACTAGCACACCAACAAAAGAAATCGCGCACAACAGACGGATAAACATTGGTCCATGCGATGTACCTT
Source organism: Opisthorchis felineus (assembly GCA_004794785.1). NCBI lineage: Eukaryota > Metazoa > Platyhelminthes > Trematoda > Opisthorchiida > Opisthorchiidae > Opisthorchis > Opisthorchis felineus. The sequence continues at coordinate 50,721 of SJOL01002558.1, forward strand.
TCACAAGAGACTCCCGCATTCAATTCTGTGCGTGTGGACGCCGACTGGTTTACAGGCCAACTAAATTTTTTCTTCAAATAACTGCTTAGCTGTAATACCCTTTCGATGCATAGCTGTCATGTCACCCGGAGGAAGCACGAAGGCTGGGATACTGTCAGGTTACCCAAGCCTAGACAGGAACAGTCGAGACCTTCTGGTCGATAGGTTCGCGCCTTAACCAGTGAGCTAACCCGGACACGCAGACCAACTACCTATAACTTATAGTTGGGATATTTGGGATGGATTCAAGATGAAGGGTTTGCACGACAAAATCCTCAATTTAGCTTCGGATTTCATATACTTCCCTCACCTTAATTTTCCATGGATTTCTTTGCAGTCCGGGGGTATTCGTGATTGCATTCAATAGAAGACAAAAGGACGAAGTCTACTTTGCATGAAAATCCCTCTAATTACGATAGATCACTCTCCTTATAATATGTTCGGCATTTGTACATTTTCTATCTATTTTCTAATATGAAGAATCACTTGTCATGTGAAGTTCTTTTCATTCAGGTCAGGCTCCTGACTGTCTTTATTTAGACCGGAAAAGGCTATTAATGAAAAAGTAGGTGTAGGTGTCGCTCTAGACGTTACAGTTTTTTTACATATTTTTTCCGAGTCTGTCCACAAATGACTAACAGCAGTTTGGCCCGGATTGCATGAGGTATGTGATGTTAATTTACTGCTCAACAACGCGAATTTGACAGGACACACGAAAGCCAACTGCCCTACGCCTATTGTGTTCTTCACATGTAGCTCCGTAGACACACTTCCACTGCTATCCTAGTGGTGTCAGTGAAAATAGTCATCCACTGAAAGCACTGCTAAGCAGTTAGTGAATGCAGAATTTATGGGGAACCCAGCTCCGTAGAGTGTTAACTAGCGCCTCATTGATGACGGCGATTGACAGATCCTCTCGGTTTCATGCAGTTTGATCATACCCGATATTTGCCCATGTTGCGACACGTCGTAGGTTTGCTCCCTTTCTATTGAAGTGCAGACTTGTTCGCACCATGCTACCCCCTAATCGACACGGATAACAACAGCCCAATCTGTTGAAGAAGAATCGTTCCCAGTTGGTATCGTGGCGTTATCCATAGTGCGACTGTGACAGCCGAAACCGTGTGACTGGTATGGCTCGCTCACTTGCATCCCCACTAGTGAACAACAAGACAAAGTGCATTGTCTTTAATTAGTTTACCAGAACGATTCAGTCACCTGGCAAATATACTGCACCGTTGGTCAGAAACCTAGGCATGTAGAAGGCCTGAAACCAAGTCTCCTCATGGCTTTGCACTGTTGGTGGCCAGTTTGCACAGCCCTGGGCATTGTGGTATGCTACAGCTATTACCTAATAAGAATGCGGACACGAGGACGGCTGTGTAGAGGCCCGTTGCACAACAAAATAAAGATATAAGCACCAGAGTCTCTGTTCATGCCTTTACTAGCTAGTGTGTTTCTCCCTGCAGCTCACTGCTCCCATCATAAAAACAAACGCATCAGTCCTCTGGGGTGGTTGCGCATAAAAAACCTGTTAGGTGTAACGAATAATAAATTCGTTGGACAATTGTATTGGTGAGTGGATTAGATTGGTAACCAGATTGTAGAACATCGTTGGCCCGTTGCAGTCTGTGGGCCCGATCCTGCTGGACATGCGCGCGCGCAAATTGTGCAAGCCCATACTGTAATTTTCAAGCATTTTGAAACAGCGGACTAACCGCAATGTTTTCCTACAAAGTTTTGCTGATCGAAACGCACTGTTTAAACTACATGTACCCTATCAAAGGATATCACTTGGTTGGAACTCTTAACTCTGGAGAGGATATAGATCAGCTCGAACCACAGGTGAATTGTTGAAGCAGATTATGGTCGAAATGTATCTTACAGGGGACCGAAAATTCATTATTTCCGATCGCAACGAAGCGTATTGGTTTTCCTGGATATTGCCCATTGCAAGTTTCAATGACAATTCATTGGTTCGAAAAACCAAAAAACAACAGTTTTCAGTTGCGAATTATTCTGGTGTTAACGGGACACTTAATCACATATATATAAGCAACCTTATTGGTAATGTGTTCCGCCAAGATAATATGCTTTGATATCCCGAGTATTGTGCCCGCTGAAAAAATCAGTTTCCCATTCACACCAAACTGATTGGCAAACACGTGGATTTCCTCACTTGCATACGACTTGTTCAAGTAGAACGTAAGGTTGACGGAAACTCGCGGATTGCACATACCTGTTGAGCCCTAAGAAGGGTGAGACCGGTAGTGGGTTATCGAAGAGTTACTAACAACCTTATGAGTAGTGTGTCGTGTTAAAATGTAGTTTTGTGTGTTATTTGGGTTAATTTGTCCGGTCCGCAGTCACGTGTTCAACATGACCTAATAGGTTCTGGCTGCACTGAATATCCCTTTACTTCGGATATCATCCAGGACTATTGCGTGTCGTGTAGCACTTTGAGCTGAGTGGTTTTAAATCCGTCTACATGTTTGGCTGGGTTCGACTGGCTTGCGGATTCCCAAAAACCTATTTATAACATAAGGATGAAAAATGCTCCGCACGTTGACTAGGGGCGTTACACAGCCGCCTTTTTGTTGCCCCCAGGGCTCTCATGAACGCATCTTCAAATAGGTGGCTTTCTCATCGCTGGCAATGGATTTTATTAAAACTTGCAATCAGCAATATTCAGGAAAAACAATGCGCTTCGATGCGATCGGAAATAATGCATTTTCGGTCCCCTCTGAGATACATTTCGACCATAATCTGCTTTGACAATTGACCTGTGGTCCGAGCTGATCGATGTTTTCTCCAGGGTTAAAAGTTCCAAGTGTGCTATCCCCTGAGGACGTTACCATAGTTTGAACAGCTCGTTTGGGCCAAAGCGAGAGCCTAGTGTGGCGGAACGGGGATTATCTTAACAGTGTAAGTTTACAAAAATCTCAGCGAAAGGGAGGGAACCGTTTTTTTAACGAAGAATTCACGAACTAAGTGTTTGATGATAGTACTGTACTGCGATCACTGCAAACTTTTCATGTGTCTGTAACACATGAGAATAGTTTACGAGATACTACGAATATCGTTCGTCCTGGCGAGGCCAGTTTTTTTAACAGCACTATATCATATCAGTGCGAGTCAAACACACTATTGACCAGGCTAGTAACCTAATGGTAGCGCACCCAAACTGTCTGCCAGGCTATAAAATGGAAGCCCCTTAGCTGTCCTCGAAATACGCATTGCGGGAGCCTTTCCATATCACTTTAAGTAGGAAAGCTTCAAAATAAGACGTAACGAGGCCGGACATCGCCACTTCGGTCCCGATCTTAGGAGTTTTTTACTCGCTGCTAGCCAGGATGGGTACCAAGATGCCTTACTGATGACGATGAATCGTTACACGTAAAGAAGTCGGAAATGTCCCCAGTTTAGACAAGCCAATTGTTTGTTGCACAAGTCACATATTAATAATCACAGACATAAGAATTACAAAATTAAAAGTGAAAAATTCTGGTGCGCGTGTGTGTGCAATTAGAGGAGAGGAACGGTAAAAGCACCAACCATGCTAGCGGTAATAAGCCTTGGTAGCAAAAAAACAACAGAAAAACAGCAGAGGAGCTGAAAGCGTAGATCAGTGCAGCCATAAAAAAGAAGGCTGCGCTTTTCACGCCATGTGGATTAAAACACTCCTAGTTACAAGCTACTAGAATATGAGCACTTGCTAAATGGACTACTAACCCTGCCGAAGGGAGGGGGATAGTTATCAAAATGCAGCATTCACTAAGGTCTTCGTTGATGACTGCAGTTTGCGGAGACTACATTGAAGGAGAAGAGAGGTCGGATGGGGGATCATGTGGTTGAACTACAACGTTAGTGTCAAATCATGTAATTGGGCACATTTGACCAGTGACGGAGGAGAAAGACAATCGGAAAGGACAATCAATTCAAATAACGATGAACTTTTACTGTGGAAGTGGTGTCGTTTAAGGAAGGCAATTATGTAAAATCCCGTGAATGATGACAAACAGAAAAACATCTAGGAACAGGCGGTCCATTGGAAAATGGAACAGCCGCATGCGGAAACGTAAGTAAAAGCAACCAAATGTATTGTATTTTTTTCTTGGAATGGCGGAAATCTGTATGAAAAAGGCAAATGCATATGGAAGGACGACTTAGTCACCTGCGCAGAATTAGCGCGAGATCAGCATTCGTGCGGTATCCAGGTCATTCAACGACTCAGTGTAGGTGGTACTTTCCAAACGAGGCGCTGAAATATCCCACCCTGGTTGCACCTGGGGCATTGACGGTTCACGATGTTGTGACTGGGTGCGTCTAAAAGAGGGCTTCTTCAACAACGATCCATAGTCGAGTGTTTTCAACCGGGAAGGTCGCCTCACCACTCGTCTTTGCTTTTTAGCCACCTGACTAGGTTCGATGGACGAAACTTGGTCACATCGACGTAGCGTATTCAAAGCTTCGGACAGTGAGCAGATAGGCCCACGATAAGTCATATCTTTGAGACGTGGCTCAGAAATGGCAATGGTTTGGCGATCTTCTGATTCGGAATCCTGGGAAATCAGTGATGCGACAGCATGGTTGTTGCGCGATTTCGGCTTTCCTTCAATAATCTGGATAGACCTTGGTTGTGGCAATCTGGTAATGGGCTCTTGCGCATTATCCGAGCGGTGGAGGTCAGTACGTGTGCAGTCTGATTCTATGAGATGGGATAAAAAAGTTCGGACTGTGCAATCAATCGGCCTACTCGTTAGGCACCGACCTTGTGATTGTTTCTTAACACTTAGGAACCGAATTAGGGAGGCAGGTGCCGAACAATTTCCTGAAATTAATATGATGTCCAAAAAATTAAACATGTGTAGTGAAGTTGGTGACATCAGGCTGTCTATTCTAACACTTCATTACCAGATTTCTAACTAAATTATAACTCGACAGTGGTCGATATGCATACCAATGGTGTACCACCTTGGGGACCGTATCAGAATTATTCCAGAGTGCTGGAATGATTGCATCAGCGGGGCGTACTAACTGGTTCCACCAGCACGGCATCTTCTTGAGAAAAGCCAGAAAACTGACTGCGACTTACTGTGGTTCAAACTATTAGGGATGCTATCATCCACATATTTGGTCAGTGCGACAGAACGATGACTCACTTTTCAAATAACCATTGCAGTTGTCGAGTTCATGATTAGCTCGGCTGCTGAACATCGAGTTCCGTTCGTTGTGGTCCGTCAATTTCATGGGCCTTTCAGTTGTTGTGAGGGCACTATAATAAGGCTTGTGCCCGTTCACCGTGATCAATCCAAACGGTTTCGGGGCCGTAGGAGGAGGTTGGCACCACCTGTTTTGCATTTTTGTCACCTTGAGACCATTCGCTTTCAGGCCACTGTTTGAAACCGAAGTGATAACACCGTTCTGCACGGGGTTCACTACCACCCTTATAAGTTTGTTACCGTTAGACCGGACGTGTACGGAACTGGGCTGATGTGGATTCCTGTGAATCGCCGAGTAATTGGCATCGCCAGCGATATAGGAAGCACCTCTTGGCTTGTTTCCAGCTAGTCTGCAAAAGTAGCAACATGGATATTAAGGAACACTGCTGTGCAGGGAAATTGCCGCCATATCCACCTGGGGTTATAAGCGGATTCACCATGGGCCCCGCAATAATATGGACGCGATAATTCTACATAATAATATAATATAATAATTAGGGAAGGTCCTAATCATCAAAACAGAGTAGCGTTAGTAATTAATCAATTTGGTTGCTCAGATCGTCTGGAGGTGATCAGAATACCCGATGGCACTAATTGTACGAACGATCTTGGGATCAATAGTCACGGCAGATTGAAAGAAACGTGCATACTGAACATCAATAAATCAATGGGGAGTTACGGATGATCCTGTGGTCCCGCAACACCAGGGAATTCCGGTTCGTTGATTGCGATGATCTCAGCTATTCCACAAGGGGGTGTTAATATGGAAAACCTATGTCAATACTACGTCTCTCAAGCTTCGACCAAATCTGAGGCTTGTCGTTCAGCGATAATACGTAATGTGGGGAAGCTGTGTTCAGTCTCAAAACCTAACCGCCTTCTCCATCCCCAAACAACCGCCTTCGTTTCAACACAAGGCTTTCGAATACGTAATAGGAGAATGGTACAAATAACATTACCTGATATCTAGGAAGGGTTGTAAGTGCTTATTAGCCACGACTTTCTCTTTGAGTCCTGGCTTCGAAAGGAGATAGCATGAGGCATCTGCAGAGCACCATAAGGGTGCTGCAATAATTTACAAGCCACACGAGTATCTGAGTAGTTCAAACTGATTTCCTCAAACAGCCACAGATTCTCAAAGATAAATGCTATGATGTTGACTACAAAAGCACCTACAATAATTATATTGCGAAAATTTTTTTTAAAAGTTACGCTACGCGAATCAGAGCTTGTTTGAAAGTACATCCGATAACCCGCACACACCGAAACTGACCAACCACAGATCGTGTAGAAGAATCGTTTGACTGGTGGGAAAGAGGCCAATAATATCGTTGCCGAAGGTGACGATTATACCATTCGGTGAACGAAGGTGGGAGGCTGTACGATGGGCAAATAAGATGTGAAGTAGCATTACAGAAGCTATACAATTTTACTGAACTGCCGTTGCTGAGTCAAACATCTTGTTCCAGCGAAAACGAGGTAGACCGATTGAAAAAATAAACAAAACGGGTATGGGAAATCCGAAAACGCAATCTCTGTTCAAACCCACTCATCCATGTACCTCTCTCTGCCACGTCTGATTTCTCTGTCGCACTTGGAGACACTTGGTTCGGCGGAGCAAATTTATATCAGTGGAGAGGTAGGACGGCCCCAACAGTAAGACATTCTCATACAGCCTAGGAGATGACTGAAGTTCGTGGGTTATACAAATCGACCATCAACAGACTTCAAAGTCATCTTCCGGGTTTGTAAAGCAATCCCCAGTGAGACTTCACGCACTCACAGTTTATTAGTGGTCATTCATGCGAAGATTTAGCAGTTGAAATCGACTCGATATTGCCGGACACTTATATCCAAAAGAATCAACTCAAAATAGCAGGGCGAATCGGTTCCTTGTCCAGCTTTCCACGTGATATTTCAACATAGCAGTTTGCTTTAGTAAGTTCCACCATCGACAGGTCTCTTAACCGTAATATACATCTTTACTATATCAAAGCATTTTCATTTGTGCTCATTTGGAAGTACCTTAAAATGTCATTTGTTTTAATTGTCTTTCAAAGCAACCGGACTAGCCGCCAAGTTGTCCTATTCTCATAGGTTGTTAGAGTAATATTTGTGCCTCAATCAAATCGACAGCTAACCAAGATCCTTTAGCGAATGTGCGGGCCTGAGGTCAACGGACGAAACTGCTAGGCCAATGGTTGTGTGGATGACTACATCTATGCAGTTGAAAACCGGCAAACAAAGGACATACTGACAACAACCCAGTCATCAAGATGACCGACCACCGATTAGGCATGGGAATTTAACAAAAGAAAATACTGCTATACCTGTTACGTACCTGCAACACTGACGAATACACGGAAGCAGCCCCCTATCGAACGGTGTCTGTAGGCCTGACTTGGTTGGGATGATTGGATCAGCGCCAATCGGTATCCATCGGCACCGATGATATACAGCACAATAGACTGTGAAAACCACCAGTGGTAGTCCCAAAAACACAAGCAGAGAAATCCCGATGACCAGTGATGGTTTCGGTATCAGGTCTGAAAAGAAATGCGACGTAAGTGGGTGAGAGCGAACGATCACAGCGGTATGGAAGGGTTTCCGGAAACGATTGTACGAAATAAAAGAGATTGTTATGCTCAACAGTAGCGACGCTGTTCAGCGAAAAGGTGTTGGTACCGCGCACTGCTTACGCCAATATTTGATGGTAATTCTGAACGCAGTACCCGGATAATACTGTCTTCAAAGTATACACAAGCAATATGGTTGCTCATGATGAAAATTTTGGCCGCCACTCTGTTCGGAGGCTGGACAAGTTGGTTGCAAATGTTTTGTAACCACTCAGAGCGTTTGAAACCAACTTACCCAGCTCAGCAAACAGACGAACGACCACACTAGTATGCTGTGTGAGGATTCAAGAGAAACATGGGTTTCGCAGGAATAAAACTACCTATACCTAAAAAATGATTCCGGGTTTTATCTAGTTAGTAGTGAACAGCGTAGCAGAAAGTTAGTGGGCAAAGACGTACAATAATCAGAAGCGCCTTGATGTGCAAACACACAGGAACACGTATGGGAAGTGTGCACACGCAACAGGATAAAAGTGTTTTCCCGACCTCAACACAAATAAGTGTTAACGAAAGAAAATCGTGTAAACGGTAATGTGTGAAAATGTATAACCCATAAATTCATGTAGACTGAAACCCCGAGTTATAAAGTGGATGTAGCTATTATGTTAGTTGGCAGAATGCTATCTTTACAGCCCTATAGCATTTCAGTCCAGTCAACGATCTTTCTTCAGTTAGCCTCAAAGATAAAGCATTTCTTTAGGTGGCCTCTCTTCAGAGGGATCGTATGCTGGATGGTGACTGATGCTGCTGTGAATTAGCCACATGAGTGGTCTGTCTTTGGGGGTAACTTCCTTGGTGAAAACATCCCAACTGTACATTAACCAGGCACAGCAGAATTCTGGCGAAGACGATCAAATTGTCTTTGGGTGGTCAGGGCCACTAAATCAAACATATCTGTTGCACTATGGCAGTGAACCACCATTGTCCTCAACTGGTGTTGCTGTCAATGATGGTGATGATGATGATCATCATCATCTGTTGCACAAGTACATTGACATGACACGCCGTAGCTAGGGGGACTTGCTTCGAAGATCAAGTTTCGATTTTCCACAGAAAGCTTATCCAGATAAAGTATACAGACTGGACGAGTACAATCCACTTTTCGTAGTCCTCATTCCGTAAGCCTAAGCTAAGCCTTTTTATCGCCACCTCAATACTCTCCTGTCTTGTGTCATCCACGGTTAATACGATGTTAAGACAAATGATACCTGGCTGTCGTATGTGAAACTGTGCCACATCCATATAATCAAGAAAAAATCTTACAATATGTTGTCATATGTTTTTCAAGTGTCTGTTCTCAGAGGTGATCTGAAGCAAAAACCGTGTGAAATAGGTGCCTTCAATATCACTAAGTTCTATTTTGTTGTTTACTGATGAGACAAAAGGTGGAGAAAATCCAAACAGCCTAGTTTTTTGTTTCCTCATGGCGCATCAAGTGAGTGGCCATCCAACAGCTACAGTGCACCAACAAAGTATAAAGAGGCAGGTGATGATGCTGGTTTAAGGTGCTCAAAAAGTGCAGCGGCAAGCAAGCAGGTGGGTGGCTTATCGCGGGTGCAAACAACAAAATTCGCGATGCATGGAACTTATAAATATAGGTCGATGCCAACAAACCCGGTTGACCTATGACATCGGTTGACCTTCCGGTAGTTGACACAGGTTCGGAAGTAGATGCGGAGGGTGCGGATGTAGGGGAAGTGGTACGCCACGGAGGCTGTAGTGGACACTTAGTGCGTTGTTTATGCCTACGGTCCGATGGGTATGGCGTCGGATCGGGAGACTTTGGTTTATTTATTGTAGGACGGGCACGCGGCCAGTTAGTGACGGCTGGTCTTGGAGAGGTGCTAGATGTTATTAACACACGAGGCCTTCCGTTCGGAGGATTATTGTACCATGTAGGCGGAGCCCATGGTGGTAACAAAACGGGTGCACGCGAATTAGTGTTGCGATCAAATGACTTCCAAGATCGGGACGCTGTTAAATCAAACGGGACACGACATAGCTGGCTGAAGGTGATAATACTGTCGATTCTGGTATAATCATACAGGTTACGCGTTTGGAACACCGAAGCGAAATACTATAATAACACCACGTGAAGTGTGAGGAATGCACCCAAAAACTCAGAAATGAGTCAATAAATGCGACAAGTATAGAACGAGCGGTCAAAATGTAACAAGTGAATTACAGTGTTACGTGGTGGGCGATCAAGGAAATCATGTGACAGCGATTGCACAGTACAGTCAGACAATTCGCATGTGCACCACATTTCCCGGAGAAAAATCTCAACATTCAAATTCAAGAAGAGCACAACTGACGAGACTCATGTAATGGCGGTGGCCGTTTATCTGTTCGCCGAGCTTGGCAATTAGCTTGCAACGTTTCGTCCCCAGTCAAGGAGTCGAGTGGGTACTGCATGCGTTTATATACTTTCCGATCGGATCTGTGGCCGTCTGATCAACCAACAGTAAACGCACTTGCGCTGCCAATATTTCTACACATTGAGAACCATGTAAATTTGACCTGTAACAGCACTAATGATGAACTCTCAAGTTACCTGAAAGAAATCAAGGGGTACTCGAAAACGCTTAAGAATATGTCAAGATCTTGACATGACCTGATTTCTTTCATAAGCAACGGTAACGTGGCTAGAGTGTAGTTGGATTGATGATACGCTGGGTGGGCCTAAGTTGTTCTTGTCAACGCCTGTGTAGGAAAAAGCGAAGTGTACATTGTTATGTGCGGAATCTTCGTATTAATGGAACTCATAAATATCCTTCGAAATACAGCTAGGCTAAAACGCATCTCCTGGGGAAAAATTACAATAAACAAGCCACAGACACAGTGTGAGCAGACAGGAGTTTCACCAGCATTGAGTCATCCACTTTTCTCGCCCTCGGGCTACTAGATGAGCAAGAGTAGTATCGTGGAACAACGATTGAAGCGCAGCCAATGGAGGGACACATTAAGGTCGTGTTGGCTCAAATTAACTGTTGCGAGGCCTAACTCTGGAGTGATTCACATCATGATCAGCGAGTTGGAAGTGGTTAAAGGGAAACGAGAAAGGTATGCTCCAGTAAACAGAATGCGACATTTGTTTGATTCCGATGTCTAAAATTGTGTGAGTCAGATTCGTTTGGTCATGCATGTGTAGTGCAAGACAAACACAGCGAGCCAGTTTTTTCACGCTGAAAAAAGCGGCAACGTGCAAAAAAAAACAGGGCAACTCCATCTGATGTAAGATCCCACTGAATATGAGCAGTGCAGGCCCAAGCGATAAAAAAGAGGGACAAGAGGCTAGATCGAGCCACAGTGATGAGAACTGACCCGACGGTGGTGGTCCGCTGTCCACACTTCCTCCATCCCCACCAAACTCGCAAAATGGAGGATGAAATCCGGGGTCACAGTGGCAATGCCCAAGGTTGTTGCAAATCTGTTGATAGAAACCAAGAATCGTCATTCATGATAAAATCAGAAAAATGGAGCAGCAAAACTGTGGATTTATAACGGAGGGGAAAAGCTTCAAGCACAGGACGTTACATGTTGCAATGGTTTCCATTACATTTCAAAACCGATTACGGTAAGAATTTTGATACGGTAAAGCTTAAACATGCTACCACCAGGTCATAGAAAAACATCTCCCATCAACAATCGAATCACTAGGGTTTGTTCTGCGACAGTATAAAGAAGCCTCTTCGTGTGCTCCTCAGAACATTCACTGAAGGAACGTCCCCACTACAAAAGGACCAGTTTGATAATCGAACGGTACAATCCCTGAAGAAAGAGCTAGACAATATGCTTAGGAAAACAATGCAACAACCAAATGTTCTGAATGATTGGTTACTTGAGATAGTGTGGATTCATAAATGTAAGATGGTCATAAACTGATGAATTCAATGGCTGAGCCTAGCCCGACATACACAGTGAAGTGCCTTAATCACTGTTTGTGCGACCCTATTATCTAGATTACTTTAGGTTCGCTAATCGTAGAATAAACTCCGATATACTACTTCAAAAATCCACTGCGTTAGACCTAAGTACTTCGCTCGCAGTCCTCCATAGACGGTATTCTTTACTTGCACTGTCACGACTAGAATCCAAATGAATAAATCTACTCCAGATTCAGAAGCATAGAGAGAGAGTTGTCACTTTGTGTTTTAACCCCTGAAATAGATCCAAGAACTTACAATAATTGGGCAAGGGGACTTCTGACAAGAAAGATCCATTTGTGTGTATGGACTCAACCTATTTAGGTCTGTGCGACATAGAACCGAGGTTGTCACCGTGACCCCTAATATCAGGGCCGATTGTAGTTACTGCGGTTAGCTGACCACCCGATCGAATAACTCAACTGCATCAGGAATGACTAACCAACCACACGATGGGTAGCTGATTCACGTAGGTCATCACCATCATCATCGGAATCAGTGTTCAACACTGATGGTTCGTTGCCATAACACGCCTCATCTCACGCGTACGTGTTTTTAAGCGGTTAATCAAATCTATCCAGCATCCCTGTGAGATACTTGGCTGGACATTGAACCTGGTCCCTTTGTAGTGCCACAAATGACTGGCACTTTGAGGTATATGCGCCGGGAAGATCACAGAGGAGTATACATATGGGAGAAACCTACACATTCATACTATTATGGTCGTCGGAGAGTGTGTGACAGTTAATAAACGACATTATTCCGAACCAGGAATACTACAACTCGATTCCCACTGAGGAATATTACGGACGAGAGATTCAGACGCAATTCAGTTGAGTCTACAGTTAAATTGAATTGCAAACCAGTGCTTATCGCAACATGCAAACAATTCAAGTAGAACCTGAGGTTGGTTTAGTTTATCTGAAGAGCCACAAGAGGGACAAAACTGATAGTGGGATGTCAGTGATTAGCCACCGTATTGGTAGTCCGCTATATCGAGAATGTACACCTCGATGTCTGAAATACCCTACCGACTGACACATGAGGCGGCATTTATGCAGCAAATTCAACTGGAGAATACCATAAATGATAGATTCAACTGGAATTCAGATGAGTCTTCCGCTACACCAACTTAACTTGCAAATGAGTGTAATTCGCCAAACTGCGTTTACGTTTTTTCCTCAAAAAAGGTAGAAAACATCACTGGTCAGTGTCAGTGTGAACCCAGCAAAAACTGCACCAGAATTCCTTCGACAGTAGGTTAGAAATGACATATCAAATAATTGCGGTGGATATTGGGTTAACGTTATGAAGTATTTTCCCTAAAAAACCAAGCTAGTAGAGAACAATCAGAATTCTGGGAGATCAGATACATAAATCCGATCCCCTTGAGGTTTCCGCGTATAACCGTACCTTAAAAAAACGTTTGTCGTAACTGAGAAAATCGTTACAGACGGATTAGTATACCATACTTCGCTTTGAGCCGAAAAAACACAAGCTAATTCGGTCACGTCAGAGGCGATCGGATATACAGACGGCCTTCCCCTGGTGACGTGCACAACGATAGAGTTAGATCGGAAAGATTCAAAACTGAGCTGGTATTTAGATAAAGAGATTAATACATCAGTGTCGTGGGGGAAAACTAAGCTCGAACTACCAATTCGCATATATATTTAGGTCGGAACAGACATATGCTTGTCACCCAAAAGCGTTGCCGGGACTACGTTCGAATGGAACCACTGCCCAACAAATTCATGGAAAGCTGTGGTGTGAAATAACAAAATGAATCACTACTTACACCATGACCACGACAGTCGCATTGAAATCGAGCTCTGATCTCGGAATGAGGAACACACGAACCGTTGTAGCACATCTGATTTGTAACAAGAGAAAGTAACCAACCATGGATTAGTGAACTGAACTGGGAGAAACAAACATGATTCGTTTATTATGGTTCCAATACAGTGTGAATTCTTGCGACCGTTATAGTAGCCTTCTCGTGGTAATAATATCCTGAGAAAAAACGGTAGAACGAATGTAATGGCCCATCACGCGTCGTCGTGCACATTCATCGTTTTCACAGGCAGTTGATGGACACTAGAGACGGAAGGCTCAATTCGATTTTCATCCTGACAATAAGGTCCATTGAGGACCACTCCATGTGGTATCCCCGGAAAGATTTCATTGACTTTAATCTAGTTTAAGAGACTAAAAGGAACCCGAATTGTCAAAGCTAAACATTGACAGGCGCCATACCTACTTAATTCGTTAGAGGATTTAAAACACAAAGGGGACACCAAGTGTGAACACACAGTACTTGATACCATGTAGCTTCAGATGCTCGAAGGTGCGGTATGTCAGGTGGCATGCCATACTTGCAAGCACACTGAACAGAAACTGGCGCCAGGTGCACCAAAGGTAGGCTACGCTATTTTCATGGCCCCTGATCAGGATGGCAGGACAACGGGAGAGTGAAAAAATAGACGGTGATCAACAAGCATAAGAAATTTCGTTCGGTGAAACAGATCAAACGGGATAGGCGGTGTGATACAGGTGACAAAGAAGACCACATCACTCACTCCTCTGGAGCACGGAGTGCCATCGGGTACCATTCCAGCGTCTTGTGTGACGGCGCTTAAAATGCCAACACCGGCGACGTTCAAGTTCGTTTGTCGCTTCTTGCTAGCATCCCAAGTGGAAGGGTCTGAAGCAGGCCAAACTGGATCATAAACCAAGGCAGAACAGGACTGCTGAACAGAAGACAAATATCGGGTTTGTGATTCTATCCAACCAAGTATCATCGCTTTTTCGTTCTGGTGATGACACCATAAACGACCACATTCCGCATCTTGCCTGGAAAAAGTGCAAGAGATTCCAAAGTAAAACATTCAATGTATTTTAGATAAACAGTGAAGCGGTTTCAAAGTTAGAACTTCAAACTTCACACCCAACCTTCAGTGGCTAGTGATCAGAGTAAGCCTCATGTGGCATCACTGGTCGTTTTCCTTTCCTCACTCATCCATACTGAGAGAAGTACATTGCTCAGTTTTGGTTCAAATCACAGTAAGCTGCATTCAACGTCACTAGCTACCTCCTATCTGTCTAGGGCAGTCCCATTCAACGAGAAGGTCATTCTCTGAGAAATTTCTAAAATCCAGAGAGCGGTGGTACTCGAGTAAGCTGCAGTGAGGTAAATTCCAAGGAAATAAGCGCTCCGCAGTAGCAATCATCAGCTGTTCGCATGAAGTCATTAATTTGCGTCTCCTCAACTAAAGTATCATTCCGTTGAGAAGGGAATCGTGGACAGTGAATGTTTTCCTCCCGTCACTGTTGGCGTGGACGCCACCCATCAGGAATTCATGCTTGAACTATTCAGCGACCTGTTAGGCATCCAGGGAAGATGAGCACGGCTGGAAAGCGCGGTTGGATTCTAATTGTAAACGCACAATTATTGGTCAAGTGAAAAAATAAGGTTTGTTTGCCGTGCGTTCTTTGTTCTGATCACATCCACGCTAGACACCACAGACACGCCTTATTCCGTTGATGCAGACTGTCATGTTGAATAGTGGTTGTCGTAAACGCTATCCCGCAGTATCATCAAACTCTTCTGTACTGAGGTTTGTTTTGGTTTCGTCGGAAATTTAGCCTAGGAAGAGCGCACAGCCCGGTGGACTGGAAAACATCGCAGTTGGAATATAAATAGAAAACAGCGAGACCACAAAATGCAACAAAAGAGCGCACAAGTTCCTAATCACGCTCAGTGTTTTGTAGCTTTCATCTGAATTTAGATAGGTGACATAAACTAATCGCTCGTTGAGATCCAGATAACGCGGTTAACTGCCAATGTTTAGGTTTACATCGCACTAACATAGAAGTCACAGATAAGCAGGAGGAAGTCTTACATTGAATTATGCTGTGAAACTCCTGCCCGTAAGGTGGAGTTCAGTCTCCCAGGAGATTCATGAGATGGGCACTCATGATGAACTCTAAAGAGTGTGAAGGAGCTCTACAATGCCCTCCAGTTTATCACAATGGGTTGACCTTGTTTTACGGGATAAGGCTTATATTTAAAAACAATGCCCGTTGACCGATAGTCTTTTTCACATCTCTGTATATTATGAATTATATTGAGTGTACCAGCGTAAATTTGAATGTGTTGCCGTAGTCACGATAGACGACAGGAATGACCAAGTGAGTTTGTAGCTGGATTTATGTGTCCCGCAACGTTTTGAAAACAGCCTAACAGCGCATAGAAACCCCTCAAAATATAGTGTCCATGAAACCGAACTCTGTGAACTACCGATATGGCTGCTGGAAGTCAAGAGTACTCAAAAGCAGACCGCTTTCAAGAAGCCGGATAATTGGGGCAAAAAAGCGATATGATTCAACTCACACAGATGGACACCGGATACCAGGCCACGACTTCGGATCTTCCCATCGTTCTTCGGAGAGGGGTTTACGTTTACCACAGTTGGCCACCGGATCCACAGGTACACCTTTGGGAATACCGTGATTTTCGTCGAAGCAGTGTGGGTGAGCACGCCGGCCACGTTTGCCCCAAAGTACTCGACACCAGCTATCTGCTTCACGGCACCCGCCACGAGCACAGTATGACTGTAAAGTGGAAAGCACGATTCAGGCTAAAGTAGAGAAGTCAAGAGAAATAGTAACATGGACAGCACAAAGAGCTGCTGTCCTACAACAATGTACTAGGTCTTAAAAGTCCAAGCAAAATGCTCTTGAGATTATACTAAATGCATCTGAAGTGACATTGGCTGCACTCGATGTGGAGGAACATCAATAGATCAACACTTCGTTCACATCTGGTGGCACCCGCTCGAGACGTAGGAAAAGAACGGTAATGCCATTTAACCAATGTCCGCCGCCATTCAAAAGTCCAAAATGCGACACTAAGCGGAATTTGAGCCCGCTGACCGCTCCAGTTAGAGGTAACCAAGTCACTTATAAGAACACTGGGTAAAATGTAGCCAGACAGCAACCAGCGACGATTTATCTGTCTGAAAATTCCAGCTACATTGCTTTTAATAGTAAGGATGAGCACCGTTCATCTGCTTTGGGCTAAGGCCGATAAGAATCAACTCATCGACCGAAACCAGCCTCCAACGGAAGACGGTAGAGTACTAATTTTGGCAGCTGCGTCCAAAAAACGTCCCAGTGTTAACGTTCTAGACATCGTCCCAATGAAATGCAGCGACGGGAATTACAAGCCCACGCAACCTAAAAGGCTGGTTTTCAAGAAGGAAAACGGTGTGTTAGGTTGGACTGAAACGATCGAACATCGCCGCAAAAGACATTTATGCCCCAATACGAACATGTTCTAATACACAATATACGGAAGCGTCAGGTGGCCAGTTCAAAGGACTCAGACTATTGTCGGAAAAAAGTTGAAGTACGGAACTGACTGTGGACGCTAGTTCAAAGTGCGCAGAAGCTTTTGTTCACACAAAGGTCAGAATTGCATAAGCGGGCCGTCATTACCACAGATTACAGCCAGCTTCCAACAGTACGATCGATCGAAAGACACTCGGTAGATGATGCGTAAGGCCCATTCTTTACCTACTGCATAAGCGGCTTCAGCTAGGTGCAAAGCGGGACACTTCAGGTGAGGCCGCAGATTCCGCTAATCAGTGAACGCTGTAAGACCAAGAGCCCAGTTCTGTAGGACGGTGGGGGTTGGTTGCTTCCCATCCAAGCATGAAACGCGTTCAGTCTGGAGACCTATTAATACCGGGTCGATCTCAATGACTCACCCCGGTGGGGCAAGCCACCACACACTTGCCTTGTGTACAGCATACCACCGGCCTCTGGTACCTACTTTCAGTGTGGGCAGTTAATATGGCCTATCACTTAGCCTATGGGGAGAGGACAAGCTCTGCCACAAACTGTAGCTAAAGCATTAGCGTGCTCTGCCGTAGGCTTCCTTTCATTGAATTCACCATACTGATAGCGAATATGTATCATCCATCTGAACAAGGTCACTGATTCCGATCATATGATCCCCACAGGATCACCTCAAGTCTCCCCATATCAAACTGCATCAATAGGACTGAAAACTCTGCTTTTACTTCATTATGATCTCAAAGGAACTCCTAGCAAGCACACATTATTTATGCAACGCCTATGCATGGTTTTCGGCTCGCTTGTTTCTTCCGTTTCAGGACACACTTTTGGATTAACCAACCTTGATCATGATCTCAGCCACCGAAACGTTGAATTATTAACATCATCTACCTTGTGGTATCTTCCTTAGTGACGATACACTTTATAAGGTTTATGGACGCTCTTCAGCATTCTAGTATGTCATAAACCAGAGATTCATTTGGGTCTCACAATGACGCCCACTTTGTAAATATGGCTTGAAAGTTGTTGCGACTGAGAATGCATTTCAAGAAAATAAAACAAACTGTAACCATCAGATTTCTTCAGGCAATCCTATAAGGGGCCGTTCTCGCTCCGTGAAACAAGCTAACGGTCCGTCTGAACGTGCGAGTAGGCTAGTATTTGTAATAATGACGAGTCAAACCGTAAAGTGTCCTCATCAACCGGCATCTGATTCTATGCTTCTGGTAAAAAAGGTCAACCGTTTTCTATGAAAAAGTTGGCAACGTTGAGTTGTTGAGAAGCTGTGCTCCATGTCTTGATCCAAAGGTTTATCTGTGTCAACTGCGATTAGGTAGATTTAAAGTGGGTCATCTATTTGCATTAAGAATATCCATCAAGTTACTATCAGTTGTTTATTTCAATATTTCGGAATCTTACCAGTGAAGCATAACGACCATTCAGGCGAACTTCTACTTTTTAAGCCAAATAGACTGACCATGACAAACGGTGTCATCTGACGTCGAATGAGTAAAATTCGTACATAGAGGTCGTGCAATTCAAATCTAACTGCACCTAATTTACCTCTGTGCCCTCTTCTGTCCAACAAGGAATCCCGTCAGCTTTAAAAACGTCCACAGGGCACCATCCACTGAGGCCGTCACAGTATTCGGGCAAATCACAGTTGCCTGATTCATTGCGGCAAACAGTTCCAGCCGGTGCGAGACGACACTGAAACCGTTCGAGTGAGAACTGTGTAGCAGGAACCCGCTGGATCCTGCAACAGGGACCACCTGCGCATTCCGATCCGGGCTTTAACCGGCACCTCTGGGCATCGCAACAGTCTTGTAACTGTATTGGACAGGATTCACTGCACGGAAGTCGGGATGACATGAAGGAGGGTTTAACGGTTTAAGTGTGTAGAAGGAAACAAGATGCAACGCCGACTGATGAATAATTGGGCTGTCAAGTAAATACGCTTTTGTGATCAGAGATAGGTGACATTTTATTCCACTAGACATGTGGATAACGAGAAACCGACCGGCTCCTAGTAACCTTGTTAACTGAAACATCTATAATTATGGAAATTAGCGTGGTCTAGACATGGAAAATATTCACACCGGAAGTTCACCACCTGTTAAAGTCATGATGTATAAAACAGGACAAGCTGTGACGAAGATCTTATTCATCTGACAAAGCGGTAGAAAATGGAAGCATGTAGCGGCGGTGTCTACTCGGTTGCAACCGGGTTACTTGTCAGTGCATAACATCACTTTGAAGGTGGTTGGTTTATCAGCGAGAACAACACTAGCCGAACTTGGTTTATGTTTTTATCGCCGCCTGATTTATTATCTTGTGGAAGTTTGTGGAAGTGCTGCGGAAATTCAAAGAGTCAAAGAAGACTAGTGTCATTTTGTGTCCATTTGCTTCCACCCAGTCATAATTAGTTCCGTTTGCCCTCGAACCTCCTCATACCTGAAACTGATTGAGAGGTAGGTGGTCCAGAGGTCAACAGTCCGGAACCGCACTAAGGGATCATGTGACTACTGCCCGCTAGTCCCCAGCTGATGAGTCCGAAGTAAGGGGAACTTTACGGCTATAACAATATATTTATTGCACTTCCGATTTTTTGGTTGGCTTTCATCTAATTCACATGCTCCATCCGATGGCTTCATATTCATGTTATTAGCAACAAGCGTTCTGTCACGACTATCGCATTTTAACTGACTAACACGAATTTTGATTAGAACGTCGTATTTTAGCTTCTATAATGAGGCTATATATGTAGTTCATGTTAAGACATCCTTTATGAGGCATCTCAAATGAATAATAAAAATGCTCTGCTGGAATTCCATAGTGTAACGATATCTATCTAAACATAAGCGTAAAGGTGTAAACGTTTTCACATTACATGTCTTGGGGCAGCTTAAGATTACCAGGTCCTGTTTACTGAATAACGGCACCAGCGGGGAGTAGGAATCACGGGTCTGAGTCTAAAAGCATGTCAGCAGGAAAACGTCATAGTTCCAAGTAGATGCGGAATCACGTGCCGTCACATGTACAGTGTGCACGAACCGAACAGATAAAGAGACAGAGGTCAGTAGAGAATAACACGCAGGGTAGAACGACCTTCGACACGCCCTGACATATGTGCTGAGTGCAATGACATTGGCCACGTGGCTCGAGGCCAAGGGAACAGCGGTCGGAAAGGCCTCGTGACTGCCCGCGTTTGATTCCAGGTAAAACCAACTTCCTCTCAGCGCTCAGTCACGACGACTACAAACAGTGGTGAACAGACATACGTAAAGCCGGTAGCGGTGATTGCTAGACGTATCGGTTAACTCTCCGTCTTGCAATCAACTTAGTATTGGAGTGCGAGATTAGCGTGAGACTATTCCGCAGTACAGTGAATCTGAAAATACACAACATCAGTTCAATGTTTGACTGGCCGAGTAATTCATTTCTTTCATAAAACTTAATATTATGATTCAACCTCCGACAGTACCGCACACTGGGAGAAGTACCTGCGGATTTATCTCCGGTCAACGGTTCTAAACGAGTACTTGTCAAGCGTCATTGCGAAAGAATTCACCAAAAAAGGTGGTCGTCAGGTAGTAAGACAGAAAACTGTACAAATAAAATGAAAGGTTATCATCCACTGGAGACTAACGTACCGCGTACCGCAGTCGCATTCTTCACCTGGATCAAGAACTCCATTTCCGCATAGACGATCTGTGGCTGTGGACCGCCGCGAGGAATGGCGGTATCTAGGAGAGGGTACTGGGAGGTGAACTTCCGAGCTGCTCTGCGTTGTCCAGTCATACACGCGAACTGCGCTGGATACGGTCGAATTTTTCGGCTGATTGTAGGCACTGATTGTTACCACAGTGCGCACAGGTGTGTCATGCAAACACACACCCATTCCATAGTCAAGTAGCACGGATAAATCACGCATGGAACACGGAGACCAAGCCATTAGATTGGTACCAAACCTGGGGATATTAGGTAACAGCAAGTGTGAGGTGGCGGCACATAAGTGGTCAGTTGAATAGATAGTCTGAAGGAAAGCTAAACCTGTACATGCCGAAACGTACATCATCACCCAAGGAATACAAAGGAGTCTTTTAGATAACATATTAGGTTTCTGTGATCAATAAATCTCTTCCACAAATTTGTCTGATAACAGTGTATCATAGCTACACAATCCTGAAATTCCGTACTTCGTATAGAGAACTTTCATGGAAGAAAGAAAGGTTAAGCACTGTATGGAGAAGTACAGAACACGGGCAATCTGGACTGAACCTCTAGTTAGTTAGCCACAGGTTTAGATCTATTTCTTTGTATGAGTGATTGAAAGGTATTCAAAATTAGTAGTAGTGTTAAAGAATGCAGACAGACGAAATTGTATCGTGGAATAACGGTGCATGCGTTTGCCGTATACACACGACCAAGTGGAATACATGTCTGAGGGTAATGTTCGAGAGTTAGTGTAGAGTAGAAACTGAGCATTTGGTTAGGAATCCTGGTAAATCACCCCCTCCCCTACATGCATCACCATTAGCCGCTTGCAAGGGAGGCTGGACGTGTTCATCCAGATGATTGATATACCATAGCATGGTCTTCGCTTTGGAACCCCTTATTACAGGGGAATGCAGCTTCCTTGGTGTGAACATGACAGAGCAATTGCCCAGCGTATAACTGATCCTATGACGATTGTGACTACCGGAAAGCCACAGTTCAGTTAGAGTCAGCACCATTCAAGTATCAGAACAATGAAAATACTTTCAGTCGCCTTGTAACTTGCACACCGGATTTGTCATTTGGAGGTGAGGTTTGTGCAGTACTCAGGGCTGAAACAAATTACATATGTTAAATTGAATGTTGTCCCGTAAAAGCAAATCCTAACACAGACAATGGTGTAAGCGCATCGTCATAACAACTGATAAACAATTTGTAACAACGTACTCCACCCCAGTGGCCATAATGCAGCTCTGACATTTACATTCCTCCGTGTCATGACGTAAGCCAAAGTTGTGTCCGAGTTCGTGAGCCATGGTGCGCGCAGTTTCCAATATATCGGACGAAGGTGAATCCTGGGAAGCAATCACGAAAGGTAATAAAGTTGAACTAGTTCGGACGATCGATGCTTAGGTGGCAAACAGTGCGGGGGTTATAAAAACCCCGATTATACGGGAGAACTAAAAATTGCTTCACGAACGAATTCATTTGGTTCAGTGACTGAAACTACTGTACCTCTAACATGCGGTTAATTGTTCAAATTACTAGCGGGGAGGTTGCAGATTCAAAACCCGCTGGAGTTTCGTGAAATTCGCACCACCGATAATTCCGAATAGGAATGAAAAAGCTACAGAGTGCTTGTCGAATTTTCAGCATGGCTTAGGACAAAATCTCACTTGAAAACGCTCACGTGGCTGTGTTGGCTGCCCGAACAGTGACGCGGTAACAGTCCTGGTTGTATCGGGATTGGAACTCGGAATATCCGATAGGAAATGTGAGCTTATCATCACTGCACCTTACAGGTAGATCAAGCAACAACCAGGACAGGACCTGGGTAGCCGATAGGGACACATCATGTGTTTGCCTATTCTAACGTGAGAATTCAGGTTCACCTAGCAAGCGCCGAGTTGCTTAACAAAGCCAAACACCAGTCAGGCCAAATCAAACCAAATTTAGATTCAAAAGTCTGGACTAGAAATAGGGACTACGCATACCAAAATTTCAGAGTGGAAGCTATTCATCTGATTAGAATAGCTAAAATATCCTGAGGAAACCAAAACGGCATACACAGAAAATCCATACGTGATCAGCGACTTTTGTGTTTTTGGTGGGCATTTAGCTGTTTTGTATGCGGCTGTTGTGAGGCGTCTATTGGATTGTGCCGGCCATATGTCTGGCACCGGTTTACCTGGATAAACAAGTCCGTCCTCGGACTAAGGTGCCGCTTGATTACGTCAAAAGGACAGCTTGATTTGCATTCGTCAACAAATTATAAACACATACATCACAGACAAATCTACGTAGGGTTCTTTGCGCACCGTGAGCTGGTCGCATAAAGCTCAACATATCACAACTCAACTGCTCCATGTACGCATTCTGAAACTATCTGAAACATAATATGAGGGCTCGAACCAGATAAGAATGAAACGCACGATTTTAAAACTTCCAATTGCAGGAAGTGCATTTCTGTAGCTCAGCAAACATCAGATTAGCTTTAGACGGGAAGAGAAATGAATCAGTCCCTAGGTGTTTTAAAGATGCAAAATTGGGCTGATTTGCATAGCAATGAGTCGGAAGAAGACGGAAATCCTACCAGAAAAAAACAATTACCTAACCCCAGATACACCATGTTGCCCATCGGTCGAAAAATTTTCTCTGAAAGCTATAAAAAAAGGCCGAGTGTTGTGGACATCTGACAAGTAAACTAGGAATGGAAAAAGCCAGATGATGGACCCTACACGCCGACATACTCTTTGTAGGTGGAAGTGTTTTATTATCTATATGCCTCCCAGTGATCTTCCTTCCATCAGGCTACAAAATGTTTAAACTGTTTGACTTCACTCGTGCTAAGTTCTACAGAGATGTTTCCAGAAATCAACGACCGCTGAAAAACAAGTAGGTTGGCCCTAACAATACCAATCAGCTGGACTGTGAAACAGTCTGTCTCCTACTGATCCAAGTTACGAAACTACGCTGTTTTACTGTGCAGCGAGTTTGTGTATTGAAGTCGGTTGCTTATTAGATATGAAAACTATTAATGTTTCCGTCCCGGGGTATGTGGGTCTTTGGGGCATGTACCAACTACCGTGTGCCAAAGAAAGTCTGTTTGCAACTCGACACTTGTTGGTGGAATATTTGGGGAGGACAGACGAGAACGTGGAGACGCGAAATGAAAGCGGTTACTGCCAACTTGAGCACTGTGGGATCTTCGCGCCTTCTTAGGTGGGGTCCACGTGATTCTCCTTGAGCGCGGCTGGAAATCCTGTAGGACGTAGCACATAATAAATCCCAGTTGCTAGCTTTCTGTCATTATTTAGTCGGACTACCTAGCTTGTTAATCGTTATGTTGAGTTTGGGTTGAGTGAGGCTTGTAGAAGACGCTAGACGGTGCTTTATTTCAGAAGGATGTCTTGATTTCAATGGTGTCGGGAAGTGCAAGCACGTCCGTCTAAGAATATAGAGCTTTTTGCAACAGGTTCCCACCACTCCCCTTATTTCTCACCCTTTACTAGGATCCTTTAACTTCAGCGTTCTATGGCAGTTAAGCAACAGTTTCCACTACTGTTGTATTGCTATTCATGATGATGATAATGACGGTATATGTCCGTATACAATGCAAGCCATTTACTAAGAACACCACAGAAACAGGCTCCGAATATGTACACAGAGATCAATATAGCAAATAGATTTCACCGAACTCCAATGGGATGTTTACCATAGAATAATAAGTGATATAATGCAGCAAGCTTCTGTAAGTATTTTTCAGACAAGGTAAGGTGCTAATCGAAGCTGCTTCCAAGTGCCAGGGTAACGTTCGAAATTTTTTAGGAGTCGCCAAATTCCTCTATTTGAGAGAGGACTGGACGAAAGATTGAACTCGACCATATCAAGGTTAAAATGCTACAACGAAATGCAAACCCTATCTAATTTGACGTTGTGATTTTGCACGCTAATTGAAAGAAACGTGCTGTTCGTCCTTTGGACAAACGAACACTTCTCTGGCATACCCGGATTCGCACAGCTTGTTCGATTGCAAAAAGGTTTCTGTACATTACTCCTCCTTATAAGAAACATTCATTTAAGCAACACTTCGAAAAAATACAGTTTCAGCAGTTCCTGACATTTTACAAATTTCCCCCTGTATAACAAAATTTGATGGAAGATACCATCTGAAGAAAAGTCCACCCTCCATGCTAGCAGGATGCACTTCACTTCCACAGCGTAACACTCACGCCTAAGCAAACCAACCACCGCAATAGCGGTTGACCGTTTCATAAATGGCTTTCACCTCAGTTATTTTGATAGATAACGCCAATTGGGTCGAGTTCTACTCATCCAGAACGAGACAGAACGCAATAGGTGATTGCTCGTTTGTGACTGAACGCAGTTCATACTGTGTCCAATCTACAGAATCGAAAAAAGTGATTCCAGTGGTAGCGTTTTCAGGGAACCAGATGCCTCCCATGGAAAAGATCAGAGCAAAGCAGTAAGTAAGTAAGATCACAGCAGCAAAGTAAAAACACAATCGAAGGATCGCGAATGCTCAAAGTGGCACGTAGTACAGAACCAAAAGTATGTCAACCGATAATGAGGCGAAGATTTGTGTTCCAGGAGGGTGGTTTAGGTAGAGAAATGCCTCTACCAGGAACTAGGGAAAAAGACCAGTGGTTGTAGATCAACAGCTGCCTGATCTGCAACCAATTGACGCGCCCAAGCTACCAATGTTTTACCGAAATCGAATGAAGACGTAGTCAGTCTCGGTATTTGTCCCGGAATATTGGCCATATATTCAATTAATGGCCCAGGCTGTTTGCGAACAGTATGCGAACAATTTTTCACACCCTCTTTAGACTGCAGTTCTGTTTTACACCGAAACTTTGAGTAAGCAATACCTTGCATGCTCTCGATTGGCGTTTTTAGAAGCAGTGCTATGCCTCCAGAGCTACGGCGTCGTACGTTAATGCGTAGTAAAGGTGCGGTGATAAAGTGTAAGCTGATCGCCAAGCTGACCAACAACCACCTGACTAACTACCCGTGAACGCAACCGGGATACCAACACTTCGGTATATTTTTAGATATGAGATCAGTTTGAGCTGTGCGAATGTGGGTTTCGACAACGTCAAAGAAAAAACGGTCTATGAGGACCGTTGCGTAACCTCAAGTTTACAGATGCTGATGTAGAATGAAGGCTAAATCTAGCATTGCGGTCATTTTCGCATACCATTCATCAACATACTTCACATGAGCCAGAGTTTTTCACCCGTTCACATGCAGGCCAAGGAACTGACATCGTTAGTTAACCATAAAACACAAGTGAGACAAAAAAGCGCTCTATTGCTGAATAGGAAGAGTACTTCCGAAACTTACGATGATAGAGTCAATTAAGAGAACGCGTACCACCCATTCACAAGCCTAGGAGGCGAGCCATTGGAACTGCGTGGTATGAAGAAAACGTGATAAACGTACCCGTGTGTAGCCAACACAGCGTGAGAACACGCACATTGTGTGTGAGTTCGCCTTGCCTTTATTTGGGGAGCCCTCTTTCCGTTCTCCTCTGAAAGGATCAGAATGAAAACTACATGATGACCCCGCAATTTAGCAACAGCGCTGCTGCATGAAAGACCGTCAATCTAACTATCAACCGCAAAACCAGAGTCTGAAAACGGTAACACGCACTGGTTCTCGGATATGCGGGGTGAAAGCACATAACCGCTAACCAGTTGATGTTGACAGCGCGATAGAACTGCTTCGCAGCAAAGAAAGCACTGTGACATTTACAATAATGAAGAAGTATGCCACACGATCTAGCTTCTGCCAGTTCTCTGAACAAAAACTAGATCAGCTTACAACGCCCTGTTATGTCACAAAAAATGGGTGCGTTTCTGAAAGCTGGCTCCATTCCCATTTTGCTGACAACGTGTGTAAATACTATTGCTGGATTACTTTCTGCACGCAGAAACATGAATCCCTGGTCCTTCTTATCGGTTCGCATAAAGCTCACCCATGAAGGCGTAACTAAAACAAAATAATCGTAAACAGGTAAAGCTAAACTAACAAAGAAATAAAAGGAAAATGGTTGCAAAAGTTGTAGGATATACAATCAAGTGCATGGCGCTTTTTACGCTCACTTGTTCAAAGCATGTACCCGGACAGATGAAAAATTGAACTGCGTTGATAGTGCTAATAAGTTCGCGGAAGCTGCATCATTTCCGATCAGGGTTGTGCTCGGCTGAGATCGTGCAACCCTGATAACCTATCGAATTTGCGCGCGCGCGCGCACACACACACAGACTTCCTATAAATTCCCAAGATCTAGTTGACCTGGAAGGGAGAACCGTTCATGTGGAGTACGGCGGAGGTTCCTTGCAACTGGTTCTTCCATTACTACCAGCCAAATGTTCAAAAGTGGGTCTCCATAGAATTGTTTTGAGGAGTATCATCGGCACATGCCTGATTCGCTACATATTGTTTTTTCCCCATGTTTTCCATCAAAGTTAATCACCATCAAAGACAGAAACATCAGTGTTGACACTGATGCTTCACTGCCGTACGGTTTCCGGAAGAATCCAGACATCAAGCACTTTCACCCATAACAAGAGACAGTACGGTTGAACTTGCGACCCATGAGTTTCTGGGACTGGTTATACGGTTATTTGAAAAAAGCTGGGTCCTAAAAGCATTGCAATTGGTTGTCTTCCCTCAGACTCCAATGTTCAAGGTGAGAACTAGCCAACTGATGGGTGTACCACCAAAGACTATCATTCCAACTGTGTGCAGAGCTCCACAAAGGAATCAGTTTTGTGATCCAAAAGACTGTGCAGTCAAAAAAGTTGGTTTGTTAACAAGGGCTGAGCCAGAGTGAATCAGACAGAGTAATTTGTCACTGGAGACCGTGAGAACAGAAACTCCAGACTGAAGCAGCAGGCGCCGAAACCAGACAACTGGATAAAATGGCGGCTAGTTTTTTTGCAGGGTTGTAAAATTATATTGCGTACGTTCAGCACAAATCCACACGACCACACCTCTCCAGTTTAGAAAATGGAACATTGTTTAATTGGTCGGCACAATGTAAATCTACGGGTGGTTATAGACGTCCAGAGGTTGCAGTTGTTCGGAAGCTGTCTCAAAAACCTGCGACAAAGTGCAGTGGAATGTAGTCAATACAAATACATCATCTTCAGCTGTGAAACATTTGCGAACTAGACCGCGCTCCTAACTTCCAGTCTTTTTTTCATGAATGGTACATAAATGCAAGCAAGATAAAAGTGACTCTCGTGGGGCTTATCCTAACAGTGGCTACACAAAATAAGACTACTTCCAAAAAAACTGCTTACAACAGAGCATGAAGACAATCGTGTCGAACCGTTGTATGCATTCGTTTGAACTGGGCGAGAGTTGGGAGGATATGATGCTCCTCAATATTCAGACGATCACGGTCCTGCATCCAGAGCTCTAGACGAACGACCACGATGGCAATATTGAAAGGAGCGTAGAGCTACGAATCGGATAGGGCAATGGAATGAAATGAAAATGAAGATTAATCTACTGCCAGAGAATACCAGAATAGTTTACAAAGGCTCGTGAAAACTGGGCTAGAAGCAAAAGACCTATTACGAGACAGCGACGCGACGACCACTAGAAGTTCCATGCAACGAAGGCACAACAAGCAGTGTTTCCGTCCAACTAATAAGACACACATGGTAAACTCTGGACCATCATCCTTGTAACCGAAGCACTCGTGAACAGTGACGATCTAGGCAAATAATTAAATATGTATATATGTATGTATATGTATGTCAGATCCATTCACAGTCCACAATACATGCATTTCGAGAATAGGGGCCAGATGACAGGTGGTTCACTGGATATGTCGATAAAAAAAACAATCGGCAACAGAAAGATAGGACCATCGATGGTTTTCATTAATTCTACAGAAGTAAGTGACGGACATTGCAGGTGAAAATGACAGTGAAACAAACAAAGGCAAAAGTCAGTGAGGGGAACACTCAGGGCCACTTATCCTACCATCCAGACGACAGGTGTTATAATGGTTTACTCATGGAAACCTCTTTAAATATCTTACTTTAGCATGTTAATATTTTGATGAGTTTTTGGACGGCACCTTGACTGACAAGGATGCAATTCCATTCCGGACAGTTGTGACATTCACAATAGCCTCGAAACCGGTGTTGTGATCAGCCTATTCGATGCTAGTCCCTGTTTGGGAAAAACGCATGACCCTTTGTTTCGCACTGTGAAAATACAACCACATCCTAACTACTCAGGGTCATGAAAAACAAAAATAGTTGGCTAAGTACAGTACTTTGCAAACTAACTTGGTGGTAACATGAGATGCAACAAATTCAAACTGTTCACGTTATTCTTGAACTGGACGTGCTGCGAAAAGTTCGTCTCATATTCTGGTTGGCACGATATTCGAGATATCGCAATATATTTCTATGCTGGAACGTGTTATTCTTGCAGCTGCTGAGAACTTCGACAGCCCGCGATACCTCAAATATCGAACCAATTGAAACACGAGACGGCCCTTGCGCAGCAAGTCCAGTTGAAAACGGTTGGGATTCAGTTGGGTCCCTGGTTAACACCAAGTCAATTTGCAAATGAGTGTATTTCACCAAATGCATTCAATTTGGTGTGAAAGAGAAACGCAACGTTAACGGAAACTGAGAGACTGCGTCCACCTGACGAGCCCCAAGAAGGGTTACCGAAAAGTAATCAGCAACCTATGAGCAATATGCTCCATCGGTCAAACATAGTTATTCAGGCATCTGGAAGCATGTTTTCAATCCTTGGAAGCCTTTCGGTATTTTTATTTGATTCTTGCTGCACTCGCTGACGGAGGCCGATATGTTGAGTGAAGTAACTTTGGGAATCTGGCGCAGTGAACATTTCATCATAAATGGTGTCATAACTCAATCTCCGACGTCTATTTCTGGTGCACTATACAGATGAAAGAAGCGATGAAATGCTCGGCTTCTTTCCACCGAATTGCTGATGGCGCACACACCAAATACTTCAAATCCTAGCCTTTACGCGATTTTACTTGCATTCCAATCATCATTGTCTGCTGCAGAATGAGCAAACTATGATACAGCGCAACATCCGGGAGGCAAACACACAAATCCGGACATGACAACGATTACTGTCGCTGCGCACGGTTACAAGTAAACAGGAGCTGAGGTCGCCATACGGCGATCATCAGCGTGTAACCAGGACCAAGTAAGCGACAGATGACGCATGACTTAGTTTAATACTAAGATTTCTCCTTCGAATGTCTGCTGCACCGAGGCGCCGATGTGGTGGCGTAGATGATCTGTTTTTCCCACTTAGCCCATGACTATGACTTCTAATCTTTGTGCCACTCACTCCTCGTTCCAACGTTGCAGCACATTCGAGGCGGTGGTTCAGACCTCTTACCCAAAGGTAAGCTGGCAACTGTTTCCTGGGTTCAAGATACTAAACAAAATTAAGAATGGCGCTGACATGGCGCTGCATGCTAGAATACTGAGTGGCAAGTTAAACGACCTCAGAGCTAAGCTGTGTGTGCCGTAAGACGAGAACGGAAAAAATATGCAGAGCACTGTTCTGGCTTCAAAACCTACCGTGAGTCGTGCAACAGTGTTTTACAAACAAGTGTAACTCTTTGCAACAGAAAGAATTAGTCAATCGTCGTCTCGGTGACAGGGCTTTGGTGATTCTTTTTGTCCAGAGCCAGTAGCATCAGCGAAATCCAACTAGAGCTGTTCACCACCTCAACAAAATTTATTTAAACCATGTGTCTCAGTTACGCTGACTGTAAGTCGCACTAGTGCCCTTCATCGTTTCGAATATTCACAAAGCAAGAAGTCTAAGCAACAGAAATCAAATATCAAGCTTTTTCGACCAGATGGTGTTACCCATATGCATCTTCACAAATTCCAAACGAACGCTAGACGAATCCTTTTGTGCAAATCTTGTGACAGCGATGATGTTAATGTCAAGACATCACATGACGAGACTATTCTCTCACGTGGTTTAGGCACAGCCAACGTTCGTGTCGAGGTTGACACACTGACATGATAAGGACCGAAGGACAGGGTGGACAGAATTTACCAGCAATACACGCAATTGTGACTGTCAGCGAGTTTACTAAGCAGTAGATCGTAATGACAGTGGTCCTTCAAAAAGTTAGGTGATTCGGTGACACAAAATTGAACTGGTTCGAAATGTCAGACACTCAAGCATAGGGAAGACAATGATTCGAGGTGCACTGCATAGTGGTCATCGCTAAAAAACGACGGGTATTGTTTAACCCAGTGCCAAAGAACGGTAGTTTCAAAAAGGGAGGAAAGACTGTGTAAAATACCACATGCATCACTTACTGCGTTGACATGGGATATCAGAGAGTTCACACGAAAAATCAGCATATCGTAATCGCGGTTGAACAAATTCACCTACAAAAAGGGATGTATGGAAACAGTGAAAGTATACAACAAATGAACGAAAGAGCTTAGACGGAAGATACAAGTAGTGTATTCGGCCATCTCCACTCGCTTAAAAATAAACTGCGCGTGTGCATGGTTGCTCACCCGACTATAAACCCGTTTAATGTCCTACACACGAGGAGAAAGACGACTGCGTTATGGCCAGACCCTTGAAGACAGTTCTTAGCTAGAGGTGGATGTTGGCCGGCTAAGTAGGTGACAGACACTTCAAAGCTTGATTGAATATTGAAAGAATAACACCGCGTTCAACCAAACTACGTGCCACATACACTAATAAATCCATTCGGTTTTCAACGAGTACTCAAATTCCACACATAGATGCACAACACTCTTTGTTTCTTGGTTTTATTGGAATTTGTATCAACAACTCAGTACAACTCAGTAGCAGTTAACCGACTAGAAATTGAGAAAAACTATCAGAGTGCGATAAGTTCTCACACAGCTCAATACCTGGCGAATCATGTTTCAGTGCGCCATCATCCCATACAACACTTTACTATCTGAACTATGTCTGTGACAATTTCCCCTCATCGACACAGATTTATTTGAACGTTCACTCTAAATAGTGAGTATGACTTAAGTTTATAAAGTGAGTGAAGTGAGTGAGTTAGTATGAACGATGAAACCTCTCAGGCAGATAGGTGAACGAGGCTCTGATTCATCCAAAGTAGGGACTCGGAAACTCCCATGTTAGCAACCACGTGGGTTGCACTCAAGTGATCATTGCAACTGTTGCATAGAAAAAATGTGAAGTACCACTGAATTACCTTCTCAGTTCACTTGAACATGAATATCTCATGGGATAAACCGTTCAGGTCCCGATGCCCACCACGAATGGGATAAGTCAAGCAGCATCTTCGACCAATTGGCCTGTTATTTCACTACAGGCCACACATGACAACCGTGGGACACTGTATGAACAGAACCAATTTGGACAGTGGGTGATTGCAGAGAGATCCAAAGAATTTGTTAGGCCAAATGTTCCGTTTGAACAAGTTAGGTGTAACCATGATAATGGTCACTGTGAAACTTCCAATAAACTCCACAATGATTCATCATTTTTGTCACAGTTGCTGCAGGTGGTTGTGCAAAAAGCTTATGACGCACATTGTCAGACCACACTGCTCATCCTTTTTTACTTACTAACCCCCAATCGATCCATCATTGTGACGCTTGTTGGCAGTCCATCACAGGGAGTGCATCTGACCAAATGTGGTTAACATTTGATCACAAAAGAGCACACATGTCTGGATATTTTGTGCGGTCATGCTCTCTCTACTCACAAGCAAGATATGACAGTAGACTGGCTAGAAAGAAGAAAACGCACGGGTTGTAACAATAGGATACCGTACTCCTCAGTTTGATGATGAATTTTGTCAAACAGAATGAAATCTGTTGAGAGGATGGAGTTTTCACTTGAGATTTCGTTCTGCAAATGTAGTCACTTTGTGCAGAACGAACTTCTAAGTGTTCAAGGCCGGAAGGTCGAGGGTTCGAAACTTCCTACAGTTTCGTCAGGTGTGCACTGTTGATGATTCTCAATACAGAGGAAAGAACCATACAGCGCTCCTCAGTATAGGTTAGCTTCACTTACAAGACGAAATCTCAATTGAGAATGAAATTCGAATTGAAAGTTACTCTAGCGCAGTCATCGTTCTTGATTTTCCTCAAGACGTTTTCTATACACAATTTCAATGTGAAAACATCAAATTGGAGCATCTGCCAAACAACAGTTTTCAGTCTCTGGAACAAACTGTCTGAGCAAAATCCTCATCCACGAATGTCATAGAATACATTGTCCGATGATTCGGCATGGGCGTCGAGCAGGAGGTGAATCACCCGAGTGTCATGTCAGTCTTATGCATCAACGATCCTGCGCTAGCATGACTTACATAGTGCGTCCAAAAGTGCATGTGGTGTGCAAGTGCGTGGACAGTTCAAAGAAGGCTACTAGCCGTTGACGGGGATGGCAGCTACTCGCCGAAGACAGACGAGGTGCGTTTGGCCATGAGCAAAACGACAAAAATTTGTGGAAGGGGAAAACCTTCTGGAGGTAAGAATCTACCGGTATCGTTGTGTGGGAGGAATCGACCGACATAGACAGGGTTCAAACGAAGAGTACAGCACATCAAAAGGCTTTACTGTACGCCATGACCTGAAGAAAACATTCTTGAACAACCTAGACTCAGTTCACCTCGTTGCGGCGGTTTGTAAACAACGTCATAATTCAAGCCAGTGAAAAGAGCAGGTTGTAGACCAGTAACAGTAGGAGAGACGCGTTTGAAAGAAATCACTCACTGGATTTATAATAGAAGGGACTGTGCGTACTTCGTACTGCTTCACGAAAGGGTGATTTGGCTTTGAAACGTCGGCTCACCTCGTATTTTACGGGGTTTACATCAAAACACTGAATTCCGTCATTCTCTGGGAAATTTTCCTCGTACTTACAGAGTAACTATTCTAATTCATCAGCTGTTCTAGTGCCTGTAACTCAAGGGTTACTACACCGTAACTACCTGTGGAATATCCTGGTGGCTACTCATTCTAAGCGGAAAATACCAAATTCAGTTTACGATACGTAAGTTAGAGCCTCATCTTTCTCATTCACTCACTGAAACAACTCCGCTGTTTGAATCACCCTGAGTGACCTTTCTGTCCCTTGATAAGTCGTTTGATTTATTTCGGTATCAAATGAGCCATTGGAGATGAAACTTTCACCAAAATGCTTGTCTGAACCGCCCATTCTCCGACTTCCTAGTCTGTATCGAAATCATCCACGGTTGAATGAATTACATTAAAAGGTTTACACCGTAAAAACAGAGCTTCGATGTAAAGCAGATGATTTATTCTACAACGCAGTCCGTGAAGTTCGGTCTGTTGTTCCACGTGATTTTCTTCCAAGTTAATAGCGAAAACCAGCTAAACTATTGTAATGCACAGCATGAGCTAAGGCAACCACGTCGATATCTCTGCTTCTGCCTCATACATTATATATATATATATATATATATATATAAAGTAAACTCAACCGACAGAGAAGACAGTTTCAAGCTAAAAATTAATGTCATGGGCTCAGTTTTCGTCAAAACTGACAGGTATTTAAAAGTTAGTGGGGGTTGGGATGCGGTGTCTCGCCACGGGAGTGCCGGTGTCGGTAATTAAAGCCTCTGAACAGACATTTTAAGCTTATAAAGGCGTGTGTTTTCAGCAGTAGCTAAAGTCATTGGTATATTTACTTAAAATAACATCATAAACAGCTTTGAAAACCGCTGCAGCGTTACTCCGGAATGTATTCAGACATCCATTTGGACAGCTGCCTCGTTCTTGGACCGATAAATGCAGTTCTAAATAAGCAGAAATCTTCTACAAAGCGGCTTCAAACCTCTCATCGAACTGCCGATGATTTCCTTACCTGCTTTGTGCGGATTCGTACGTAAGCAGGCAGCCGAGAAGTGATGACCCCAGAATGGGACCACGAAACTACCCAAGATGATGACTAGGAGTGAGTCATGCCGTGAACAGATGCTGAGTATCTTGTATGTAGATTTAATCCCTCATATCTGTCACGTTGAACGTGGCTGTGACCCATCTCAGTTAACTTCAGCAGTGCATTGAAGTGTGCAAAACCAGAACGCAAATCAACAGTGTGATAAGAAGCAAGCAAGCGAGTCCGTGATTGCCCAAGGAAGAATGAAAATCCGACTATTCGTCTTAGTTCACCCTAGGTCCAACAAAGTCCGCTTACTACATCCGTTGGCTGGAGTGTTGCATCATGCGCCGTTCATCAAAATCATACGAGGCTTTCACACACACACACACACATACCAACCGTAGAGAAATCACAGTACACTGAATATAAAAACAACGTCTGAATGTTTGAGGTCAGCGAGCGTCCTAGCCTTGGAGCTAACCGTTGTTCCGAGCAGTCACAACAAGCAAGCGTGACCAAGCACCGTCCCAAAGTGAAGCATAAACGTAGCTGAGTCAACCCTGTATTTCAGTGCAGACCACTTAAGCGCACTGTGAACGGAACGTCTCCAATAGAAGACTGGTTTTACCGCCCGTACTGCTACCATGAAAAGAAACCGTATGCTACTTACGGCATCCAAAACATGGGCGCCACTTTCAAGAGAAGTTGTTTTGTCTTGTTCTCTGCCTTGTCTATACAGCCTTGCAGTTTTTAGCGGCTTCTCTCGGTTAACACATGTATGGAGCAGACAGTCAGCTATCAGTGCGTGACCTTGACCTCTTCTGCTGTACCTTTATAACCTTATTTTTCCCTATCACGCACGCCTGTCTCGTTCATCTGTCCCGGATGGTTCATTGTTCGTTCTGCCACCAAAAATAGTGAGGTAGGTTAACCCATGTAGAAAAGAGGTGTGCCTGTAGAGTGTGAGCTTCAGAAGAATAAACAGGAACCCAAAAAGTATGAAGAGACTAAGCCGTGTGCAAGTTCCGTCTCAGAGGGTACCAGCTTCGGCTGGGAGACAACACTTATAAAATTCGGCTTAGATCGTTTCCTTAAAAACTGCTTTGATAAGAAAACCACTCTCAGAAGAGGTCAATTTTGGCTGATCCATCCAGTTGGTCGCTTCACAGGAAGGTATTTGTACCATCTGTTATGAAGACGTGTTCCCCAAGTCCACAAAGAAGCCGTGAAGCATTTTTTAACAATCCATCTTAGAGTAGCCCAATCAGGAGGTTAGTAGTCGCTGAGTAAAACCCGCTAGAGGATTTCGAAAACCAAATGAAGGAGTCGCGTGCATTTATCGGGAATTTTATCATCAGCAACGACAGATAGCCGAACAGTTAATCCTCAGTTTGGTTCGATACCCCAGGCAAGCTAACGAATCCAAAAGGTGCGGGAATTATGTTAAAACGGCCAAAGCCGGAGATGAAAATGACGACGATTTTCACGTGTGACGTCACAAAAATCTAGTTACTGCAAGTTGAAGGACTGTCTCATGAAATATGCAACTATTCACAACGATCTGCACGGTTAGAACAAGAAGGAAACGCTAGAGGTTATTCGGAGTGAGAGTATGGGTATCAGGCGCAGCAATCTGGCGGACACTGACGAGAATACCAAAGCTGAGCTTCGCAGAGATATCGCTCACCTCTTAACACATACGCCGCAAGTATCGCTTAAGAACAAGCTTCCTATGAACAGGGGCGATGGTTTTTTACAAGCAACCACTTCCAGAACTGTGAAAAACTAATCATTTCATAGTTTATCGACGAGTCTAGACGATTTGTTAGCAACAGCACCCGAAGCAAGAGGAGGGTTGTAATCTGATTCGACTTGTTTCGATGAAGCGGGCAGAGTTGCTGAACTCGTCCCCACATTTAGATGATAGGCAGTGAGATACAGTGAGCTCTAAAGTACTTCCAGCAAATCGAGTAAAATGCTGCAAAACCGAATTGCCAACATATCTCTCTACCTGGATATTGTCTATTCGTTAACCTGGACTTGTCGGTAGTTGGCTCACATTCGGTACCGAATCCTCCGCCGTAAGAAACGCTTGTCACTCCACTGGCTGACACGGATGAGTAATATAGCATCCGTGATTGCAGCCTTCGAAATCGGCTAACATTGTAAGTTTTCTTGGCTATAATTGAGCAGGTATTGTGCCTAAGATGGGCTATCGTTAGGTACGGCACCCCAGGTGAAGGAAAATCGGAAATTATGAAGTTATCACTCGCCTTTATCAACAGCTGTGGCACTAGCGTTTAAAACCATTCGTGGTTAGGCTGATCATGAATTACACACCCTCACGTTTCACAATGACAATGGTTAGCGAGTGCGAAAATAGGAAGATGGGTTGTTGAAGGCACATGAAACGAGTTTGTGAGGTAAGCGGCTGTATATACCTTCGAAAAGTGCGCTACGGTAAAACAAATTTAATGCGCTACCCGAAATTTTGTTATTTGGATTCGGAGTCAAAGGAATCGACTCACATTTGACACATAAAAAACACTGGATTTCTGAATACTGCAGTTTACAGAATACATGAAAGAAATTTTCTCCTCAGGAAACCGGATTGATGGAACACAGACTAGAGACAGCGTGAATTATTTGCTAAGGTACGTCTCCTCCTTATCTAACGACTGCTTGTGTGGTTGGTCCCATTCAACTACGATGGAAAGACAGTGCATTCCAGGTGTAAACAATAGGCTACTGCTTCATGGGGAACAGGACGACCGCGAACCTCACTGTAGTCACCCTCCGTTTTTCGAAAAATCACGTAGGTGAGGACGGTGTTATAACAAGGTCAAGTTTCGTCAGAGTCTCGTATCGTACTAACCAGTTTTATACTATCAAAACAGTAAACAAGGGGAGTTTTACAGTTTTTCAAGTAAGACATTCTCAGGAGATAATTACTGTACCAAGTATGACATTTTATTGCTTCCATCGGTAGCTATGAAAATGGCGCGACCTAATTTTCGGTGACATTGCCGCTAGACTGTATCCCATGACGCAGAATCGCAGCATACATAAAGCTAAGCTCATTTTTTTCAGCCGTTTCACATGCCTTAGGTATGATTAGTTCACAATGGATTCGAATGTTCATCACTTCCATCATCCTACAGGGAGGTTATGACGTCCTTACCTGAAATATAGCGTCCATTTTCCACTGCCTCGTTCATTTAAACAAGGTTCTGCGTCAACAACCTTAGAGTCCTGATCTGAAGTATTGCGGCGAAACAACAAACAAGATGTGTGACGTCGCTGACTGAGCATCATTACAACTGTTCACCGTACGATTGTACCACCACGACTGACCGCGTGATATGTAGTTGTGGCTATTATTACGCAGACGCTGAATATATTCCTTGTTGCTCCCTCTTCATCCATGTGACGTATTGGCGACTGACGCTCGCCATGGAGCTGTACTGATCTAAATTTTGTGAATAGGTTGTGCTGACCGTCGAATCTGACAACACCACCCGATTCTAGACAGTTTACAAAAACCGCATTAGTTGCATACAAAGCCGGAAGCAGTCTGATTTATGATACTGTGCGTACGTGTCGTTTTATCTAAGGACGTCAGACAATCACGCTGGATGGTCACCACATCAATCAACGTCACCCGTGTATACTATTATGTCGACAGAGGTCAAGACTCACACAAGCAGATATGGTTAAATGAGGAGACTAATCCGACTAATCTGTAAAATAAAAAACTCCATACACCTCCAATTCATCCGCTTTGAATAACAGCCATTGGCCAAGGTCACAGCAGAGATAGCGTGACAGTGGTAGAGAAATTTAACACCAAACGAGCGCTGCTACTGTGATGTACCTACTGTCATGAGAACGCAGTCCAAATGTGATGAATGACAGACATTGGAGGCGGGATGATATTGCGATGGATATAATAGAGAAAGCTTTTGAGGAATGGCCGAGTTCTAATAAAGGTACACTGTACAGTCCAAGCTGACTGTTTTTTGTCGTAACGGATAGCCATTACTGCACATCTAATTTTATCCACTGGTCTGAAGTAAAATACTATGCTGTGTGAAATGAAATGAAAATGGGGTCGCGGATACATTGCGGTAGACCCGCAGATTTGCTAAACAGGTAGTAAAAAGCTGACACATGTGACTGCTCTGAAGAACTTGCCTCTAAATCGGATGGAACGTAGACGCTGCCTGTTCAATTCCGAACGCGCAGCGATATCCCTCATGTATGAGTTGAGTGTAAATTTCTCATTAAGAGGTTTCAATGAAAAGTGCGGCCTCGACTTTGTGCACACTGTGCGAACGTTGAAAACTCAGCCTTCTATTCGAACGGCGCATATTAGCACCCAGTGTCAGACACGTAAACACAGTTAATTCCTTTCAGGAATGGATCAGAACGATTCCATTCATTATCGGACAAATCAGTCGTCCGTGTGTTTAGTTGGTGTAAAGGTGAAGCGCTCCAGCGCGATATAATCAAGCTTCTGGTGCTTTCTGAACGAATGTGCACTCTCAAAGTTTAGTCGGCCCATACTCGAAATAGTGAGTTCCCTCAAAATGTTACTTCGGGTGGCGTTCCTGAAATCTAGACCAACCTTTTCTATCGTTGAGCGTCAGTTTGTTCGCACGCGGAAGATGACGTACGTACTAACATACCATCAAAAAGCGAGGAGATCAACCAATACGCCTGGGTCTATGCCTACTAAATGAGACAGAAATCAGTGGATTTCTGCTTATGTTATTTAAGCCCAGCTAAACACCGTGATCTCCGATAACAATACCTCTCCGGAGCGATCGCTTTCGGTTGAACTTGTATGAAATAATTTCCTACCTTTCTGAATTCAACAACTACTTGATATCACTGAGTGATACAAGCGATTCACAGACAAACACTGGCATCATTTACGAAATTCTCAGCTCACCATCCTCCAACTTCCCGTGTCTGACGCCATCATCCGCATTATTTTACATGCATTAGGTTAACAGACAGAGACCGTCCAAAGATAGCCTGAGTCTAACACGACTTCCTGTCAGGCATGATTTAGTGAACAATCCCTCTGAAAAGAGGCTACAATCCATAGGCTTAAACCCGCCCAGCCCTACGGTAACCTGCCTGGAGGATCACTGTGCATGAAAATGGCGGCTTATATAATGGATGAGTTAGGTAAATAGATGGCAGCTTTTAAATTTTAGATGGACGGTCATTCGCGGCGAGTAGACAATGTTATGTTGGAGTCCGTTGAACGGAAAGAAGCTGGCCACACTGAAAAGTTTCGCCGATAAGTACGGTTCTGGAAACCAAGAAAAGAAACAGCTTGTACAATTTCACAGTTCAGATTAGAGTTCAGGTAAGTCTCGGTACGGCTTTGCGACTCTGGACTTAAGAAGTCGTTTTTAATGATTGCATGAAGTCAACGCATCGGAAATTCGGTCACCGTTGTTGACCAGTCTTCAGGTTGCAATGATAGAGATCTTGTCAAGACCTACTGTCAGTAAACCAGCCTCGTCATCAAGTCTGTCCAGTAAAGCAACACTGACTCGAGGAAGAGGCGACTGCACGCACAAGTGAGTGTATTTTGATAACAGCACAAAAGCGTTGGCAACCAGGGGACCTAGACTATCCAGGTTTGTTTACACACCCAAAAGCTGGCGCCTGCAAATCCAGTGCATCAAGCGAATATGCATGTGGACGGTGTCATGCATGATAAAGCACCGATGGCCATCTGGGTGATTTAGGCGTGACAATCCGAAAACAACTCGAACCACCACGCTAATTGATCACAAAACTTTACTGTAGTAAACGCATCTACTTTCCGACAAAACCAGCCAAAAATCAAAACTCTATTATCCCCTTCGAGAAAACGACCATCAATCTGGAGCGCCTCCTTCTGACTGGTCATGCTAGATCTGTTTTACCCTATTTATCCAATGTTGACCTTCACAGAGTTCATTTCGATGTCACACAGTTTAATCCCGGGTGGTCGAATGGGCAAGATCGTGGACTGCCATTTCGACGACCCGAGTGATAACATCAGATGGGCGCCTCCAAATTGGCTGCCGGCCCTCGTCTGTTGCTGAAGAAATAAAGATAAAAATGTGCATTTTAGTCAGTGACATGTTTGAGGAGATGACTTGATAAGACGGTAACGGTTTATCGTCTTTGTTGGTGGTGGGAGGAGATTCAGGGATTTTCAATGGAGATTACGTCCTGTAAAGTAAACCAATCTATGCTGAAAAGCCGAGAAGTACTGTACAGCTGTTCTATCCAGGAGTACATGGGTTCGAGACTCCTTGGAGTTTCGTGAGATTCACACTGTTGATGATTTCCAATAAGGATGAAACAGCCGCACAGTGATTGCCGGATTTCCAGCATGGGTTGGCTTCACTCACAGGATGAAATCTTCACCGTTTACCGCCTTCAGTATGATTTACTAAAAGTGGTAGTACTGCGAAGGAATGGCGAAATTGGAGTAGCCTTACAATAACTGTTCGCAGTACACACTAACTACCACCCAGTACGGTTATACATACAGTCCAATAGAAGCGGTAGCAACAGCGTTAGCTTCTAAACGTGGAGCACTTGTGCGCACTTCCTGAGGAATGCTAATTCGAAAACATTCAGCCGCATCAAAATTGTTCCGCGTTACAGTCTGTTGGTGCACATCGCTTGTGTTACTATCGGATGCGAGGTTTTCAGTCCTTAGCAAATTTGTGGAAATTAATTAAGTACTGATAGTTGTAAAACAGAGGGGACAACGTTTGTGCACACTCAAAACCAGCCAGTTCTTTTTTTCCTTCAGCTGTAACACCGTTTCGATGTCAAGCTGCCACCCGAAGGAAGAAAGAGCCCTGAGATACTGTCAGGTTGCCCCAACCTAGACAAGAGCAGTCGAGGTGCTGAGGTTGGGTTCGAACCAAGGACCTTCCGATCAGTAAGTTCGCGCCTTAAAAACTGAGCTATCTCGAGATCTTAAGACTCCTGAAATGACTGCTTGAAAACAAGCCTGTTGCTGAACCGTCCTGGTCCGTAAATTCCGTGTTTTGAAACCCCAGTTTTGGTCATTCTCACACACAGATTTAAGACTATCTGAACAAAATTCAGCCAACCATGCTTTCATCGATAAAATTTAAGTCCTTATTTAGAAAATGCAAGTTCTAACATAGGATGTTGAGTTTTTTTAACGCCGATTTGCAAATCAGAGGGTCATATTTTGTTCGCATCTAAGTAAGGGTAAAGGATCATAAAACGCCCGTTCAAGCTTGAGACGGAGCTCGCAAGTTATAAAGGTCGGCTACTGACCGGCTGCTCACACTACAAATACCGCACTTAGCATCGTATGTTTGAGTCCCGTAAGGGAGTTATCAGGCCTATACCACTGGCGGCTCCCTGACAAATAAACCCAACAGTAGTGGCAAGCTGTTTATTGATGATAGATTGGGAAAATGGTCTAAATTGCCTCGGCATCCAACGGTAGCTGACGATTGAGTCTGGCGGAGCAGCATCAACCAGTTTTACCTTGTCCGCCACACCAATTCCCTGGATTCGGTTGCCGAACCATTGTTCATGCAACTAAGAGTTCAGGACGTGTGAAAAATCATCCACTCAATATTGACTGTCAAACGCAATTCAGTCCCATGCTGCTTATACACGGGCTGTGCGTTTCACACTGGATTACGTATATCATCTCCGTGTGTGGTTAAGACATGTGAATCAACGGTCTTCGGAATCTAATAAAAAGGACTTAAAACACATAATAGAGTTGATTATATGAATGTACTGTGTGAACCAGTTACTGCCCTCAATGCGAGAACAGTATGCACGCAAAGCATCAGTAAGTAGCACCTTGAAGGCGTAGTGAAAAAAAAAACAGTAGATAAACTGCAGGGTGTAACCGACTTGTAAATTTGTCTAGAAATAAAACATGTTTCCATGGACGATGTCATAAGGCTTAGAAATCATACCGTGAGGATGAGAGGAGCTATCGATATCCACCGCGCTCAACTAAACGGGATCTTCAGACCACAGACAATTGTTCACAACCTTAAAGGAGCATCGATCATTATGGACTGGAGGTCAAATTTTTCCCGGCCTCAAAAGTGGAAACGTGAAATGCGAGTTAACTTATTACGGAAAAGTTATGGGTCATGGCTTATTCCCCAACACAACATTATCACTCTTCACTTCAGGTTTTGTGTTACAGAGCTTTGTGTTGGTTTCGAATGATAAGGTAAATATTTTCGGGTGGGGGGATGTGTTGCGTGTAACGTGTAATGTAGGGAATCCCTACAGGGCACAGCAAGGATCCAATTCACTGGATCCTGACCACGTCTCAAGTTTGAATCGCTATGATGAAGTAAGCGGCTGAAACTTACACAAAAGCCTTGAACCTAATCACCGAATCGCAATAACGATAATAACGTTAACTTGGATTGCCGTAGCTCACAGTACAAAGCAGTTCTGATCGGAATAGCATATCGGATGGCAACGCGCGGCCCCGTAAAGCAGGACATGACTTTTATCCAGAAAGAATAGTCTATATACTAGTTATCACACCGATTCCATGGCACAACAAAATGGCACATCGATTAAAGGTTTCTGGTGTCCATACAGTATTGCTTAGTGCAATGTATGGTTGTGACGGCAACCAATATGCCTTTTTATATCCTACGGATAGAGAAACCGATTGTTGCTTTCGGCCCCCAAGGCAAACATACACAAGGGATCAGTTTTGGTATCATAGTTTCATAGCACATAGTAAACGACGTCTGATGAAGGACTAAAAACTCCGGACTTCGTGGCTAAAAACCGACATTTCTGGAGGAGTCATCATGGGTGTTTTTTATTAGAATGAAGTACTGCTCGTCAAGAGTAACCATCAAACTGTTTATAAGGTCCACCT
Source organism: Opisthorchis felineus (assembly GCA_004794785.1). Lineage (NCBI taxonomy): Eukaryota > Metazoa > Platyhelminthes > Trematoda > Opisthorchiida > Opisthorchiidae > Opisthorchis > Opisthorchis felineus. Next base: position 94,489 of record SJOL01002558.1, read on the forward strand.
CTAGACCAGTGCCATCAGGGGCATATCGGTCGAATTCAGAAGTCAGGGCACATTGTGCAAGATTAAAGCTACTCACCTGTTTGCCACTAAGAGACACTGACACTCCACATCAGAGAGATATGTATTCTTGGTCTTCTCAAGCTTTTCAAGACAGTGAAAAGCGATATAGAGCAAAACCCACATCCAGTCAACGGATGTCCAAAGATGGTCAGCCGCCTGTAGGTTGTTATTCGCATACATCCAATCTACATTAGTTTTTTTTACATAAACCTGGCGTGTTTCCAGAGGTAATTTAAAGCTGTCACAAAGTTCCGAACCCTTCGGGGTATCCCTCATGGGAACATGTCAATCGTTCAGTAGACGTCGAGGGTAGTTGTAGAAGCAATGGACCAGCCGACAGTTCATAGCCTGACAACCAGACTAATTGATGGAAAGCCAAGGCTGCACCAGATGTAGGTGCCAGTAACAACGCATGATATCTGTTATTTGCTCAGTAGATTTCCGCGGCTTTACATCTGTAGATCTGTAAGACGAATCTGTATGAATCAAACGAACTTTTGGAACGCCAGCTATTAGGTCTTCAAACTCTGGATGATATCCAGAAACGGAACAGGAGGAATATAACTCAAAAATAAGGTTATTTACGGATGGTGTTCACTTACCAATGCCTCGTCTACCACCATGTAAAGTTCCAAAATACGAGGCGGTGGTTGGTCTGGCCGGTGCAGGATGGGCATTGGTTCAACCGTCTGCTGAAATCAAGCAATACAATTGTGAATGTGTTAATTTGTTGGCAGCATTTTCACACTATAAAGCACCATCACAGGTCATCATCATCATCGACAGAATGACATCAGTGTTCAACACCGATGCTTTGCTGCTGTACAACCATGATTTGTTTGAAAGCCTTATTGTGAAGAAAAGAATAAAGGTGGACGGGGAAGGGACTCAGTGCTAGCTTACTACAATCATTCCAAGGTGTCTGCACCTCCAGACACTCATTCAGGCAATCTGGATATAAACTGACAACAAGATCGCCACTGATATCGGTTTGTAGCCATATCTTGCAGCGTCTCCAACCAGGGGCAGTGAGGATCACGCGGTCCCCAACCTGGAAGGCGAGTAGTGCCGACAGCACCCAAGCGTTTCGTAATCTCCTTCATGCCCCTCTGCCAGGTCGAGGGTTGGCCACCTCTCTGCTTCCGCCACTCTGAAATGGGCATGGAAAACAGCACTCTCTTCCATAAACGATGGTTAGGCATACGCAACACATGTCCCAACCAACGCAACTTCTGGTGCTGGACACATTCTTCAATGGAAGTACCCGTTGCACCGGTTGAACAACTGGACAACAAGTGATTATCAGAATCAAGTCTTATTGGAACTTGCCCACAACATTAATCGCCAGAATCACGCTCACTACAAGCACAGTGCATTCCACGTAAAAGTTGACCTCATCGGCATCAGTGTTCAGATCTACGGGTATTAAACCATACAATTATGTATGAAGATCAAAAAGCGAATAGATTAATGGTGAAGTTTTGAAAGTACCGGAACACATTATGTTTTCATTATCCAGGTTGAGGGCGATTGGCTGGCTGAGTAAGGATAACAGGATAAGGTCATAAAACAACAGCTGGTTGTCTATATACACCGCCTACTGCTATGGACGAATTATAACTCGCTGTGTAACAATGCCACTCCTTTGCTATTCCGATTGTGCGACCGAAGGATAGGTACCGACTTAAACACGAGATCCTAAAACAATATCTTCATCAATCAATTGGAAAATGTTTGGGACCGATTGGGTAGTCATCGTTTCAGAGAGGTTTGGTAAACAATCGGTGGGTTTATTTCTGGGCAACGTTTCGCTTTTGACACAAAAGCTTCGTCAGGCCAAGTGAGTAAGTTACCAAGTTGATCGGGTTTTAAGGCGGTCAGGGAACCAATCCGTGAGATTTCTTAGGACTAACCGAATTGATCAGTGCTGGGTGTCAGTCTGATGTTCCCGTTTGTTGGTTAGTGGGGATGACTAATATCTACAAAATATATATATACAAAATAAAATGTAACGACTGTACGAAGGTTTATATAGGTCAGACAGTCAGGGAACTGCACACCAGAATCGGTGAGCATAAGCGATCCATTAACAGACCACCGAGAAACAGATGAATATCAGGCGATAGTCAAAGATTCGGCAATGGCAGGACATGCATTAGACACTGGGCACAGGATAGATTTCGAAAATCTGGACATTCTAAGACGGGGGTTAAGATTCACACCACAGCGACTGGTGGCCGAGGCGGTGGAAATCGCCAAGCATCCCAGCGTGAATAGAATAGAGGGCGTAGAACTGGCAAGCGTGTGGAGAGCGGTTTTAGATCAGCCGAGATGACATGAGGTGGTGCGCAGTTATCAGCAAAATGGTCTGGGTCTAAAAGTACAAAATCCAAGCAGAGTAAGATCCAATTAACCAACCCCAAACCAATTGTCCCGACATCCCTCGACGAACACAGGCGAACAAATTCTGTGAACGACCCCAAGCGGAATTTTCCATTAAGGTGTCCCAGACAGAAAAATCAAGGCCGCAAAATCCGGGGTAAACATGAACACAACTCCACCCTAACCAATCTATCGTAGATATTAGTCATCCCCACTAACCAACAAACGGGAACATCAGACTGACACCCAGCACTGATCAATTCGGTTAGTCATAAGAAATCTCACGGATTGGATCCCTGACCGCCTTAAAACCCGATCAACTTGGTAACTTACTCACTTGGCCTGACGAAGCTTTTGTGTCAGAAGCGAAACGTTGCCCAGCAACAAATCCACCGATTGTTTACCAAACCTCTCTGAAATATCTCCATCAGTTTGTCTGCCAAACGACAGTATGGCTTATTGACCTGTGAACAAGCTCGGCGCTACCCAAAAAATTGTTTCCAAGGCATCCGTCAACGTGTCAGAACCCCATGGGGTAACGAACACAGTCGGGCATAAATGTAACTTAATAAACAGCACGGACAATTAAGTGTCAGAATGTCGAGATTTTGGGGCTCAGTAAAGATCATTCCCAAGATACCCTGTAGACATGGTAACCAATCGAATTCGAACGTTTCGTCCTGGAGCATGTGCCAGAGAGCCTCCGCTACAGTGACGGATCCGAATCGATAATGTGCTACTGCTAACCACTACCAAATTAGTCGCATCATGTATGTATGGACCTGCGATATGTTCCATCCATCTACCTTGCTAAGGACCAAGCACATCACAAAGCCCCGCAGACCTGAGGCTAAATGTGCACATCTGGTGTCTCACACTGACTGCATGTGACACAAGGCGTAATAAGTGTGCGGATTGACTTCAGACTACAGAAGCCTAAATCACTATTCACCACCACACAGCAGAGGAGGTTACAATTGTTTCTCTTCTATTTTCATCACCGGAAATAGAAAAACAGCTATTTTTAGCGTTTCTGTGGACACATCGAGTATGCTATTGTAATCAGTCTGCTTATGTGGCCAGAGCACACCGAACATTCGTCAGGTTGCTGTATTCGTGGCTGGCTACAGCCATCGTGCAAACGCAATGTACCAAGACCTATGGCTGTACAAATCAAGCCAGAAACCAACTGGTCAACAAAGCAGTGTGACAACAAGAGTTTGCATTGTATATCAGAGTCGTGACGCACATGTATAGTGTTGTTATTTTTTGTGGGACGGGGGCTAGAGGAGGAAACTGAGTCCGCAAACAACAGTTTACACAAGTACCACAGCCTATCGGAACGTGAATCGAATAGGATGGGTGAGTGATGGAGTGCATGTGTGTAAGTGCGTACGCGGCTACCTTGACGTGGACGAGAGCGCAAAACTGACACACTAACGGGCCACTCGCCAGACCATGACTCAGCGAGGTGACAAGAACACGTTTGATGATAAACCGAATGCTTCACTCATTCGCATCCAGAGTTTGTCACCGTAATCATTCATTCACGCAAATTGCATACATGAAGGACTAGATAACAGTCTAGACGATCCTATCGAAAGAAACAAGTTTCGGCGAACAATTCTAGTCGTCTTGTCACCGTTCTGGGCGCTTACATATGTATGCTATAAGATGGGAACACTAGCCAATAGTTGCGAAACGGGTGAAGAACCCTCATCTAGACAATAACCGTGTTACAAATCATGAACCTACATATTTCAAACATAGTCGGGAACATATAAACGCTGGACACCAAGCGGATGTTCTGATTAGTTCGAACTACCTGACATTCTCAGGTGACCAACATAAGATAGAAGTGGAGTGGCTAAAGCCATAGTAAGCAAACGACCGAAAGAAAAGTAGTAAGGAACTGGGTGCAATATCGTTCGTCACTTTGAGTCTCATATCTTCTGTTTAGAGTGAGCCAGTTTCATCGACATCATTATCACCATCATTCACGTGGAGGAAGTGCAGTGAGGAAGTGCAGCCCCATAAAAGGGAAGCAGTCCCAGAGGGTCGATGTCTGAGTATGCAATAGCTTGAGTTCACCGCTACGTAGGAGACTTTAACCGTTTCACAGGTGAATATGAAGTGTTGCTTTAAATAGTAACTCGTTTTCACTGCGATATATGCAACCACATTATCGTAGTGGTGACCGTCTACGGCTTCTCAGTGTAATCGAAACGTCTTCGGACAATTTTGTTCGAAAATCCACAACGTTAGGATAACTGGAGTGAGGTTCCCATTCGAAAATAGTCGAAATAGGCAAGTTACGAATGCAGAAACCAGTCCATGCTAGGTCAGGTGCTACAGCACCACCGTCCGTTGGTACAAGGGACTTGGTAGCGTGAGGCTAGAGGTGCGGCTCTGGAAAACATCTTCGTCCCACTGGGCAAGCTGATTAGAACTCTATAATTCGGAGTCTGCTATTTCCACCCATGAGTCAGAAGCCCATAGTAAATCCGAGAGGGAAAAATACTTTGCCCACCTGTAAGGTCGATAAGTCCTACAAACTCAAAAATAAACTCAGAACAAGATGGTGTTCTTCGGATACGACCAACAGAGTTCGCTATATTCCATGAGTACTTCAACAACCGTTGTTCGCAGACCGTGAGCTACGTGCGCGAAGACATTGCAAGCCACAGTCAACACAGCATTGAAATGTCAGATCATGTCGTTTGGCACTGCATGTTCCGAAGTTTATTACAGCGTGAAGGTCTATTACAGCTAAAATACACCGCAAAAACGACCATAAGTATATGCCTTTGTTAGGCGCACGCATATCATTTATTTGCTACATTTGTAAATATACCCTGAAGTCTGAAATAGAGTTCGTAGTTTTAGACGTTGTCCTTCCGGGTTTATTGGCATGCTTTTGCGTAAAAATGTTTCCCAGCTGAGGAGTGAAATAACGTCTCAGTCGTCTTCTACTGTTCCGATGTTGTTTAGGTTAAGATATTTGAACAGTTTACGGGGATGTAAACGTACATATGAGGGAAGGCAAGTAGGCTGAGTGAACACACCACCGTATTCGATGACAGTCACGGCAACTGTGGAACCTTAGGCCGGGCAATGTTGAAGCCATCACGAGAGACTACGTCACACTCCCCCAAGTTCTAGAGCCCTCTGATTAAGTAGCACTTTGGAAAAATGTTTTAGTTTTGGAAAGCCGCCAAGATCATGCTACTGATAACCAGTATGTTGCCCGATGCGTTGCCCACTTCAGAGCCAGAATACTTCCGACTTAGACAACCGGGCACCGGACAATGACCAGCAGAGGAGCGCTTGGCAGTTAACAATCCTTTAACACTGGAGGTTCACCAGAGGAGTTTAATTGAACTAAACCGGAAACCGGAGCGCGCAAATTAGGAGCCTACAAAAAGGTTTCAATACATCACAGAGCAGTTAGTTTTGTAAGGATGGTAGTACATTGCTCAGTTTCTGTGAACACAGGGTACCAAAAAAGTGACTGGTGGGATGAAAGCGCAGTAATCTAAGTGGATATTCATAGATATTAGCATGTGACTTGTAAATAAAAGGCATGAATGTTAGTAAAACATCTGTGGCAGAGGAGAAACAGTTGGAAAGTTGACATCAGGCACATTCTGCCCTGTCGGTTCGTTAATCAAAGCAACCAGAGACCATTGAGGATTTCATTCAGCAAAATTACTTTAAGTACATCAGATAACATACTATGTAGAAAGGAAACATTGCTCATGGAGAAAAGGTGTTTTGGGGAGAAAAAAAAGATAAACGAACGTGGAAGACTAATCAAGTACAACCTTAGTTCACACAAAATAGCATGAATTTATTTTTCCGGTAATCCAGATGCACCAAAAGTTTACCATTTTCAAACAAAGAAACAGTCATGCGTTAATTCTGCTCATTCTAAGCCACCGGAGTGGAAGAAACTTTCGCACAGTCTTAGTGACAGCAAGCAAATCCTGTGAAGAACGAAACAATCCCACAGAATTCATCACACGAACAGAGATATTAATGGAATGCTTCTGTAGTCAGATTATCAGTGATGAGCTCAACTCGCAAGCGAACGATGGACACATGACCAGCGCAGCTGATCTGGTGTATACCGGGCCACGTGATCCTAACCGAAATCTAGGACAATGATCGCAAGTATCTAAACGAATAATTCATCTCTCAGTTGCTGTGACAAGACGTGAAATACCGTCGCGCCATCAGCACGGTTTAATTCAGTGAAAACGTGTAGGAAACACGTGTCAATACTGATTTCGCGGTTCCATACCAGTGTTGCCAGGAAAAGGTCCGTGGCTGACAAACTACAAACTGACTTACCGATTCGCCGGTGGTTGATCCCGTATCGGCTAGCAGAGCTGGAGGGGAAATATATATATATATATATGATAGCTCAAGCAATTGCATCGTTGTGGTGGAAACATAAATAGTCGACTTTTAACAGACTCCAGTCTTGGCAAGTGAATGACAGACATTCCCAATACCGGTAGTGACTCACGATTCACTTAATACGCAAGAGTCGCCAATGAGATGCCGACCGTTATTCACTATCGTTAATTTCTATGACAGATACACAGCTGCTCAGCTGCTTCACATCAAACGGAAGCGCTAGGCCGAAATTCCGCCCATATTGGAATGATGGCTAGTTTGGTGGCTACAAGAAAATCGGTAAAACGTGGAAGCGACGTCGATGAGTGAGTCACGTCTACCTAACCGATGAGAAAGACAACTAGCATCACTCAAATGGTGGTAGAGGAGCGTTGTTATCACAGCAGATATGAAGCAAACGGGGTCATAGTGTTCTTGATACCACTTTCAGACTGAACAGTGCTTGCCATCAGGAAGGATGTCAAGAATCAGAATCACCATCGACTTTTTGCTTCATCACTAACGAAAAGGACCACGCATGCAACGCACGTAAACTGAGGTGAACAAAAAGTAATCATGAACACTGCCAACTGTAATCCTCGAAAGCTCACTACTTCGTTGTAGTTTCGATTGTTCGGTTAGCTAAACATTTCATTTCTCATCATTATTAGCACATATGTCTGTCCACAAAATTGTGACATTTCTCAGACACACAAGCATAAGTAGCACTAACTCTTCCATGAAAGAAGACAAAATTCGTCCTGATGGTGATTGGGCGAATAGTGCGCGGCACGAAAAATTCTTACAACAACACCACACAGGTGTTGCTAGGTTTCCTGTAGGCTGAGCCATAAAAACGAGGAAAACCATGCGGCCGGACATAACAGCAACCGCATTTTGTAGCCTGAAAAAAAGTTATGCGAACGGATGAAAAGCTCGAAAGTAGCATATTCATAGAAAGCTAGTGTGAATGGACGATGACCGCAAACGGATTCGTCATACTTCCCACGACGGAGGACGTTACGTTGCATTTGGTGTGAAAACCACGTGTTGAATCGCGCGGTTTTTCATTTCCCTCAAGCACGAGTCAGCCTACAACGCTGACATGATACTCACCGACATTTGCAAACAGCGGCCTCTCAGCAGAAATGAGAGTGATGCATGTTTGCTGCGTGTCTCTGTAAATACGCACAACCCCAGTGAGAGTGGAATTTTGCATTGGTCAGCATTGGTCAACTGACTGTCTATGATCACAGTGAAACGGATGGTATGCATAAGACCAGTGCATAATGAACATCAATAACAGGCCACACACTTAGTTGATGAAATGTTCATTGTCCGTAGGTTAGAAGAATAGAGTGACCTCCTGATGAACGTCAGCGTGCAACGAATTCGCTTTGATCCTGTGTTGAAAACCGGATATGGAAGCACATTGTGCATCGGGTACCCTGTTGCCAGTTCCGCATGAAATCAGCTACACGCCCATCGGACATCACACCGCAACTCCTGAATTTCAGTCCAAAATGAATGAACTGAAGAGATGAAGCCTGCCCGGCAAACCTGGCGGATGGTAAGCAGTTACCATCTTAGAGAAACCGCGCAGGAAAGCGTCTAACAACAACACACCTGACAAGTGCGGAATCAGGCCCTGAATGACGACAGACAGTCGTAAAATTTCCTGCTGCTTACCCTGGGTTGCTTTAGAGTACAGGGAGGACATTAGACAAATACGTTGTTCGTCGATCGATGGAGGACTTGCTCGATATGGGGTGTGACACCAGTACGTACTGCATTTTCACAAACTTCCTGTTGCTGACAATGCGTAGGCCGAAATGAACCATGCTTGGAATTATTGAGTATGGTCTTGCTGGCTCACCGACAGGATCGGTGTGAAGTAGCCCGCAACACAGAACAAAATTTTTGTACAACATCCAGTCATCAAGTCATGCGAGCTCAGCTATTCACCTATATTTGTAGGAGGGAGAGACTGAATTCCCGTTTAACGTTTTGACGATTTTGAAAAAAAACTCCAAATCCTATATGAAATGATATGAAAAAAGGAGGTGAAACCATTTGTCTGTAGTCACATGAACATGCGGTCGGAATCGACCGCAGCGTCGTGAGGTGACAGAAAAACAGAGTTGCCGGTTGTCCTAGCGTAAGGACGAACAAGCCGACGAATAAGGAAGAGGCGTCGTCAAATTTACCCGATCTGATGTAGAAGCGTTTCTGGTATAATGGCATATATATATATATATATATATATATATATATATATATATATATATATATATATATATATANTATATATATATATATATAACCACATGGGGAACTTCCTTCTTACTGTACGATCTGGATCAAAGTCGGTAGACCAGAAAGAGCGACAGTCAAAGAAAAGGTTGAAATATAATATTGAAGTAGATTACAGTTTTCACCAGTAGTGTGTTTTCGTCCACTAGCCTTGTTGTGTGTAGAAAGTAAAGCAGCACGACTGATGGCACCACGCAACAGCCCAAATGGCACGGAATTTTTGATATTCCGGCAACTCGTGGCTGTATGTGGGCTGGTCTACTGTCATAACGCTCAGACCTAAACAAAAGGACGGTTGCGCTTCCGAGACATAGCCTTTGGCTGAAAGCCTGGACGAAAGGTAACGGGGCTTGATGTGAAACAGTGTAGTCCAGCTTTGGGGGAACAGCTCACCACCCACGTTCGAAACCACAACCTAGGAGCCAGGAAATTGTGTTAGTCTGACCTCTATCCCACATGAACAACCTCAAATATAGGTCGAAGAGTCACGGAGGCGCAAAAACGCACAAACTGCACCCAGAACGGAGGGGGAACTCCACTAGAGAACACCAATCCCAGGGTAACTTCATCAAGCTGAGATGCATGTAAATCACGTGACAGCAAAACCACATGCGGAAAAGACAGAACGGTAATTCACAAAATCGTCTTGAACGATGACCTGAACACTCCAAGGGACACTTCAGCTGGTCTCCTTCAACACAACTGCTGGAAAAACCAAGGGGGGAATGGAACATGGCCACCAGCCCCCGCCAACAACAGAAGTCCAGTGTGAAATATCACTCTCTTATACCGACAGGGCACCTAGCCCGGACACCCCGCACTCTCCAAAGATGATGGTGCGGTCCTGGTGAACAGTCTGACGAACACCATGTAGGTGTAGAACGAAAACGGAATGTCAGTGGAATGGAGCTCCTCGACCGAGATCCCAGTCTCCCAACAGGGCTCAAGTACGTCATGCGAAAGCCATCGTGGCATCAGCCTGCTGTTCGTCGCATTTAGGGCGCCCTCTGGTACTATTTTGCACCTGTGGCGCCCACGTCATGTTCTGTCGAGGACAGAGTTTATACTGCGCCAGTGTAAACCATGCTGCTTTATGCATCAGAAACGTGGCCTCTACGCCCAGAGGACATACGAAAGTTGTCACTGTTTGACCACCGGTGTCTCTGAAGCATTCATCGGGTCTGGTGGAAACATCAGTTTAGTAATACTGAGGTACGCTTGTCGGTCCTACGAAGAAGGAACTCTCCCACGATAGATGAATTACTCACGCATCATATGTTACGCTGGTTAGGACATGTACTCAGCATGCCAGAAGACCATCCACCTCGCAGAGTTCTTTCAGCCCAGCCCTCTGCTGAGTGGAAGCGACCGAGATGGACAGTGTATGACCTGGCAACGAAGTATGAAAACACTAACCAGTAAGCATTGACGGGTCGACAACTGCCAGTTCCCTGGTTGTGTACCCCGGGACTCAACTCACCATTGGCAGAAAGGTCCAATCGCGCAGTCAATAACGATCGCGCGTCAAAGCTATCAACTTCAATGCGTAGCTGCCCAGTTCTCGAACGAACTGAACATGACATCGCCTCCAGTGCTTGGCTCACACTCTCCTACTTCCCTCCTACTTTCCGGTGATCGAAACTGTAGCAGCTGAAGCCAATGTGCATGTGGTACACCGTTTATAGCTGATGAATTGAATTAAATATACTGAGTGAAAATTCTCACATGCCCATATCTGTGGGATATCTGTGGGAATTCAACTTGTCCAGTGATATCGGTACTCACAAGGATTGATCATTCGCGGACAGGGGTGGGTCTTCTTGTTTAAGAGTGCTGCATAGTGATTCCTCAGCGTCTGCTCTAGTAAACTATTACGTATAGGAGATGTTCTCGTAAACTATGTACGCGACTTGAAAACAGACAATCATCCACAGAAGACCACTACCTCTTGGGCACCGCAAAGTATACTATGGGAAAATATATTCAACTCAATAGCAGTTACCTTGTGAGGGGGGTCGTTAGGTAAGATATACTGTTATATTTTTTAGTAGGCGAGAAGCACTATACAGCCTGGGCAAAAGTACTTTGGAAGAGTTGACCACAATCGTTTTGGACGTAGGGACTCCCTGATCAACCAACCAGATAAGTCAAACGGCAACAAATTTTGATTGGTTGTTGAAAGAAAACAAACAACAGATCAATCAGACCACAGATGTATTTGTTCTATAATGAGTGCTCAGCACCTGGATGAGTCGCATAGACTTTCTACCTTCTGTCCGTCCATTGATGAGCTTAGAACATCTCTGGTTGAGCATGAATATCATGATTCACACTGCACTTGGTGTACGAAACCGAATTCTTGTCCACAAATACTGTTGAACGACTGACTTCGCTCAGTGTGTGAGAACACACCTGATTGTGAGTCCAATAGCCCTGATAACAGTAGCACTGGAGGATCCAGTTCTTTTCAGTCCAACTATAAGTAAATATGGTGAACTCATAAGGTAAAACCTTCCGCTATCTCATAATTGACTCTAGCGTTGTATGAGTGGTGTGTTTTCTGATACTAAAATGATGTAGTCCGGAAACGAAAACAAAGGACGCTTAGGGAAGACACTGTGATTGTCCAGACTAGAAACCAAGTCCTGTTTGAGTTGGATGGGGGATAAAAACTTCTCCTGCGATAAAATAGTACTCACCTCTAGAAATAAATGGAAATCAGGTGTTTCCGTAGAGACGGGCTTTTCTCATCAAGGTGGTTTAGAATCGACAGTTTCCCTATTCACTTATATGTTCACTTATTTGTGACCGAAATGTTCTACTTCCAATTCTGGTTCAAGCTTATGCAATAACTAAAACATGAAGTGGGGTTCCATTCTGTTACCACAACCACGTCGAAAAATGTCAGTGCTAAAAGTGAGTCCCTTGGGTGATTTGCACAATGAACCAGCTGTTAATATCATCCGACTGTCCAGAGGATTTCAAATGTTAGTCAACAGTTTCCAAACCACTTACATTAGTCTAAATACCTGGTACCCCGGGGAAAGTCCTGCAAAAGGCTCATGTTTTGTATTACATTTGGTTCTATCACATCAAAATCGGTTGCGCTTCTTTCCTCGTCAATCCTTCAGGGTGATTGTCTTTCAAAAGGTGTTCGAAGAAACGTGAGTGCTCAAATTTAAGGTGTACGTACATTGAATCAAAAGCAGTGCACTACCGACCAAATGTAAAATGTAACGAAGTGTGGAGGGTTTGAACAGAGCAGGCGATTTCGTGTGTTCGTGTAAGACTCACGCAGCAATAAACGCAGGACGTCAAGATAACGGTTAGCCCAAGTAAGTTGCATGAACCTGTCTGTAATTGACTGCGGTAATGGGCCGGTGGTGGAGACTCGTAAGATGTGCTTCAAGCATATGCACATCACTGTTGTCGGGTGAACGGTTTAGGAACCACACCCAAATGCTCCAGGTTTCCTTGTGTTGCCGCATAATGCTGTCAAGCAAGACGACTATGAATGAGAACTTAGACAAATCATCACAGCATCATGAACAAGAGATGCCGAAGTAGACAATACTTTAAGTTACCCAGAACTTGCTAGAGAGTTTCGTTCCGTAATTCCCCGGTTCAGAAATTCTTTACATATGGATTTCGCCTTTCGTGTGGGGATCAGTGTGATCTGAAAGTTCTTTGCTAAAGGCAGTTTTTTCACCCTAGAGGGAAGCTCGTCCATAACTATAATGCGACGACGTTGTTGTCACCAAAATTTGGTAGCGTGCCAAATCAAACGTCTGGTTGTGCTCATAACAGCCATGAGTGGGACAATATTGTTGGTTGGTTGTCTGTCCCAATATAAGTCTCAAACTATACAGGACTCATATGAGCGCATCTTGCACGTGATTGACGGCTGAGTCATCTGGTTAGCATGTTTTCCAATAATGGAACAGGTGTGGCCTGTTAGCCAAATGAATGACAGAAGACACTAGCCTTGTCTAGACTACGAACAAGATTTCGTCTAGATTATTGTTGCGATTCGGATGGAGAGTAAACAACAGAAAGCCCTGCTGTAAACGCTTGAGCGCACAATGAGAGTACCGTAGCAAAAACTTCGTAACAGGGTAAATTCTGTAAAGCTTTTTTTGAAAAGTTCCTCTCTTCTAAGCTTTGGATAGGAAACGCTTGGCAGAGTCTCATCAACTTGAGGATGTTCTGCGGAGATGTTCGGTTCTTTCGCGGATAACTGATCATGGAAGTACAACCAGTCGGGAAATAAGATACAAATGATGGAGATTGAATCTACTAAGAGATCACCAGTCCGGAAACGTGCATTGCAGTTGCTGTCTTGTGAAGAGATTAAAACCAGAGCCCACTCAATATGAAATTCAATAAGGTCTGTCCGACGGACAGGGGTCAACATATATGTGGAGTATTGATCTACAAAACATTAAATTTTCCAGGCTGGAAGAAGAGGCAGATTCTATGGAAGGTTTAAGGTCGAAAGAGCGTAGTAGAGCAATATTTTACAACTTGATGTATCGGGTACCGCGGACAACCTTTTTCACGGATTCATACAATCAATTTTAGGCGGACAAAGTGCAGCGTCACTTGGGTCCGCAGTCACGTCTTCTGATTGGTGTGCTCCTGGGACCAGTTGGCAGTCGGATGCGTCCAGGTGTGTGGGTGGGTTAGCCTAGTGTGCGCGCATGTGTGATTGCGTGCACGCTGACTAGGTTGTGCCTCTGTTTCGTGGTGTGTCATTGCTGAGATTCTATCTTGGTATCTGACCCTTGTGTATACTGCGGTGTGCAGTAGGATACTGAACTTGGCCCATATTCACGCGTTTGCAAAAATCCTTGAAAAGGTTGCCCACGACACCCGAAACGTCGGATTATGGCATCTTATTGCACAACGCTGTTTTGAATTTAAGCTTTCCACATGGTGATCACTCTGTTTAATGCGATCCGAACCGAGTAAGGCCCGGGGCTCCTGAGGTGAAAATTAGGTTGCGAAGGTATGGCGTTATTCTTGCAGTAGCGATCAAAAGTAGCCCCATTTTGGTCCTGGTCCCTAGAAATCACATTTGAAGACAAGCTAAAACTGTGAACTTTACGGGTTTTACCGAACGAATAGGTCACATTATGTTACTGGGTATGAATGCAGCGATAACAGCTGTGTTAATTTCACACAGTCGTTTCCTCTTAAGGAAGTGTATGAGGGGTCGAACACACGAATCAAGCCTTTCTCCTCGTCAAACAGAATGACCACTGTTATGTAAACTTGGCAATCCATTCCACTTGCAGCCATCCATTCGTCTCTGACTACCAAATCATCTGAAATGATCCTCGCTCGTTGCAAAACACACCCTGAAATGACTGGGAAACCAACAAGACAAAGTAAGAAACCGGATGTGACTGCGATCGGTGTTGAGTTGTGTCTGTAGAATGGTTCGCAATAAATTTGGGTTCACTCAAGTAAACGGCTCCTTCCGGCGAAACCAGACAAAGTTCATTGAGATCATGCACTTTTGAAGACCGTAGTTCAGCGCATACACTTCAACACTGTAGTTCACACGAGAGTAGCAAATACGAAGTGAGACATGACGCAGTGCAAGCGGTCTAAAGTGCCGAAAAGCCTCCCAAACCTTACCTCTCAATGGTAGATTCACATAAGAGGGGTATATGTTTCATGTGTTGTATGTTTTTACAAAAGTACAAGGATATGACTGTAGTAGGTCTCCGACTGAGATGAAGTGGAGGCACAGGTGCAAAAATAACCTTTCAAATGCAATGCATGACCATCTTGGCCGTAACATCCCTTTTTTCGTGCACATCACTTATTTGCGTTGTGCTTGGACCAATAAAGAAACGCAGAAAGGCCATACAGCGTCCTACGAAATCTATTGCAAGTGATTGATTTAGAAAAGTGCTGAAAATAACAGCACCAGACATCCAGTACATTTAGGGTCGCATTTGTCCCCAAGCAGCTGGTAAGAAAGAGAATTTAATTTCTATTTCAACACTTACCAATACCGTTTAGAGATGCTTCTAACACACGATGGACACACACGAGCATACAGCGCACAGTTTGTATTTCGCTCGATTCGCTCGCCGAACTATACTTTCCTCAAAACTTTCTAAGGTAATATTACTCAGGGATTATCGACCTCGTTCGGCTCTCGGGAACTTCAAAACGGTGATTCTGAGAAAACCGTTCCATTTTTGTTGAACTATGAATACGTTAAACCTTTCTGAATAAAAATTAGCACAAACTCTTCACTGAGTTGCAGTAGGCCGCCATACCTTGATTTTTTCCAGGAACCCATGAGGGCTTGTGAGATTCACCCTAAAATGAGCGTGCTGTCGACCCGACTGTCTAAAAGGTGTTATTTCCAGAGGGCATTCTTGTGGTACTTTTATTTGTACTTTTCACCCATACTGACTCGGATCCTGTCAACAGGCACAATGGTACCCGTTAGATTGAGAGCAATAGCAGGCAGGTGTCCGGAATGATTAGTGGGAGAGTTTCGTGCCGTGTCTGTTGCGCAGTCATTAATGAAAAGTATATCTGAGGCATAAAATCTATGGCTGCATAACTGAAGGAACTGTGAGCGTCTATGTATCATGTTATCCTCTGACACCACTACCCAAGTTGAGGCCCCCAGGAAGTTTCCTACATTTGTGCTCACGCACATATCAGGTACGCTCAACCGCTTTCGGTTGAATGGCATAAAAGTTGCCCGTTAGACCGGAGTCCACTGGTAATACGCACTGCCCACTCTGCACCTCACAAACTAGATGACACTTATGAGAGTGGAAAAGAGTTGTCTATAGGAAACGATCGGCAAGCTAACGAATCAGGCCTGGAAATGAGACATTGACTTGCAGATTTACCTACGGTTCGTATCGACCTGAGAGACGATTCGGATGAAGGACGCTTGGTGACACTGGACAGCTCATGACCGGTTTCGTCCCCGGTTTTGATTAATCTGAGTCTGAACGGTGTAACAGTAACGCGCAGCACGTTCAGGGGATGGATCGGCAGAACAGATAGTTCCATTAAGCAAGGAAAAGCGCCATAAAGCGGGAACTGGCAAACCTAGCTAACTGTTGCTACCAGTGTACGAACATGGACGTTTACCGATGGTTACGTGCTGTATGTGATGCACAAGTCATTCGTGTGTTTTTACCAATAAGACAATCTGCAAAAGACCCCCTCACTGAATGAAACCTGTGGAGTAGAAGGTTGCAAAGATGCATACAAAATCCAGGTTCCTAAAAAAAATGCGAAATTTCGACGAGGGTGTACCAAATACAACTGGCAAAATCACTTTTTCGCCCACAGATATACAGGAATTTGATAAACAAAATCTGTTTCAGGGATGTCTTTGACTTCATGTGCTCAAAAATGTAGATGACAAGGTGGCTGAAACGCGCATTGTGGTGGCCTCTCGTTCAATTTTGAGGGCCAAAAGCCGTCTCCTCGCTGACAGGCGAAATGAAGCCCAAATCTGTATACTGCAGTTCATTCGGTACCAGTACTACCGAAGCCAACTCGCCAAATAAGAAAAGTCAAACACTCTGGGGTTGCATCACTTCAATGCAGTACAATTCGTAATAAGAGAATCGAGCCACGGCCAGGCGGTCTGAAACTAGATAGGCAATATCCGCACTGAACTTTCCAGTTAGAAGATCGCGTCCTAACCTATGTCATATCCTTTTTCATCAAAAATGCGCCAACTAGGGACGGAAAATGACAAGCAATGGAACAGGTAGGCCAAATTAAAACTGATCAAAGTGAAATAGACGTCTGCGAGGAATATCCAACAAAACCGATTGATGGGTGAAACTTAATATGAAGACTACAATAGCAGCTAGTCTTTGCATGTGTCAGCATGGAACCGAAAATGCAGGCTAGTGGCGACAGGTCATGCCTGGCGAGAAGCAATGAGCGGAACAGTCCGGTTATATGTTTGTGTTGCGGAGACGAATTTCCAGTATCGTTCAACTAACCATGACTACAAATCGTCCAGTAAGAGTCACAAATGGAGATGCGAGATTTCATACTGTACTGTTTCCGGAACATTGCAGAGAAGCTGATCATGCTCCGCAAATTACGGCGGGTACTTCGAAAGTTTGATGACAATAGACAGCTGTGAGTTCAACCAGGTGTCAAATGGGGACGAATCAACGATCAATCGGAAAGTGACGGAGCACGGAAGCCTTAGCAACCAAACCAGCTTGGAATTTGACTGCCAGTAACACGGACGGCCCTCAGAATGGGACGCATAAGCGGTTGGGACAACATTCAGTCAGCTAGACAATGGCGCCCCTGCATCGGAGTTGTCGGCTTCAATGCTACCTAGCACAGCTCATTTTAAGTTTAACCTCTTTCATCAAGTATCCGTGCTGAGTTGTTGCAAATTATAGGTCTCATTATCCCCCTATCACTGATGGGCAAACCTCGATGAGAGCAGGAAAAGCCAGCACCAAGTTGATGGAATGAAACACTTGCTAGGGAAACTAATGAGCCAGTTATATAAGTTTAATGTCTGTAGTTTAACACCATCACATGTCAAACCAGTGTTTCACTATCAACGCTGTTCGTGCAAATGCTCCCAAGAAAGATG
Source organism: Opisthorchis felineus (assembly GCA_004794785.1). Classification (NCBI taxonomy): domain Eukaryota; kingdom Metazoa; phylum Platyhelminthes; class Trematoda; order Opisthorchiida; family Opisthorchiidae; genus Opisthorchis; species Opisthorchis felineus. Next base: position 112,268 of record SJOL01002558.1, read on the forward strand.
AGAAGGATATAACCAAAGTGGGAGAAACACCAACACAGGGATTAACCACATTTTCGACGTCAGCTGAAACTCTGAAGAAACACTCAATTCTGTAAGAACAAAAAGACGTCTCCTCTGGGTGACGTCACGAGATACAGAAAATAAACTCTCATCATCTGTCACTGTGCTGGCTAGCAATAAGTGGACATTTTCCTTGCTCTATCATCAATGAGAAGAGTTGACATTACGCTTACGTCCTAATTGAAGTCATACGGTGATAATGACCTCCCGCAGAAAAACAACCTGAAGTAGACAACAAAGTCACAGTCAAGACACACAAAGCGTCCAATTTTGAAAAGAGCGAGACGATATGGTTTGCTAGTGTTGGCTCAGATGCCTGAGGACGGTAACATGCAAGCGAGTAAAGCACATAGGAGAAATACGGGCAAGTCAAACGCAAGACTGAGTCGTAACTTATCTAAACAAATCACCCGCGCATCGACAACGGATGGTCGTATGTGCCGAAGAGCTATCTTGCCAGATCAATACTGCATCTGACTGAAAGTCTGCATTTCTCAGTTACTCACGGACAAGCAAAATCAGCTTGGAGTTCGTCAATACAAACATAAAACGGTCAGCCTATGCCTCCATTCTGCACAGACGCTGAACTGCAATTAATTCGCATCTTTTTCGAATCTTTCTAAACTGATGTCACAGAGACTGTTAGATACTCCAAATGTGAAGGCTATGGGGGAATAGGAAAGTTGTAGGCCCCTCAGATACTCCAACACCCCAGTCGAGTCAAAGTAAGAATCTAATAAAGACATCTTGCGAAAGAAACTCTGGAAAGTCTCAACAAGTAAAAGGCATAAAGGAAACTACTGACAAAAATTCTAAAAACTCTTCGATAACCCACGACCGGTTTCGTCCTTCTAGGGGCTCATCAAGTAGGCGCAGTCCCCGAGTTTCCATCAAACTTAGGTTCTACTTGAACCCAAACTGCACGAAATTCAACAAATACACCTATTTGCGTATCAATTTGGCTTCCACAAGAGACTCACCTGAAACACACCTGATCGAAACAGCTATCAGCTCCAACCGGGTTTTATACGTGTGTCGTAAGCTACTGGTAACCGTAAAATACACTTTGGTTCAAGTCCATATAGCCTAGTCAAAAAACACTCGTTCTTTCACCAACCCAAAGATTTTTCTTTTCAATCAGACTTGAGATAACCTGCGAGCGGAAATCTCTGAATCATACTCGGTTGAACACTAACCGTAGTTTGCTTAATCCACGCTTGCTAAGCTAAAAAACCTGTACCGACAACACCTTGGCGGTCGGAATATATGCCGCACAAACAAAAACTGGACGGTATCAGTTATCAACTGAAAACATGGAATTCAGTCGAGCGCGAATGGCCGAGTAAACAAATCTGCTTGCCAAATGCGTTTCCAAACTCGAAACAGTACAGATACAATACAACACTAATATTAGGTGTATTCCAGATACTGTTGGGCACGAATAAGAGCCCCCTTCACAATAAACCCCAACACTAACCTTCAGCTTGTTGTGGGACGTGCCTCGAAATACGACGTTTGGATGTGGCGATGACTGGTTTTTCCCGTAGGCCGTGAGTATCGGCTGCGTCTTGAACACTCCACACTGAGGGTGAAGAGCGGCTTAGATTTGTCCGGATTGATACCTGGTTGGAGATCGACGTTGGTCGGTTAAAATCTGTTGATTCGTTGTCCATTTCCGCTGCTTGGAATGGGTCAGAATCCAGTGCTAAACTTTCATTGTGGAAGATTATCGTTAGTCGATGAGGAGCCTCCAGCTGCACTCTCAGTGGGGAGTCTGGAAGTAAATCTGGCCCCGAATATGAGTCTACAGGTTCTAGACGATACTCTATTGCATTAGGCTGGTTGTCCGTGGGTGTTACGCGGGCGAATCCCCTTAAAATGGAAAGAAAGTACGGAATAAAGGACACTCAGCAGATATTGCACTTTGCCTAATCCTAGAAAATGGTTCGATGGAACTGGGTTTTTGTACAAAGCGGAAAACAACGTGACGAAAATCATTCATGTTCATTTTACAGAATGACAATTATTTATGCGTCATCTGGTTAATGCCACTTGTGTCGGTGAAAAATGATTTGAAAAATTCCCCTCAACAGCCGTAGTGTCTTGCTGACGCAAACCATCCATCCAACTACCATCATTAGAAAGCACACGACAAGCCTGTTGAATACACGGCTGACCTTTGAAGTTGTTCTGTTTTATCTGTCACAATAGAGCAAAACGTATAAAAGATGGTGTTCTTCCATCCATTTACGTGGCGCTTTACGCTAACTTAACCGATTACAGGGGATGAAAACAGGATGCCACAAATGAAGCACAACCATCAACCCACCGCTACGCACCCTAACAACGCAGTGATGATGTCACCTCAGTTGGTAATGAAACGCTTGCAATCAAATTGCCCAGCTCAGCGAACAAACCAATGACCATATTCCTATACCGTTGGACAAGGTTGACAAATGGAGAGAGGAGAGACAGAGCGGAGTTCTAATCGCCGGGAGGACCAAGTAAAAAGCTTGTCTTCCTTTATTTTGTGTGCAAAAATGTGATTATTGGTTTGTGTGAAGCTTCAAATGTGCCGTTCATCCTGCAAGTGAAAGCAACCTACATTGAAAGTCAGAGGAACAGAACAAGCATTTCCGTCACTGCAAAAGCCATCGGAATCGAATTCCATCGGCCTCATCTACTTATAGTAATAATTCTTAAAGGCAAAGTCGTCCACACGGTCAGAAAATACTGTGTGACTCTGAAATTAGCAAACTGTCAACGAGAAATTGCTTCGACTTTGAAATGCACCTTATGCCAATTATATTCCATCTTATACTTGAGTCTCCTGATACCTTTGATACACCACTGTGATACAGTCATGGAGCCGTCAGAGTGGTGTGCGACAATCATATATAGTTGTCTGGGATCTATGAGTCATCTGGGGTTTCCGAACTAGTATTTGTCTACCGCTACCTTTTCTTCAATCTTTTACTCCACAGACCCATATAGCGCCCCTTTTAAAGCATAGAATTATCCACTAAAGTCAAAATGGACAACCACAGCTGATGCTTTGAATGGTAATCACATCATATCCTCATCAGGTCACACAATTCATACGTTCGTACTCCCAAATATATAGGGTTCACTTCAGTAGACTACTGCATTACTTATTCTAGACTGTTTTGGTTAGGCAGTTAAAAAATTGCTCATCAATTTGTATCATGTTCCATAAATCAGTAGTTATACGCAAGATGACAGCCTACCCCGACAAGCAGCTTTATTGGACTTCAAGCTCAGGTTCCTGTAACTCAGTTATTACCCAGCCTAATAACCGGCTAGTTGTACGGGCATCCGACATCGGGTATTTTCTATGACCATAAGAAAATTCCTCTTTACAGCGAGTTATTTCCTTATTCTGATGTGGGACGATGACATTTTATGTCAAGATTCAGATTCTGCACGCCGAGCTTCCTATCCTGAAAGGTACAGTGCGGTGAGATAAGAGCAGGGCAAAGATTTGTGACGGCGCAGAAAGTAAAGTAAAGTAAAAAGTAAAGACGGCGCAGAGCAAGCCTCCGTGAGACCAAAACACTTATTTGGAACTGGTGACTGAAGTCTTCTAGAAGGACACCTCCTTCGAGAACGGGGTTCGCTCGATTTGATGAGCCGTTTGATCGAAATGCAAGCTGGTTACTCTGAACCGCAGTGACCAGATCACGAAGTAACTCTCAGATAGGATCTGTTAGTCAACGGTCAGGTAGCTTTTGCATTTCCTTTCCTAACTAGCCCGGTTGTATCTCGCTGGCTAACCTACTACGTACTCCCCACTAGTTAAGCAGAATCATGTTTTGTGCAAAGATAAGACCAAATTATTTGAACTACTTCAAAACATACTGTATCCGATATGTAAGGGACATGCGATTGTTAGACTTGTTTGAACAAACTGACTACTGGTGAACAGTAAAAAATCGTTCAACTGTAACACCCTTTCGGTGCCTAGCTGCCATGCCATCCGAAGGAAGCACGAGGGCTGGGATACTGCCAGGTTGCCCAAGCCTAGACAGTCACATTGTCCCATCCGGATAGTTAGCGATTCCGATGAAGGAATCAATAGAGGTCCAGAATTGGGACCGAAATTTGACCAAATGTTGATAGTATAGACGCAATTAGATCCAGACCGAGAGGTGGACAGTGTATGACCTGGCGACGACGTATGAAAACACTAACCAGTAAGCATTGTCGGGTCGACAACTGCCACTTTCCTGGTTGGGGACCCCGGGACTCAACTCACCAACTCACCAATGGTTAATGACATTGTAAAAGTGGCCGAATCGCGCAGTCAGTGGCGCTCGTGCATCAAAGCTATTACCATCAATGCGTAGCTACCCAGTTCTCGAAGGAAGTGAACATGACATCGCCTCCAGTGCTTGTCTCACACTCTCCCACTTCCCTCCTACTTTCCGGTGATCGAAACTGTAGCAGCTGAAACCAAAGTGCATATGGTACAGAGTTTATAGCTGACAAACTCAACTGAATTGCCACTAAGCCGAAGCTAGATCACATCCGTATGGCATTTCGCAGCTAACCACAGTTTAACCTGCTTTGTTCTCTAAGATGAGCGCCACGGGAACTCCCACCTAATATCAACACAGGCCGGGGAACTTCTTTGAGTATCTATATTCGGGTCGTCGAACTACTTCAAAAAGTAAGTTATTGACGTGTAGCTAAACAGCAGTGCGATTGTCTCAACTCGACTTCGACAGATGTCACGATTGTCCACCCAATCAAGCACCACAACAACGACGTTTACCAAAACAGACTTCGAACTTTGCAGCGTGTTATCTGCTACTGTGTATACAGAACCAGTAAAATAGGTAAACCGACTATATAGTTAAATCGAAATAAAGAAACTCCGGAGAAGTTCGTTTTCGTTCATTACAGTTCCAAAATTACATTGAAAAGAAACAATGCAGGTCAGATTTACAAGTATCTGTCAGAAAATTGTGTGAAGACGCCAGGTGAAGGACGGTGGAGTCGCAAATAACGTGGCATCCGTAAATTAACCACGTACATGCAATTCATCTTGTATGGAGATCACCCTAAAGCACTCCAAATTACATAATAAGCCACATCATATCGTTCTCAGCAATAGTCCAGATAGCGATCCTACGTAAACACATCACTCTGTACACTTCACACAGAAAATTTTGACCTACCGAATTATCGAATTCCATCACATGAAGACCTGGTACAGCTTGAGGTCACACCACATCACCACCACAGAATATTGATTGCTTCATACGTCCATGATATCAATGTGTAATGTAAACTAGGTGTATACATTGCACACCCTTTACCGTGCAGAAAAGTTGCAGAAATCCAGTACACTGACTTGACTATTTGATGTTAAACATTCAAAGATGTAAAGTGTACAACACCAAACCCATCTCGCCACAGACATCAACGGCCACAGATCGTATACATTCTGTATGATGATTTCATCTTACCGCTGGAAAAAAAACACTAGCTTCAAAAAGTACATGATTCATTCACTTTGCGGTCACTGCCCAAACAAGTTACGCCGCACCGACTAAAACAAAATCACAACCCTTGTTCGTCATATAATGAACGAGCGATTCAGAGACGCCATCCGATATAAAACCATCGAAATTAATCATACGCGAAATATAGAGTACAATAAACAGCAATAAGAAGGATGAATGTACTGAGGTTCCATTCCACATAAGAACCGGTCAGGATCTGACTATCGACAGAATTAGGCCAGGCGAGCAATAAAGTCTGCTAAAGGTACAGACAACTGACTGAGTAGAGCTTAGGACTACTGCGGTCGAGAAAGAAGATCAAGTTGTAAAGATTCAAAACCAACACAACACGAACAGGTGTGCCCGTAAGCTGAGTCACACCAGAACGATTATCCCTCACGGCACTTGTTTACATCAGACAGCGGAGGGGCATGTGTGCCCTCGTTGGAAGCCAATGCATCGAAGCCAGATAATGAATCAGTTGCAAAGAAAAAATGCAGTGTTTCGGTCCAGTGGATGTGTATAGGTATAATGTACTGCCAGGCAGTGAATAACAAGGATAACAGAAACGAACACCAAGCCAAGGCATGAATGACCCACAATAATCAGCCTGGTCGCTTCTTGGTTAAGGAACACTCTGGAACAACCTGAATTTTGAGGTCTCGTTGCAATTCCTCCGTCCAACGACCTGCTTCTCAAAACATCCTCTCTAATACGACCATGCGTCCATACAAGTTACTCACAAGGCTTGGGCTGTTCGTCTCTCCATAGTAAGGCACGAATGCGACCGAATTTGTCTGGCTTTTTTTAGTTAGTAATAAAGACACTTTCTACTCGGTTTTTCATAAAATACCCTTGTCAAAGTAAGGTAAAATAATAAAATACTAGTCATAAAGTAGATGAAAACTCCGGACGGTCCATTACAGTCTCACCCTTCTTGAGGTTCACCAGGTAGGCCCAGTCTCCGAATCTCCGTCAACCTTATTTTCTACCTGGAGAGTGAATTGTACATGTGTTGCGATATGCGCCCATTAGTCTTATCGCTCTATGGAGGCACAGTATAGGTGACCAACCAAGTTCGGATTTACAGTTCGAGTGCTCATGAGGACCTAGGCACCCTATTTACCAGTCGTTTCAAGGCTAGATACGCTTTTTCGTTTGGAACAATTAGAGCCACTGGCTATTGGTCAACCGGGGTGAATAGTACGGGTTCAACAGTGACGAGCCACCGGACTTTTTTCAAGCGCTCCCTTTGTCTGTATATCCATCTTATGGTAATAGTAGTGCGTTGAACGTAGGTCAACCCATCTCGTAGAACATCTAGTGAATTAGTCGATAGCGTCGAGACAGTCTGAATATGCGCATCATAGCGGCTCTACTTCAGTAACTTCCAGTAACAGGTAATCGTAAGAAGTTAGTGAACGATAGCGAGGTGTCAACTGTCTGGCCAGTTGCACGCATGTATAGTTCAAATCTTACGAATACCAGACGCCGAAAATACGCCATGACGAGATTTTTTTATACTGAAGAGCCCTTGCCAGCAACGGACGAGAAGACCTTGTACACGTCCAATTTCTATGAGTTAGGATGACTCCAGTGCCGCATTCGGCATGGGTCCTGTTGACTACGTCAACGGAGCAGATGGGACGTGCGTCACCAGGATACATCGGCGGGACAAGGCGTTGACAAAGTCGTAGATGGATATACCGCCTACGCACTACCAGTAACTCCGTACGACATTGACAAGACACATCAAACTACCTCTAGACATGCGGTACAATGGTGAAAAATCGTCGCACACAAAAAAATGCACCGTTTTAAAACAGAGGCACCGTAAACCTGTTGTGTTCCGTTCGCCTCGACGAACTACTGGCCTCCGCTGACTTCAGCACAATATTTGCCAAACACTTCATAAAACTCACCAAGGTTGGTAAGTCTTACGGTGCAAAATCACAGTTACAAATATTAAGTTGCTGAGTATCACTAGACTGAACAGTAAACATGAACAAGACAACCGTCCACCAACGAATCCCAGAAACATCAGGCAAACGGCTGGCACTCTCGCAACAAAATACCTAAGTTATTTTATTCGATAGTAAAATACAGAGAGTCTAATACGAGAGTCCAATACAGAACTCTAATCAGTCGTTCATGTAACTCCCAGCACGAACAGTGCTGTCGCGTAGAAAAACAATGGTTGTGCAGTACGACAGTGGTTTAGTTGAACCAACGCGGGTATCTGGCAGTTGCCACAGATCTAAATTGTTCGGCCTTCAGGTTCAACAACTCCGATGATGCCCTTGCTTTATCCCGCTGGCTGGAAATAGGCGATCCTCGAATTGACGAACTTCATTTCACATGGTTCCCCTCCATACCATCGTGTTTTGTGCTCCAGTTTCCCATCTCATGAGATCCACTTCAGCAGCTTTTAGAATATCCACCAAAGTGTTTACATATCGAAGCCTTTATCTGCCAGGGTTCAGTTGCCTCGTGTTCAGCTAACCATATGGAGGGTGTTCCAGGATGCTGTTCCCGACCATTCAGCAAACATGTCCCATTCAGAGTAGACAGCTGAATATGACTGTGGGCTCCATTCCATCAACTTCAGGCAGTACTCAAGTATCAGTTGCACCGGCACACAGTCAATGTTTCAGTGCCGTACAAGAGGATAGACAAAACAATCGCCTTGTAGACGTGCAATTTGGTCTTCGTTTGCAGGCCACGATTCTTCTACGTTCGGTTCTCGAGTTTGAAAAGGCCACACTGGCCTTGGCAACACGGAAGCTCAACTCACAGTCGACGGTCAAGTTAGCAGAAAATGTGTTTCCAAAATAGAAGTCAGCGCAGTGGGCCACAGACTCCGTCCCTGTCTTGATGTGCTGGGGATTCCACCCGGCACATGTTGGGGAACGAAAGTCTTCTTCGAGTTTATGCTCAGGCTAAACTGCGCAGCAGCAGTCACGTGCGAAGAACATAATCTCATTCGTATAGTAGATTTGCTTGTACGTTTGTACCAATCAAGGGTACGAACTGACAAAGAGCGGAGAAGCTGATCTGCCCGTTAAACGGGCATATGAACAAAACGAGTGTGTGCACGTAAGGTGAACGTGCTCGGCATGTCTGTCTGGGTGGTACGCATCCGCAACTCGATGTAGATCGCGCTGTAGTTATACCAAGCCCTTTGGTCGTAGATCAACAGCCAGCTGACCCACAGCCAATTAGCGCAAACTTCGAAACATACCAAGCCCTGGACGAATCACAGCCTAATGCGATGCCGCTAAGGTGCATCATGCCTTGTCAACCGGAGGATAAAATCAAACTTGCACACGGTTCGCCTAGACGTTTAATGAGAAGAAGTGTGCCAAAGTACCGTTTGAGCCCTCGTCTGGTCAGTAATCCTAGCTCCAATCAGAACGGTTTTCTAAGAAAGAGGTAGTCAAACAGAACTTGCCTTGAAGGTAACAGAACACACCCTCCACAGCATGCACGTGTCTGAATGATGAAGTTGACAAAGTTCATTAAATGGCTTAGTTCGACTGTGTCACATTCATAGCAATTAGGTTCGGCGTCATGTTGACCTAGAACGCACCCATCTATCAGTTGATGGTTAATTAACCAAACTAGCTTACGATGTAACGCGTTTACAGAGAACAGGGTGCCAGATGTAGTCGTTTGTGTGGACTATGAATGTGATCCTACGAATCGGCTACAATAGCGTCACGCACCTCATCAGAGGTTACACGGCCTAGATGGTCGCAAGTCCGACCCTAATAAAAACAAAACGCATATTGTCTTGAAGGGACACTACGTACAACGTTTCTGAAAACTCTTGAACAGCCCCCGACCAGTTTCGCTCTTCGTGGGGCTCACCAGATGAACGTAGTCCTAAAGTTTTAGTCAACCATATGTTCTACTTGAACTCAAATTGTACACGATTCGCGAAATACGCTCTTTCGCGAACAAACTTATTCTAACGAAAAAGCTCAACTCCGTCAATAAAACATACTGCGATATCTCGAATAATGCATCAGCTGAAACATGAGGCGGTCTTTGGGCTGCACATCCAGTTGAAGAATAGCATAAACGAGAGATTCAGTTGGGTCTCCTGTTAAGATTAAGTTACTTTGCGAATGAGTGTATTTCGCAAAAACGCCTATCGCTTTCAGACCAACGAACTATTTTTTCGTCTGACATTACATAACATACGATGAGGTGAGTACAAAGGATCAATACTTGTTTGAGGAATTTGGGGGGGAGTGAGCTTCCTCCTGAAACATACACTTAATAAAACCCAGTTCAGGTCGAAAAGCCCGTTCGTTCCACTACCTAGAAAAGACCATACATCCAAGAGGACGTTTTTATCCTGGGAGTAAATGCATCCGTTGGGTATATAAAACATCATGTGACAAACAGCGAACCGGGATACGGTTCCAAATCAGTTTTTTTAAGAAAGATTGACTGGGGAGCATAGTTCAGTGGAGTGAAAAAAGATTTGAGGATATGAAAATCCGTGCTAACAGTGACAACTAATTATTTATGTCGATGACAGTGAACAACTAAATATTTTTTCGCCGGTTGGAAAGAACGTCCGGTATAACGCACTTAGATGTACGCGGTAGTACAAGCGAATGTCACATGGTTTGGAGACAATGCGCAGGCTACGCAATCAGTCTATGCACAGCCAATACGGTGGCATAGAAATATACTCTAAACAGTACCACGCAGTCAATAGGTGAGCGAGGAATGGAAGACGATCGACAGCCATCATTGACAAGTTAAGTGTGAGACTCAAGCCATTATGACAGTAAGTTACCTGAATGCTGCCAGTCTTCAGGAAAACAGTAAAATAAGCATATTAAGATAAGGGGCGAGATGGCTCAGTGGTTAGAGCGCGAATTTACTGACCGGAAGGTCCGTGGTTCGAACCCGACCTCTGCCTCTCGATTTCCCCTGTCTAGGCTTGGGCAACTTGGCAGTATCCCAGCCCTCGTGCTTCCTTTGGGTGGCATGGCAGCTAGGCACCGAAAGGGTGTTACAGCCGAACGATTTTTTTAATAAGAGAAAAAAACGGTGCAAGGTAGGCAAACTTGCTCGACTCCAATTGAATGAAAGTCAGCGGAAAGCAACATCTTTGTTAGGTGTATCAACCAACTTGTAAACTACCTCAGACACAACCAGGATCATAATGAACTTCTATTTACGGCTTCTGTAAATCCATAAACACTTTCCACAACCCCAAAAGCTAGCAACTGATTAGGTTCTTCAAAGGTTGCCTTAAACCCTGTCTCTGTGCATTTTTCCCAATAAGTTCGGGGAATGTAGTTGAAGAGGAGCGAAGACCGTCTGTGAATAAGACTGACAGAACCTCGTTTGGTTCGTAAAGGCGATGGCGTCTTAAAGACCACGGATCGAACTGAGGTGTTTGAATGAAAGACATAGGCACATCAAACTCTTGTTTCAAATATTCCCTTCAGCGGTCGAGACACAGGCCTTCATTATGCATTGTTTCCAATATTACTTGTGAATACCTCACTAAGAAACGGCCTCTCCAATCTGGTTCTGTGGGTTAATTGAAAAAGCTCCCAAACACCCTCACCGTTCCTCAGGACTTCTGGTTCCATCAGGCCTGTTTTCTATATACAAGCTCCATCGAACCAACTATCCGGCTAAATTATAGGCTGAGCCCGAAGCAATAAAGAGCCCCGCATTACGGGATAAAAGTGACTGTTCCAAGGTCCAGTTATTTCTGTGTACACCCGCAGAAACATCACATCCGAGCGTCAACTACGGTTATTTTTACGATCTTCTGTCTTCTGAGGAAGCCACTCGCATAGCACTGCATAGTAGGCTTCGATAAGCTCCTTAAACTTGTAGCCCACAAGCTTTTCTACCGCTAAATAGGGGACCTTTTCTTACGTCCACCAGTAAGATTCAATAAAAGTTCACATCGAAAGAAAGCACGATTTGAATCAATCCGTGGACGATATTCAAGGGCTTAAACGCACCACCGAGAGCTGATGGCGGTGATCAACTCGACTCCAAGGTTGCGCGGCAGCAGGAAGACGCTACGGCTAAACAGCATAATACACTGAAACAACGAGCATTCTGCACGATGTTGCGAAAGGCCGCAACATGTCCATTACATCATTGTATCCAAGGGACCGAACCGCTCCGTCTGTGTATTGAAGTATCTAGCTATTATGACGACATATGAACTGTCTGTATGACTAGTTTACGATGGAAAATGTATTTCCCTGAATCGGAGACATAACCAGCTAGAGCGCAAGTACACAGAGAACTTAAGGGCGATTGCTATTCCAAATAGTGCGAATTCTTATGGAAGTGAACGATCAGACTGCATAAAATCGGCTATTTACGTGTACCCAACCGAGTAAGGAAGCCTTAGGTCGCAAACCAAAAGATAACCCAACACCGGCTAAAGCGACTGTAGCAGCTGCGGAGTCACTTGAAGACCGTATTCGAAAGCGTTTGAAAACAAGGTACCGCAAGCTCAAACACCATACTTGGATCTGCTCGCGTTTCAAAGATGCAACAGACATTATTCATTAAGGTATCTAGCATGAGTGCAAGAGCAGCTTGCTGCTTTTTAGCTCAGGAGTTCGAAAGGTATAAGCTAAGGAGAGGACACCAAAACGGTAGACTTGATTGGTGGCGTGCAGTACGCCACATCCTGGGAACCTGATTAAGGTGTCTGCGATCTATTTAAAAGCGGTCACTAAGTGGGACAGTAAGAAAGTTAGGAGATGCCGATGCAGAAAGATGAGAGAAGTCAGTCGTCCTTAGCTGTCCTGTTTCGCGGAGCGAACAACGCGACACGGCTGGTGGTACCAATGCAGCGTGGTAGTACGTTCCTTTGTGCATTTCATGTTTGCATTTGAACCGAGATACTGCCAAGAGCCTAAATCTAGAGTAATAAAACTGGGCTTTTTGGCTCAGAAGCTCGATGACGAAGCGGCGATGGTTTGCGTAATACTATCAGAGTAGTCCGTCCAGGATTTAAGGAGCAAGTTACCACACATATTTCAACCCTCAGTATGGAGGAGCAAGAGACAGACTTCGTCATACCTGTTGGTTAACCAACCAGCTAGGAGAAACCCCGTATGGTTCAATAGACTGTTGAGGTACGCGAACCGTTGAGCTGCGAAAAGGTTCAGTCTGTCCGTGAAGGATGTCTAAACTATTCGTTACGTACCAAGTGAGGAATCTTCGTGGGAATACCGATAGGTGATGTGTTTCGACTACCTCCTAGATATGACTTCCTTCTAGTCAATTCAGTTGTCAGTCATCTAACCAGTGTTCCATACTAAACTACCGTTCAATGAAGAAAACCAAACTAACCCTCTAATAAACCCCAAATACTTGTTCCACGTCCCAGCTTTCAAGGTTCTGTCACATCAAGTAACAGGCATTATCGACCGAAATTTTGTTTCATCTTATTGTCGGTGCATGTTGCGTCTCTGGAACACACGAAAAAGACTTCAGCCTTGGATGAGCACAGACAGTGCGCACTTCACTGTTTGGGTAAACAATGGCTCGCGACGCTATGGTGGGGAAGCTGAACTGGGCAAACGGGGCTGGAAGCGCGTTGTTGGATTGAACAGTGGGCTTTGTACTGAACGGCTCTGTCTCCATTAAGATTAATGCAACTCCATGACGCGGTAGACAGTGCTTGTTCGTGGCGTTAGCGTACGCGCAGAGAGATCTCACCGAGGAAGCGAGGGAAGTTAGCCTCAATCGATATCTGCCAAAGTTGCTCCGACCAACAAAAGGCCCAAATATTGCTATCCTAGGGGGTGATACGAATACCCAAGCCCAGTAGCAGTACACTTGGAATTGTTGCTCACTGTATGGATACTGGACAGAGACTACTCTGATTGTGTGCTAACACACCGTCCCTCCCCAGACGGCACGAAACTTCATCACAAACGCTGATAACCTGTCACTTAGAGGTCACAAAATCCAAACTAGTCACAAAATTTGTTGCATGATGTGACAGCCAGCTGCCGATAGAGAGCTTCAAACCAAGACAGTAACTCTTAGTCAGCTTTATTCTGAGCATGCGATCGTCATATCAGTTAGACTTTCTTCAGGACCACCACACAGAAACAAAATTATCCGATTGATCATCTTCAAGATGTTTTTCGTGACGCAACAATACCGAGCTGGAATTGCCAGAAAGCGGTAGGAAATTAGAGGAAACAGTGACAATGAAGATTTTTTGGACGAAGAATGCAAGAGTGAAGGAAACTATGCTTCCAATCGTTAAAAAATCGTTCGGCTGTAGCAACCTTTCGCTACATAGCCACTGTACAGCTCGAAGTAAGCACGAAAACTGACATACTGTCAGGTCGCCCAAGCCTAAACAGGAAGATTCGAAAAGCTATGGCTGGGTTCGAACCACGGATTTTCCGGTCAGTGATTTCGCGTTTTAATCGCCGGGCTGACTCCAGCTTACTGCTGTTACTATCGCTTGTCACAGCTATCCAATTCGATGAAAAGAAAGCTGACTACCGTCAGAACTCCCAGCTCCCATAGGTGCCACAAAAAATATGTGGGCGAATAAGAAACGCACAGAGGACACTCAAATGCCAAATAGTCAAGGGCGGAAGAGCCCCGGTAGATAGTTGAAGACGAGGAAATAGGAAGACTTGAATCATGAAACAGACGAGTCTTGTTTCAGCTGATTCAATCAACTGATCAGTAGGTGGGTGCAGGCAAATCGAGATGCACAATGAAATACTCAGCAATTCATTCACAGAATTGCAATCCCCAAAGATAGGTCGAGTACTGCAAAGAAGTGTTTAGGTGACCCACCTCAAGAAAGAGTCCGGAAGACCCCGGTGAACAAGGGAGGGACATCGACACAGAGCCGCTACGAGCAACAGGAAGTAAATTAGACATTTCCTTCAACGCAAAAGACACCTGGCCCACCTTGCACTCTTCAGAGTGGCTAGGGAGACCCTGGTTACAAACCCTGGGGCGAAAAAAGCTGGCAGGATTGGTGCTGCAAAACTAACGTAAAAGACGCGAGAACCACCGCGGCATCAGTCCGTTAATCGTTGCGCCCAAGATGCTCCGCGGCGTTGTCATTAGCCAGTTGGTCAACTACCGGAAGAGGCAAATTCCTGAGAACTATGCAGTTCCGTCCTGGTCAAAGATAACTTGATCGTATGTTCACCTGACAACAGAAGCTAAGACAGTGCTAATCCTTCCAACCAGAAACAATGGTCGTTTCGCTTGTTCTGAATGCTGCTTTCGATCGTCAAGAAATATGAAAATGTCGGCCAACCGAAGGTGCTCCAGCCATCTTCACCTAGCTTATGAAGGCCCCTTGCACAAACTAGTGCGGTTGTGTACGGATATTCGGAAAACTTTCAACTGAGTTTACCACACTAGTGGTGTAAGACAAAGATGCCACCTGTCGACATTCCCTTTCAAATTGGCAATTGAAACTGTCCTGCTTGCCTCTGATACCCCAGAGGTCGTACCGCCCCCGGGGAACTAGCTGATAGACATGGAGTACACGGATCGGATTTGCAGAGATGCAAATCATCCCAAGTAGCTTAAATAACTCTGCCTCACGGTTTGGAACGTGTCGCGCGCACAAAATGTGGAGTGTCACCAAGAAACTACGTGGGATCGAATCCAAGTCACGAAATTGCAGAGCAACCAACCGATTTGGTGAGTACCTACATTTGCCTCGGCAACTGTATAGGTCGCAGAGGGCTGGCGAAAGACAAACTCATTTCGTGAGTAGGGAAGGTGACCCTTGCGAACCTCCGACACCCACGTCTGTCATAGACAGAATACACACTGCATCAAAGCGACCCACGCCTCTTTATGGACAAATAGCCTATATGCGCAGAATATATAAGAAAACCCTCAGTAATTGACCGTCGATGTTTCCGACGCATTTCCCAGGTCTGATAGGAACCTAGGATCAGTAATGATGAGAACCGACAGATCGTTTGGAGGAGAAACCGTTTTTCGGTATAAGCGAACTACCCTGGTTAGGCTATGCATTCAGTGTGTCGGCCTGACACTCAGTGGAGATGACCGAATAGGGAACATTCTGCCACCTCGCCACGAAAATGAAAGCCCCGGCCGGTGAACTCTGTCAAGCTGACACCTGCCGCCCAGCAAAACTTTGCTGACAATGACAGATATGTCCCAGTCCCGCAGTCAAGGGCCTGCCTTTACAACAGCTATCGCCTTCAATTCGTAACTGTTCCACCTCCCATCTCGATGAACGTACTCATAGCTTGTGTGATCTCCATAATTACGTATTTCTCGCCGCTTCTCCCGAAAACCACATCACATGGCTAGCCTATTCTTCAGTACTACTAGGAAAATTTTGGGCGAAGTCCTGAGTCAGCCCTTAAACTCAATTCTCAGTTAGTAGCGTAACTGAGTTTGGTTGCCACACATCCATCAGTCACTGAAATTGGTGACAGGATAGCCCGATGGCTAAGGTTGTTAATCAGTCTCCGGATGACCCAGTATCGAACTCCATTAAAAACCCGTCCCCATCTTTACGTTATGTACACTTATCCATTTGGAATGAATATGTACTATGTATCAAAGCCTTGGTTATCGTGAGATGCATAGGAAACATACTGATTAGTTGTATAGTTGTACTGCAAGTGAAGCTCACTTCAAAAGATTGGTCTGGGGTTTTTATGTCAAGCTAGCTCACACAACAAATGTTGAAGTTCATAAAAGTTAATTAGAATCTACCAGTGAAAATCCCCTGATGAGTCAGTGAATAAATCGGACAGTATAACGGAATGGCACATACATACACATACACATAATTTGGGCGTTTCCATTGGCAAAATGTTCGCAGCGGCTGAGTAGAAACACGTCAAGTCTGTTGTCCAAAAGGAGGACTAGTGTAGGGTGTGCATTATCAGATGTTTTAGCCCGAAAAATATAACCTCTAGCCAAATTGGACACGTCAGAAAAACAAAAATCGCCGGGACAATTACAAAGGAACATTGAGCAACATTGGGTTTCCACGTTATATCGTACGGAAAACACAAATCAAAGTTCAGCATGCCACGCGTGCCAGCCCATGTAAACACTTTAGGGATGAATCATTGTTACGAATACCGTGACAAATGAAGACAGCCGCAACTCGATCGCAAAGCTCCGTAACTGTAGCGAAAAATGTCACTCTGTGAACTACGATTACTGGGTAGGCTAGGATCCCGTCTGTGTTCGGGCTAGTTAAGTCTCTCATCCTCTTGGCACGCAATCTGAGGGTTCAAGGCACTTAGTCGATCTTAACAAACCGACAACCTCCAAAGGTCATCTGAACGATTATACAACAAAGTCAATGCTCACCTCACGCCGTGGTCACATAGCGAGAACAGTCCGTATAGGGGTTGCGCACTAACTTGTCCAGAACTGTTAGCAGACAAGTTGTAAGATTCAGGTACGGTGCGATACAAACAGACTGGGTGGCTCTTGAAAAAAGGGGAGTGAAAGTAGTCAAGGATAGAACAGTTAAACGGAAAAATGATTAGGCACCGCAAAAAGCTTTCAAATCGGAGTGAGTGGTATATCGTGAAGTATGCAAGAAGCTATTATCAATGTGATACAATCCAAAAACATAACAGTACTTGAATGCGACGACCTGGTAAAGTCGGATGAGACACCTCAACAAAAAACAGGTACTTCAGACATGCAAGCATAATGACCGGTGAATAATGGTACAAACATACCTATCCACAAGGGCTAGTGGGAAGTTCGCGCAGACAACGTCTAAAGCACCATCTTATCGAAGTTTTATTCCCTGTCTAAGTGCTTCCGAAAGCTATCTATATCGCTACGGACTGAATTCTTTAGGCCGTAACTAGTGCCCGGGACAAGACCAACGAGATGTTTGGGGACTAACAATGGATAAAAGCGGTTCACTCATGAGAACATCCTGTGATTGGGTGGTTATCACTACAATGCTATGACTGCTGTAGCACTTTGAAAAGAACTGGCAATGTAGAGGCGCAACACTGTTAAACCCTCTACTAGTGTCCATGACAAGCCCGTCAGTATCTCAATCATCCCTTCACGCAAGTCATTCTTTTGCCGTCACCTGAAACACCGTTAGGTAGACCTAGGCCATCGCTAAAAACGAAACACAGTTTTGGTGCAGCTCATCTTCGAACATCAAAATAAAAATGGGACAGCTGAAGCATAAACTAGACTCGTTGTTTCGAATGCAGCAGCGACAGACTGCAACAAAGTACACTGGCAGGAAACTGATCATGGAATTGTGTCCGTCAAATCGATTGTAGTAAGCATCAGATATTCATAGCCTACTAGTATTACGTACTTCGGATACGGCATAAGTTCGTTCATGTGGAGTTGTCATTGCTTGATCCAATTACGTGTCTCACTGATTCGATGGCAGTTAAGTGGGAGGCACTTTGAACGCAAGTGCAGCTAAGTATGTTGCTATATTCTAGGTTTTTTTGGCAAAAGCTATACAAAAGTCTGAATTTGTATAACATCTGGCCAGGAGGAAGCAACTGCTAAGTTATGCATAATATTGTGAATGTTACTGAAGCCTCGCCAAGAGGTTGACCACATTTTTTTTAGGACTAATGGTGATGCAAACGTAGCCTACCCTCTTTGGCACCGAACAAATCCTGATTCCACAAAAAACAGGCAAATTTCACATTAACAGTTCGTACGCCGAAAAAAAAGGCCGTAAAACGTCATTTTAAGTGTCTTCTTAGGAAGCACTGGCTGAAGGAGAGCCACAGCCCAAACCGCCTCAAAAAGTGTGGAATAAATGACAACACTAGTTCCGCTTTCACTCCTAAATATGTTATTGGAATTTTATAGTGATAGGAGTGGCTGGAAGCCCAAACTTTATAGCACCTTAGAATTTCTGTTGGATTAGTTTCACACTCCGGATGGCATCATACGGAGGCCTCAAAATGATGTTCCATACCCAAGTCAAAATCAACGAGCTTTAAACTGACGTGCTTCAGGAAGTGTTGGCTCTTGCACCTCTCAAGGAGATAGTCCAGACGGATCGATATCGATCAATATAATGTGGCACATAGCCTTGAAACCAGCCAACGCTTGAACTGCTAGCTACGCGACTATGGTTGACCAGTTTGCTTGAAAGGTCTGTAATTGACAAAATATTCCTGTAAATGGTAACCTAATGCAGAAATCCCTACCGCACCTAAAAAACAAGCTAACTCCGACGTATGGAGAAGAGATCATAGTTCAAAACGACTAACAATACCATGCAGTCGTATTAAAAATGGGGCGCTAACGAAAGGTAGATAAGTAGAGGAATCATAACTAATTCGGTAGTAATGCGCGTTTGTAGTTTAACCACTCATTAGTGCAGAAGCTGACAGCCAATACGTTGGGTGGCACAATGATTGCTTTTTAGACGGGACTCCGTTAGAGAGACATAATCATAGGAAGTATTCTTGTGGTTTCCATTTCCAGACGTATTCATGGTCAGGAGGATCGAATCATAGAGGATCCTACGCATGAAACTTTTTGGTCAGCCTGATGGATTTCCTTCTGGGGGGAAGAATCGTTGCATCATGGCTAACACGCACTGTAGCGCCTAAAGCAAGAGATTAAATACATGTTACGCTACAAACAGCGGAAAAGCATATCCGTCTTTTAGCTTGGAACGATGCAGACCATCCTTAGCTTGCCTTAAAACAAAGCTTGAGTGGGACAGTATTACAGTCTATGGACAAGAGGTAGACTACCGCCCATCGTGTGCGCACAACTCCAGGGTCAGTACATCGACTGAGGTGTACACAGATCCGTCTTTGAGTGAGTGACTTCTTTTCCGGAAGCTAAACTTTTAGAGATTTTTCCCAGTACTGGTAGGACGTTATGGGAAACTTGTCAAAATTAGGGAATAGGAACGGGCTGAACAGAGGAGAGAGATAGACTCACGGGCTCATAGTCTAGTTCTCCTTCCGAAGAGTGGACAACGGCAGATGACAGATATGTTGTATCACGAAGTAGAACTAGTGTCAGGTTCTGTGTCACGTTGTGGTTGACGAACGAGAGTGACAGGAAAATCCTTTTTGGGAATGAATGTAACTAGAAGCAAACGACCAAATGGTCAAATTTTCATAAAAACGGACTAGATTACCTCATCTTGAAAGACTACCTTGGGGTCAACAATAGAGCTAGAGTAAATCAATGGAATTTCGGTAGAAAATTCTGTAATGGCTTCGAGTAGATTACTATGAGTAGGAACTTACCACTTAAAACTAGCAGTATGAGAATTTGGAAAAAACGCATTTCAACATCCCTAAGAGACCAGCAAATCAGTATACCGTCACGTAAAATCGAATTGTTGATTTGTCATAGAGAACTGATGTTTGACATCGTAGGAGATGACCCACACCAGATGGATGGATAAACCGGAATGATCTCACTGGTGCAAAAGATATTTGGCATATTCAAAACCCTGAGCGAATGAAGTGTGACGGAGCTACCTGTGGATTGAAGACAGAAGAAAGATAAATAAGTGATATATCTCGGCGCATAGATCAGTGAATAATAATTTCTGCCTCACTCTCAAGGATGTCTTCATCACAACATCGTCAGAAGATAGGAGCCACTTGTTACGAGTGCACCTGAACTCCCGTGCGTTCCGTGTACAATTATCGGATGAATTAGTAGCAACCAACCGTCCGTGGTGGTCCCGAGGGCGAGTGCATCTAAGCAGCACGGGATTGCATCTTTTTCCGACAGGCCAGATGAAGCAACCATTCACCCTGGATTGGACGTAGGTGAGTACGTAAACCAAAAGGCGTACCTTCTGTAGAACACAACAGGGATACCGTCGAATATAGGCACTATTGTGTGGAGTGGTCACGGAAGTGGGGGGTCCCGTGTACATCCATCTACCTTTGAAACTTTGAAGTCAGCAACTGTCCTTGCAGAAAATACCGTTCTGCTGCAGGCAACTCCTGAATTCTTCAGTCTAAAAGCCCGGCCCCCTGATCCATTGGGATCATTTTTGGTAACCCGCGGTTGGTTACAATGTGACGCATGACAACTCTGCCGGTTGTCGTTGCCTCTTGATTTAGCACGGCTGCCGCCTCGATCAACCACGACAGGTGTGCTGTCATTAGTACAACGTATTGGTTGCCGTTAGGTGTCACCGGAAATGGCCACATGACGTCAACGGATCACAACTCCCCAATCTCCAATACAGGGGTAGGTTCCATGGGGTGAGTTACCCTGTATTATCCCCTTTTATCACTTGGCGTCGCTTACACAAACGGCATCCTTCTAAATTGATATTGGGTGTCCCAAACCGTGAACGTCGTTTTATCCCGGTCCTGACTTCATGGCTAGTTGCCAGTATCCAAAACGCAAATCGAGCGCGGTGAAATATCGAGATTGTTAGAGCGAACTAAAAACCTCTACGACCGAAGGGACGGCTACAATCCGACTAGGGTCAACGCAAAATCCACGCAAAATCGGTACTTTCCGTTCGCGTTTTTCACCAAGACCATCGGGGATTTGCATCGCTCGATTATGCTATTTTCCAGCATCTCTTTCACCTTTCTAAGAAACACCTCCCGTAGATGGAGCGGTATCTGACGGGGGTAGTAAGGTCTAAAGCGTTCGGAAGAGAGGGGAATTTCGCATTTCATCCACGGGCAGAAACGGAATGGATCTTCATTACCTGGGAACAGTTTGGCGTGCTCTTCGACCACAGACTGTACTGAAGGAACATTACAAGACGGAAGCCTTCGGATAAACAGTTCGCTCAAGGCAACGCAGGGGTTACCTTCAAGTTTGACCAAGCCGAACTTTGTCATCAGTTTGCTTTACTTTAAGTCTACCAGGGACTCTGTGCTCTTGAGAAAATCTGCTCCCAAAATTTTCTGCTTTACGTCTGAGATGATCAGGAACTCGCGCTGCACCGGTCTGTCGCCTAGGTGCATTGAGTTCAGCGGCAAGCGGTCAATTTTCAGTTGGTATCCACCCACTGCCTCAGTGCTAGCGCGCACGGTTTGTTTTCAACCTCGTTCCCTCACTATCTCGGTGACAGCCCTGCCCTGGAATCGATTAGGAACAACTCCCTCTTCCCGTCTATCTCAATTAAGGTCTGCATTGTAGCCTGTGTCACTGAAGCAATCGAAATCCATCCTAAAAAGACGAGTAAGTCAAACCGTTATTATTGACAGATGGCCGGGTCCGGAGACACTCCTTGAACATCAAAATAATAAATGTTCTTATTCAGGGCAGTAAACCAGACCTGAACACAAAAGCTCTGACCATCAATACGAACACCTGACTTTCTTGGACGAACAGCTCCGTACACCTTACAGCTGATCTGCTTCGATCACTTGGAATCACTACATACAGTGAACTGGACCCACCCATGTGGTAAAATCAAGTCAAATTAAAGTAGGATATAACGCTATGTGCAAACCGCTGATGCCAACATAAAAAGGAGGGAATAAGATCGGCGGACAAATGCTCAGATGCCTGCTGATAGCCACCAACCGGCCTAAGCATAATGGCTGAACGATAAATACCAACATCACTTACTTTACTCCAAGGTACTGGCATCGTCCGTCAATTCCTACAAGATGCAGTTGGATACACTTCCTCAAGCTAGTTACTATAACAGTTCTTCCGGGGGTCTACTACTGCGCTATTTAGGCGGTATACCAGTAGTCAGGTGGTTACTAACACGGTGGGTTTGTGTTGTGACAGCAGTCTGACTGAAATTGACTAGAAATGAGAGCAAACTTTATCGCCATCATCATCATCATCACCACTGACAACAAATGTACCTTAGGTAGCTCGCCGGTGAATATGTGCGGTTGGGAGTGGGGGTGACAATGAGTACGCACTTAGCCGGTGGGTCCGATTCTATTCAAGCATGTGATTCAAACATGGTTCACAGGTTCATATGACGTAGTAGGACCGCCTCGAATTATGCGCGCTTGTCGGGACATCGAGTTGTGATGTAATTCAAAGGTCAGCAAGCTTATGCAGATAGCACTCGACCGTCACCAAGTTCAGGTTTCATTTCTCAACCGACCGCATGAGTTTTTTGGGATGCAGTTATGAGTGATTCGTTCAACGCGGTCCATCCAACGCAGCTGGTTGTGCATCAATGCATGTTATCCGGTCTGACAACTGGATCCGAATGACCGTGCGCAACCACTGTAAGTGAAAATTACCAAGCATTTTGATAAGCCATTGTTACAACAGGAAACCAGCAGTGAAGATAGCAAAACAACTTGATGCACTGCAAAACCAGTTTCAGCGATCAGATTGCGGTTGCTCCAGACATGTTTACATGCGCGACCGAAGGCAGCGCTTGCTTTGACATCTCCATTATTGTTAGCATCATCGTCGTCATCATCATAGACAGCAACACCAGTGTTGACACTGACGCTTCACTGGCATTTCGAGCATGTTTCAGTATCGATTGTTAAGTCCGTGGACATGGGGGTGCCGACGTAGCGGAACTCTTCACAGCACGCTATGCCGCTTAGTTTGAACGTAAGTTGTCTGTTGTTGTAAATCCCGGTCAGGTTGATAAAGGACAAATGTAAAGGCAAAAGGAAATGTTACTGGGCGATTACTATGGTCCTTCACGGCATCCGAACGTGCGAAAGCTGTCATTCACGAAAATCAAGCAGTTCTGTTCTGGCCACGAGACGTTTCGAGCTAAACATGATCACATGGATGGTGCTGAATCCTAAGGCATCCGCACTCTGAGACGTTCACCTATCGAGACGCTCAATTAGACTATTTTGACAGAAACTGACAGCATTAAAGCCATTGACGGGCTTCGCCATTTCGTTTAACGGCTTCAGCCAAGCGCAGAAAATCCCCCGGAAACCACACCATGGAGGGCAAAGAGTCACAACAGCCGAACTCTGAAATCTCTTCCACACTCTTCTATAAAGCCTTTTATAAAAGTCGCAAAAAACGGTCACAAGGAAAGGTAAGTAAACGTCATCGGCAAAATACGGACAAGTGGAGGTGCAAGCTAACACTGGTGGTTCCATATAATAGAATTTCAGAGTCAATTCATTTTAAGTGACATCTCCTGTGTGGTGGACTCCCAGGATAGGGCTCCGCTAGATGCAGCTCCCACAAATCGTAACCCGAAAAACCGACCTTCGAACCGCCATGGTCAGAAGGCGAACTACGTGCTCACTTGAGTCAATCGAGCAAAGCTCATCGGAGGCCGGTGTCAAAGGATACCACTCACATAAGTACAAGTGAAAAGCACGCACTGTCATGCTTGTCGTGTCATGTTAAGTCATGTGAAGAAATGAAGCCTGGTTCGGACGAGAGACAGCGAACAGAAAATGGCATCACGAGGAAGTAATTTGAGAACGCTCGCAAGTGCGGCGACCCAGTCAGACGTTTCAGTGGTCCCACACAACTCCAGCAATGAGCCGCCGACGCCTAAACGAACCGAAAAGTTCAAAAGGATGTCAGTGACACAGACCACCAATCTCAGAGGAACACTGAAAAAGCCCGTGGCGGAAAAATTAATTCTACTTTCTTCTGTACAGCCAACTTTTTGAAAGTAATATACCACTGGATTCATTGGGCGATTGCAGGAGTCTCCAACCTGAGCTTCACGCAGAGTGTAAGTTTTAGGGTCGAGCGGTACATAAGCGTTAGACGATATGGCGGCAGACAGCCTGAAGGTGGAGGTCACATTCTGTTTGAATGCTCCGAGTGGTGGCCATAGGAATATGCCGAAGGGTAGGGAATCCCATGATTACCATGCGCAGAGGGAGTAGCGTCCGCGTTATGACCAACTGTGTTGGTGGATAATCCGCAGGATGGTAACACGAATTCTTCTTTTATTCGCAAGATTCAAGATGTTTCTGCAGGAGTGGCAGGGGGCTTCAAGAACTTGAAAAGTAAGAGTAAGGACGCTGTCCGGTCACCGATATGCCACCGAAAAGAAGTTGGGCACCTCATATTGTCGTCTCATGATGATGATGGGCGTCGTTAGTTGTTCAACTTAGGGTTAAATTTAGAGTCCCCTTCCACGCTTGGTGGATCTCTAACTATACTCTGCCTAGCAGTCTAAAGACGCCCTTCAGCCAGGATTCCCTATCCTGGATCGCACATTCGATAGGCACGATCTCTTGGGAACACTCCATCCACTAGATCAAAGGTGCAACGTGTTGGCGGCAGCAGCATGTTGTAGGCCCCGCGCTGATTCTGATATCCTGCTGGATGATGCCAGAGCAACTCTGCAACTGAAACTGTATAAAACACGAGACCCAAGTGTGTAGGATCGTGTGTGGGAGCAACGCCCGTACAGCAAATAGAAATCGAGAGACTGACTTCAATATAGGTATGCCGTAAAAGTGGGAACTCAGCTACTTTCCACATAAGGTGCTGATTCAAAAAAGTACTCGTTTTTCAGTGGAAACATTGTTGCCCATATATTTAGTAATCTAGCGCGCAAGCATTGACGAACTCCCTGCGGCTCCAAGGGGCGCGTACACACGACGCAAACGCGATAAACGTTTTGAAATTATAACCTGCAATATGACCTTGAAAGTGCCTTGAATAGTGAGCTCACGGATTCACGAATTCACAGATTGATACACAGGTTCGAGGCTTTCGCCCAGGTTTCCCGGGTCGGCTTCGTTCTTGTGGTTCAGCGGCTGCCATCCATCCGAAAGGCACAAGCGAAAAAAGGGTGTGGCACTGCTCTTTAAATTCTCAGGGCAGGGCAGTAAAATTACCAGCGCGAGGATTCGCATAAAAAAGGGACTGACAGTGCCTTGAACTGGGGACTATATGTAGCAAGGACTACCGTCGGAGAAAGGGTATTCCACGAAGCAACTAAGCAAAATAAGAAAAAAATTCGCCTGATCAAACTGTGCGCTCTGAGCTTGAAAATATTCTTACCATGTCCCCGACGTGTGTTATCTGGACCAATATTTATGTACTCACGGAGAACTTTAAGGATGCTTCCCAGGCCTCAAGGCTCGGAATTGTCCTTGTCGTTCTGCGCCTGAAGGGCGTAAGCGAGAAAATAATATAGGGGCGCTGGTGTGTCGGGGGAAACCTTTTGCGCGCTACATTTCTATGCATGTATGCTGAAGCCAAAGACTACCATTATTCGACTTTCTTTTGTCGGAACTTGCTTAAATAATCTTTATTCGTAATTTTTGGTGGGCATTCGATTTCAAAGCTACACTGCTATGAACCAGGAGTTGTTGGTTTGATTTGAGAGATGTGTTGAAAAATTGCCGGCTGCTAAGTTTTCATACTTCATAGCTATTGAGAGGGTGCTAAGTTATCACATGAGGGATAGTAATGTGGTTTTGTCGCGCACAGAAGCCAAAAAGCATGAACGCTGTTTTGAGTTACTCGTGTAAGGAGTAAAACCCTCCGCCGCAGAGTTTTTTATTAGAAACCACCAACTAAACAGTTGCACAATATTGGACAAGAAAGTCAAACACTTATATGCACCTTGGCTTTAAAAAACTGAATATCAGTCTTATTCTTGAATGCGTCTTCTTGAACTCTCCTATATATTCATTGACTATCACGCAATTGTAAACAAATGCTGCAAAGCAGCTCCACAAATTCCGTATTAAATCCCACCTTTCATTAGATCAAGGCGGAGTTACGAGAAAACCACATATTACTCGCATGCCTCATCAGTAATATCCACCGGCACACTGGAAGATGTACCACAAATGCGGTTGGTGACTCCCAAATGAAACCGAAGTTCAGTGACTCAGACCAAGCTAGTAATTTGAGCGCATTTCCTAATGACGAACATTGCGTTCCATTCTGGTTTTACTTGAGGAGTCAGGGGGACCACCCATTAGTCATCTTCTTTCATCTCGTTCATAACCATCAGGTGGTTAAGTTTTTGTGCGACCGAGTACCTGTAAACCGACTGCTAGCGGAAGAAGAGCTGGTGGACTTCAGGCCTCGGCTGAAATATGGAACGCTTTCGTCGGAAGTAGGGCAGTTTGGAGTCAATGATTTTGGCAAAGTCTCTAACCCTCAGGATATCTACAGCTGTCGCTGGTAGTGCCGACCTATTATGTCGGATAAATGACAGATATTTTGGTTTTATTATAGCAGAAGGTGTGCGTTCGGCTTTGGCGAAGCTTCACGAGTCCGGACTGGTGCCTGTGTTGCGTTAGGGGTATTGACACTAAAGCCATATGTGCCTCGCCAGACGGCAGCAGAACACGTTGTTCCGACGTTCCCATATGTCACACGTATTGCTGAAACACACGCGGCAAACAGATTTGAGTGAGTATTTTTGAAACAAATAATGGCTGGCACGAAAATACAGGCATTGCATCTTTTCGATTATAAACAGCACGGGCACCGTGTACCCGGCACGTGCCTTTGTGGAGGCGAGCAGTTCGATATTGGGCGTAAGCAGCTCAGCTACTTCAGGGAGGTGCTATAGAAACAACATTAAGTAAGGACATTTGTCATGGACAATTCGGGCGGCCGGAGTTGCTTTCGGTTGTGATACCCATATTTGCAAAGCACTCAGAAAGCACGTGTTTACCATATAACATCCGCGTATTTTAGTCGTAGACACTCTCTGCCAACAGCCGACGCGTAGTTCACCAAATAGCTCGCCTAGAAAATGTCGCTTGATTGATTTATGTTTGTCATGCAAACGCCGCAAGAACCCACAATTTGCCGTACGACTCACTGGCCGTATACATCCGCACGTGGGCCACATCCTTGATGGTCCCCTTTGGCGATGTGACCTGTGCTGGTAAATACATTGGCTCCTCGCTTGTATCCATTCGTTATCGGTATTCATGGAACAGTCCGTTCCAAGTAGTAAAAAATATTATCCATTCGCCACCGGTGTTTATTTGATTATAAATCATCCAAGCGACAAATAGCCCTTGCACTTGTTCTCGGGCAACAGAGTTAAGTTGCATCTCGCCAGCCTCTCAAGTATCGCGGACGTTGAGCCGCATGCTAGCCTTACGCGTCCGCTAGGGTCTTTTCCCCACATTGTACACGTAATGACAGACTTGGCAAGCAACTTCAAGCAGGTGTTTTGGTTTTCCCGATTTAGTGTTAGATTAATGTGTTAGCGCTTAAATTGAGAGTTCACATGTATACCTCTGGCCTCACTCTATGTGGCAACACC
The DNA here is from genome assembly GCA_004794785.1 of Opisthorchis felineus. Taxonomy (NCBI): domain Eukaryota; kingdom Metazoa; phylum Platyhelminthes; class Trematoda; order Opisthorchiida; family Opisthorchiidae; genus Opisthorchis; species Opisthorchis felineus. The sequence goes on from SJOL01002558.1 coordinate 140,039, forward strand.
CCAGGACCGACTGAGGAAGGCATTTTGGTCTTCGACATCGGTCATGTATAACTTTGTGGCAAGTGAGCATGACTCGAATGCCTTCAGGGTGATACCAGGCAGCTGGTCAGAGAGTTCGACTTACCGGATTGGGTAACACAAAATTTTCATGAATGTGTTTATGTTTTGTTCCCTTCAGTAGAATTTTACGGGGAGTTAGTCTAATCCGGCTGCACGCGTCAGTGATATGTTGCTCATAGCATTTTGTTTATGTGAGCGAACATTCTAGGACACCGACCACCGCTGATTCGCATATGCAGGCCAGGTTAAGGGGGAAACACGAAGTTAACTATTAGCGCTTTTCAACGTTTCGCGGTGTTCGTCAAATGAGAGGTCATCATCATGGTCAGCTGTAAGAACCGCTTGCTTGTCGTACACGTGGTTGTGCGAAAAGAGCCCTTCAAGGAAGTCGGGTGACTGGCATATGCAGCACGTGGCCAAGCCAGCGCAACCTATGGAGTGTGATCAGTTCATCTATCGAGGATGAATTATTTCTTCCGGATACCATTCGACGTACTTCAGCATTGCTTATCCGGTGTTCCCACCAGACTCGGGCAATGCTACGAAGACATCGATGGTCAAACACTGAAAGTCTTTTGACGCCCTCGGCGCGCAGCGGCCAGGTCTATGACCCGCATAATATTATGGAGCGCACCGCAGCGTTGTACACTCGACCCTTGACAGATAAGCTGATGTCACGCCCACGCCACAGGTGACGCAGATTCACGAAAGCTGCTCTGGCCTTCCCATTCCGAATGGAAATATCATCTTCCGCGAGACCACCGGGACTGATACAGCTGCCCAGGTAGACAAACTTGTCTACTACCTCAAGCGGCTCATCTGCAAGCATGAGGCTAGGGTTCGAGCCTACCCAGTCTTGTAGTGGCACTTTACACTTTGCAGGGGTGAAGCGCATGCCAAACCGTGAGGCGGAATTATTTAGATTATTTAATATTGTTTGAATTACCACGGGGTCAGATCCAAGAAGAGGTATGTCGTCTGTGTACTCGATATCTGTGAGCGGACACGCAGGGAGCACTTCGACCCCACAGGCGTTGGGAGCTGATGTTGAGTCTTCCACGATCGTATCAATCGTATCAATCAATGTAGACATTCATACGGCCGCGGGGGTTGGCATGCAGCGCCTTAAGGAGGGGGGACACCTTTGCTCCACAGACACTGCCATAGTGCCTGACGGTCCACAGAGTCAAAGGTAGCTTTAAGATCAAGAAACACAACCATTGGTGGTTTCTGGAAGCAGTGTTGCCGTTCCAGAGTCTGTCGGAGGGTGAAGATGTGATCGATGCATCCTCGTGCAGAACGGAACCCAGCTTGGTTTCCACGGATCTGCCTCTCCTTGTGTTCAGTCAACCTTCGAAGGATAAGACCAGAGAGCACTTTCGATGCCACAGCTAACAGGCTGATGCCACGGTGGTTCACACAAGTCCGCGTAACCTTTTTGAAGATAGGAATGACTGTCGACATGCTCCATTCTGCAGGCACCTATCCTTCTTTCCATATAGCACCAATAAGCTTTGTCAGATGGGTCACCAGGGAATCGCCGCCTTCTTTGAATAGGGCTAGGTACGGACCGTCCGGTCCTGGTACCTTCTCACGCTTCAGTACGGAACTTTATTTCTTCTTTAGACGGGCGATTAGGGTTTACATTCCACTCGCTCGTATTCACTACCTCCACAGGCTGGGTTGCAGGAGGCCAGCTAAACTGTTCTTCGAAGTGCTCGACCCATCTTTCCAGTCGACGATTTTGCGAATGAATTAATGGGCCGCCTTTTTCACTTATCGTTTCCCCAACCGTTTATTTCCTAGGGCCAGTCGATCGTATCAGTTGGTATAGGGCACGGCTGTTTCCGGTAGCAAGAGCCTTCTCCATCTCCCGAGCTTTCGATGCCCACAAGAGCTCTCGGTCTTTCCTTAGACTCTTCACTATTTGGCGTTTGAGGGATTTGCGTGCGCCGTCCTACTCGTTGCCTGCTGGTGGGACTTTGCTGGCATCAATCATGGATACCGATCTCGACGACATCCAGTGGTCTTTTGGTCGAATAGAAGTCGGACAGACAGCACTGATCGCCGCTAACATAGCTCCTTTCACATCTTGCCACGCTTCACCCACATGCTCACTGCCAGTACATTGTTGGTTTGTGGCGAAGAGTTTTTGGGCTAGCTCAGATCGATGGTGTTGAGCTATGGTAGTTTTTCGAAGATGGTGAATTAGCATGATTGTTCCTGACTTGCGAGGGCCTGAAAGAAAACGGACTGTCAGGCGTGCACGAACAAATAAATAAATAAATAAATCGTTCAGCTGCAACACCCTTTCGATGCCTAGCTGCCATGCCACCAGGAGGCACGAGGGCTGGGATACTGTCAGGTTGCCCAAGCCTAGACAGCGAAAGGCTGAGGTCGGGTTCGAACCACGGAACTTCCGGTCAGTAAATGTGTGCACTAACCACAGCCGTCTCGCCCCACACGAACAATGACGTGATCGGAATCAAGTTGTGTGCCTCAGAAGGAACGACAGTCTTGACTTGTAGCTGACCTGAGTTCATCCTTGGTGTTCTGAGATGCATAACCACGCTTGGGTCTTGTATGTGTGTTTCTGAGACACAGCATACATCAATTTTAAGGGAGTACAAGGTATCAGCAAGCATTGCCAGTTTGCCAATTTGACATAGAGTACGGGAGTTAAAACCTCCTATATAGAAAGTATCTCGTGGATCTAGTAAGGTGTCATTTGGTTGATGGTTAATAGGCAGCGATGAGCATATGCCCTTCAGTAAGATAACTGACAGTCAACTGACCCCGCGACGTTTGCTTGTGCGGTGGGAAGGGGTTGGGGAGTGACATCGGTGGACCCAGAACTGTGCGGGCAAATGATACTTCCCGGTTGCCCAGGCAGAGGAAGGCGGTTTGGTTGAGGTACCCCACCTTGAGCCTTTGACTCAACAGTCTGACCCACAAGGTGGGAGGATGTAGGGTTTTGTTCGGGGACCCTGCCCCTAGCCTCTGACTCAGTAGTCTGATCTGCTTGGCTGTAGGGGTTTGGCCTGACCCGAGGGCGAAGGGAGTAGGGCATTACTGTCACCCCTGATACGGCTGCACACAGGAGGTGCCTTTTGAGCAGCACCGGACTCTTTGGTTTTAAAAGTATTTCGACCGTATTGAATAATGCCACGGCGGTCACGGTCAGCCGTTGGGTGATCGGAGTGTGCGGTTTTTAGGGCCGACATTTTCTAACCCGTCCTTCCTCGGAGGAAGGCAAAATCTCTGCTTCCATAAATATGGACATGCCGGTCGCCTTGGGAAAGCACTACTGCCTTCACACGTCTGTCGCAGAGGAGAGTACGACTTTACCCGTGGACCGCCTCGTAGCACGATTACTCGTATTACGGGGTCTCGCTACTCTTGGTCTGATTGCTCCCCTTTGGCCTTCCTGGCATGGTTGCACCTTGTGGAACAAAGTTCCAGCCAGTGAAGCCCGTGGGATCATTGCAACGCTCAAGCCCGACTATCACATCAAGGTGGCAGCTTTAGGTCGGTCAAATGAGAGGTAAGATCCACAGAATATCTAATGTAAATTACCCCAAGGTGGATATTTGAAAAAAGTAAGTATGCATTACACTCACCACGTGTAACAAATTACATGAGTTCGTTCATCGAATTTCGGCACCACACTGCGCTTTTGTGAGGTTCGACATACGTTCAGGATAATAAGCGAAGCCGACTTGTTGCGTCGTGGAGTACTGATCAAATGTGCATCTCTGTGAATGATCCCTATTCTCAGCTATGGGCAACTAGTCAGGGGTAATACAGCGTTTTCAGATATCTGCGTGTTAAGTACCAACAACCCGATAATATATTTTTTCCATTGTAAAGCACAACATCATTAAGCTTTATTGCGTCATAAAGAACAACGACATTGCCGGTAAATAAGGCCAAACTTTGGCCTTCATCATGACAACCGTACTCTTTGTCGCCTACCTTGGCTACTTATCATAACTACTAGGTCCCTGTCTATGTGCAACGCTGAATAGGGCCTCACACATTCGTAATATCCTGGTGCGCCAAACAACGAGGCCCCTTTATCATCATTACTATATGCGTTTTCACTCACCTCTGCTGCTTATCGTAACGTATGCTAACCACCTCAACTATGTATGATAGTCTGGTGCGACAGATTACGATGCCTCTATCGTCCATCACTTTGACATGTAAACTTTTCCACTCCTCTCTCCCTGTTTGCATCCCCCACTCCATCTTTGTGTTGAGTGTATGCACAAGAACCGGCGTTTCTTTGTCCGTACCACTTCGCTCATTTGACCTTGCGGTTGGACTAATAAGGTCATCCAGCCATTTTGTGGCCGGCCACATGCACGTGTGACTGTCTCAGTTGTTCGCTTAATTGATTTGTACTTTTATACCCCAAGCGAACCATTGTTGTGGCTGAGTATCTACTGTTAGGGCATGTATATTTTGTGAAATTATGTCTTACATTAACAGTACCGTAGAGAAACCCAGATCCGACTTTGTTTTGCCCTCCAGGTGGTTCTGCAATTACGCAAAAGTCGAAATACCGGTTGGCTGTGACACGGACCCATCATCATCGTAAATACACAGTTTGTCGCTCCGCCATACGTGTACCCGTAAATTATGAAACTACTGTTGGCAAAGGTTTTTTAATTTAATGCACTGGCTCAGCAGCAATGGGTAGTTGCTCCGTTCCGTTTTCTCTATATCACATTCACTTGCCGATGAATCTGAAAGCAAAACATTTCATTTGATTTAATCTCCTTTGTCTTCATTCACTGTTCTGATGTCTTACTTATATAAAGACACACTAACCACTCGCCTAAGTAATCCTATCGTCGCTTATAGAGGAGCTGTGTGTACACCGGTTTGCAATGCCGAGGTTCAGTGATCATGAGCATTACTGACCCTAGGAGTGCATACAAAAAAAGTCTTATATTAAGATAGTATAGAATTGATCCATAGGATTCAAGGGCCCTATGCGTCTTTGTACGTGCACCCATGTTTGTAGCCGTAGCGATTATCTAGTCGGTGGGTGGGTATTTGGTGTAAAATCTGCTCCAGCAGAGCACTAAATCCTAAATTCAGTGCCCTTCTGCTCCCTGATATTGATACGGCGCAGCCTAATAGCAACAACGGTGCTATTGTCCTCTTCATAATTTGGAACCATCGCATAACCAATCGCAGTAGCACTTGCCAACTTGGGGCTCTGCTGTTGGTCTTCAACTATCACCTCTCCCGCTTTCGCTTGTGAACCGACTCGTTTGTGACATTCGGTAACGATTTATGACCAAAAGATGCTTCCCCATCTCGGACCCGCCTAACATGTTTAAACCGTCCGCTATTTCAGACCGCTGTGAGGCTTTTTTCAATATCTGTCGTATGGGCATAGGCCCCATCTAACTCACGCTCCATTCCGAAGTTTTGCCACCCATCTTCGATTAAACAATTGAGTCTGAACTATCCGACTGCATAGGCGAATGAAACTGTCGTTATTGAAACGATCCAAATGTCTCTGATAATGATGAAGATCCAACTGGGATTTGCACGTTTACTCCGGCTCTTGGCCCCGGGAAGAAATATCCACCTAACAACACCCTAGTGACGTACGTCGCTAAAATACCACAAATCCTGTATCTGTCCTTCTGTAGGGCCTTCCGGCCGCTACCAGTCCCTAAACATCCAACATCCCTTTCTGTGCCATGTCCTCACGTTGTGCACCCCGTGGCCCCGGCAAGGATAAATAACATGCGGGTGGCAAATCTCTATCCAACCGGATCCCGCCCTCTCGAAGACCTTCCCCAACGTGCGCTGGTTGCAGCATATATCCCGGGAAATCCTTCCATGAATCCAAAACATCCTCCATAGCACAGTCGAAAATGCTCTCTCGCGTAGGTTAACAGAGACTCACAAAGTGCACTCGGCGTGATGTATCTGAAGCTGTTTGTTTTGTAAAGTCATCACCCACTTCCTCAAACTGTAACTGTTGAATGTGTAACACAACCATGCACTCCACGCTTCCCTCCAAACTCTCGTCTCTGCATGATTTGAGCCATTATTCCTCCAGACTTCCCCAACTTCTAGGAGTAGTTATCATATTTTTTTTCGCAGCATGTGGCATCAGAAAGCCATCTGTATCCCCCGTCTGCATACTACTGTTAACTGTAGCTTCACCTAATTTCAGAATGAGCGTTACTGAACCGTTCCAAAAACGGTCTGTAAAAGATTTCTTAACCCGTTAATTGGCCAATCACACCCCAAACATGAAGACTTTACCACCCCAAATCCCTGCCAGCCAACAGCTCGATCACACGAGCTAGTTTCAAAGGCACGTACACTTAAACCACGATCTGGGAACCGTGTGCTTACACCTCTCTCCGTCCTACTCAGCTTCCTGTGTGCTTGCACAATCAGCCACGAACTCAGCATCGCAACATTTAGCCAACGAGCTTCACCCAAATGCACATACGGCCACACCTGCTTGCATCGACCGCATACTGCCATTCCCTGATATCCCATCCTGAATGTTGATTAACGTTTTTAAAATGGGACAGTGTCACCTCCCTACAGTAGTTAGAAGTTGTAAGTTTCATATCTGTCCGATATTTGGGGCCGAATTTTAACTCAAACCCCAGTGTCTCCTAGCAGACGTTTTCGACATATGTTCCCATTTTGAGTCCCCAATCTAGATACGGCTGTCTTATGGCCTCGTTTGGCTTGTATGCTTGAAACAACTGGCGCCCTTGATGAACACAGTAATATCCTTGATCCATGCTGGTCTTGGGTTGTCACGATTCGTTCGCCAATCAAAACGACCCCGAAAACCCCACATGATCCACTCAAGGTGTGCACGTATGGAGCTGTCCACGGATCAGAGTGCGGGATCGTGATGACGGTACCACAACTACAATACCCAATCTGATGGCTTGCTCTTTGTTTACCTTATCTCCGTTGTTTTCTTTCCGAGTGTGTTTAAAGCGTCAAAAAACCGGGTCATTCCACTGACTTTGTGCCCGAATTCCAATTTACTGGCCTCCCTATTGTGCTGTCTGCTCATTCTTTTCACGAACCCACTAGTTCTTTCCGTAGAATTACCAAGGACTCAGTGGACCGGTGAAGGTAAAATCTTGCTGTGCGTCCGATACAGCGTATGCTCATTATTATAGAATGTCACCAAGTTTAGTACCCGCGGCGAATTCCTCGGATGTGCCTAGCGGGACGCCCACTGCAAGAATATGAAGCTTTTTCTAGCATAGATAATAGGGTTTATTCCCAAATAGTGGGTGGCATACCTTCAGGCATGATCACAAAGCTACGGTCAGAATAAGAGCATGACTGGAGGGGTCTGTGGGTACCGGGAATTCCGTGGAAAAGTGACGGCGACATAAACAGTGGGCATTATCCGAAGTAGACTTGGTCACGCCTGAGGCGGCATGGGTTGGGAACCGAAATTGCAAGGGCTCATTCATTCTTGTGGGAACATATCAGATGAGACAAGATACGATCATTAAGATTTAAAAGTGGTAGGCAAAAACAATAAGAGGGAGGGTATAGCAAGAGGCTTCCTGCCCGGCACGTGATAAAAATAATTTAAAAGTACTTCGATCCGCATAAAAAGTGGAACCAGAATAACGGATCAGGAGAGGCAGCAGAACTGGCAC
>SJOL01002566.1:0-121837 GCA_004794785.1 Opisthorchis felineus
TTTCTTTCCAGATTGTCTGACTGAGCGCTTAGGAGTTTAGGCATCTCAGAATGCTTGCAATAGGCCAGCACCTAGTCCCCTCTTTCACTTAATTCTTTTCTGTTGACTCTTAGGTTTTAAATATAATTAGATAAGTAGAACTTAAGGTTGACGGAAACTCGGGTACTGCGCCTACCTGATGAGCCCCAAGAAGGGCGAAACCGGTCGTGGGCTGTCGAAGAGTTTTCAGCAACCTTGTGAGTAGTTTCCTTCATGAAAATAATTAGATAAACTTTGTAGTCGTATGGCAGTGTCACTACTGATGTTGCGGTCCCGATGATGGTGATCAGTAAAGCACCAGTGTTCTCATTCGGTGTTGCTATCAATGATGATTCTCCGTTGGTGCAATATTCACACCGTCAGGTGGTAGAACAGTGCCCTACGTATAAACGACCCACAACTTTGGTACTCCTGGATTTCCAAGTTGTATCCTCAGTTGACTGGTCTGTTCTACTTGACACGCTTGCCAAGTAAGAACTGTCCCGGTAGTGTGTGAACTTAATAAGCTCTTTGTATTCTCGGACTTCCGGACGTGTTAGAGTATACGGCGTGCTCTCCAAAAGCTTCCGTACACGAAATGGTGTTCGACAAGGATGCTCACTCCATTCCTATTCAGTTTTGTGATAGACGAGGTGACGAGAGGAACCCTGGAGGTTCTTCAAATGGCTGCCGACGGAAACCTTGTTGATCTGGAATACGCAAAGATCCTTTTCATCTTCGAAGAGGAGGTGCAGGTGTTCGTCCTTTGGCATGCGTCTTGTACTCTCTAGGTTTAAGGTCATGCTTCTGAACATGCCATCACTGAACGCACCACGTACAATCCAAGGAGAGGCACTCGAAGTTGTGAAGCGTTCTGCATATCTTGGAAGTTGTATTAGTTCCGATTGCAGTGTGACAGATGGGCGAGATGGTTCAGTGGTTAGAGCGCGAATTTACTGACCGGAAGGTCCGTGCTTCGAACCCGGCCTCTGCATCTCGACTTCTCCTGTCTAGGCTTCGGCAACCTGGCAGCCATCCCTCGTGCTTCCTTCGGCTGGTATGGCAGCTAGGCACCGAAAGGGCATTACAGCTGAACGATTATTATTTTCTTACTATTTTCGTAGTGTTAGACGCACTGCGCCTTACTGACAAAAGTCGTCACCGCAGGTGCTTGAGTTGGATAAGTACGGCATGAGCCTTAAAAATTCTAGCATTCACTTCACTCGCAATGTTGTCAACCGAAAAGTGGGTTTATCAACCACTTCTATCACCTCAAATACCAAGTGGTATTATGTATCTCTAGTCTCGGAGTTTGTACTTTAAAAATGTAAAACGCATTCAGCAACGCTTAGCAGCACTATCCAGGTTACTTATTTTTCTAAATTAGGTGGAATCTAAATAAATCAGGGTGAAATTCGCACACTCCAGGAAACTAAGGGTTTTCTTTGGAAGACATCTGGCACTAGAGGAATTAGGGTTGCACTACGAAGAGAAAAGACGGCAATCAGCAACCCTGACGGGCAGCACTTTTCGTGCTGAACTAAGGAGAATATACCTTATGGACCCTCGTTCGTCCATGCGTGTTCTTTATTGTCGTCGACGCCACAACATCGGTATTGGAAGACTAATGTTTTGCTGCCGTACAGCTGTGACTTATTTGAAAGCCTCATTTTGATGGAAGTAAAAGTGGATGGGATAGGGACTTCTTGCTAGCCTACAAAAATCAATCACACATCTAGACATTCATTCAGGCAATCTTGGTAGAAACTGACAATAGGAACGCGATTGACTTCAATCAGCACCTATATCTTCCAGTGTGTCCAACCACGCACAAGGGGAATCACGAGGACCCCATCCTGTAATGCGGGCCGCAACGAGAGTACTCAGGCATTTCGTACTCTCTCATACCCCCTGCCAGTTCGAAAGTTACCCACCTCTCTGCGTGTGCCACTCTGAATTGGTCAAGAAAAACAGCTCTCTTCGGTAAAGGACGATTCGAAGTGTGCAATACATGGCCTAGCCACAGCAGACTTCGGTGCCAGACATTCTCTCCTGTTGCACGATAGAAACCTCGTTTTTTAATTGCCTCGTTGCGGATTCCACGACACCAGCCTACTGATGATGACTGATCGTGCAGCTGTAACACCCTTTCGGTGGCTAGCTGCCAGGCCACCCGAAGGATGCACGAGGGTTGGGATACTGTCAGCCTAGATAAGATAAGTCGAGATGCAGAGGTTGCGTTCGGACGACAGACCTTTCGGTCAGTAAATTCGCGCTATAACCACTGATCCATCTCGCCCCCACTAACACTACTTTGTGGCCATAAAACTTTGCCATTGTGCGTGTAACTACTTGTCTTTGACCATCACTGTCTTTGGAGCATGTCTCTTGTGTACTTGGAACCAACGTACAATCTCATACGTTCCATGGCTGTGTACACTATGGCTTAACTGAGCCTGCTTGCTTAAGTACAAAATTCGCTTTCGAGTGCAATGGCAACCCGAACCCACGTGTTAAAAAACTAGAATGAACTTAACTGAACCAATATTAGCTTCACCCCACAAGATCCTTGTATCTCCAGTGTATCGACGTATACCGAATTGACCGTACGACATATAATTTTACACACTATCCACAAAAACCCAGACCACTCATCGACCGGTATGCACGTTAAGGTTGGTTGTGTAATTCGAATTTCACGGAAGGCTCGCTTCGGTCTTACCAAGCTCAATGGAAACTAAGAGGGCCGACTTGATATACGCCCCAGTCAGTGCCTACAGCCCTGGTTAATGTGCACTTACACCGCTAAAAATGGACACACAGTTCGTCGTCGCTGTATCCTCAAAAAGCAACGGACACTTATTTTGGGATTTTCCATGGATGGGTAGGATTGACATTTCTACCCAACGATTGTTTGACATAGCGACGTGCAGATAAAACATTCGTCTGCAATATCTCGTCGTTCCTGTTCGTGGCAGCCTGGCACGCTACTGGAATGAGCACCAGAGTTCGAAAGTGCATCTAGGCAGCATGGGTTAAAACAGTCCACTGAAGCATGTTCAGATCGACTTTGTTGTGCCCTAAAAAACTTAAATCCCAATTAGGTTGCAGTCGTCCATCAGTGAGTAGATGCTCGAACAGATATCGTTTCAAATCCTTGTACAGTTGTGCCGCGAGCTTTTATGCGATTGCCCACATTGAATGACCTATGGGCACTTTATAGCCAGCAGTGTAAATGCCAAAAAAAGAATCCTGTACTAGCGAATGCGACCAGGTATTAATTAGCATTACAAGTTGCGTTGGTTGCTGACCATTTGGAGGTCACCACGTAGTGTCAGAGGTTTGTTTTATATATGTAGTGACAAGCCTTCAGGCCGGTGTCGGTTAACTTTAACAGACCTTACTGTGCCGGCGACAGTACCATGTAGTTTCGCCAGTTTTTAAAATCTCATGGGCTTATCCTGTTATTGTACTATTGCCGTTTTGTTTACTCTTCTTTCATAGCTCTCCAGCTGACAGCATTACGCTTATCCAACCCTGGTCACTCGCACACTAAGATTACTATCCATGGGTGAAATATCCACGAGCACGGGGTCCTCTGTGGACCCAGAAGTGTTGGAAATTCAGAAGAAGTTATACAAGGACCAGCTTATCCGCCAGGCCATTGCAAAAAAGGGCAGTAAATATTACCCGGTCAATATCGAACCAACTCCTCTGGAAAGGGATAGATTGGCCCTTCCTTTTACTGACCAAGATCGGGCGCTCCGGAAGCAGTGGTTAGATGATCTGGTTCTGTCAGAACGCGAACCAGTTGCCGTTCCAGAGTGGACTCGAGTGAACATTTTTCGCCGCGCCTATAGAAAACCGTTCGATGTCCTTGCAGATCTCGTCAAACCCGTGATTGTAAGTGCTTATCACTTTTTGTATTCGATTGCAGGGCCCTACTTCTGCACGCTACTTTCGTTGGACGCTTCACAAATTTACTTTAGGTTTGTTAGCAGGGTGGGTAATCTGGTACAAGGCCAAGTATGCTCCCAAGGTAAGTATAAATTTCATTTGCTTTCAATACTGGAAAAACAGGACTGGGAATACGGCCTAAGGGGGATCCGCGTTGACAAGTACACTAAACCAGTGTATTTCCCAGTTAGTTTCCTATTCATATGCTTATCCGCCTTTACATATTTAGGGACAACCTGGCTTCCCAGATAATGTGGTTCTTACACGTGAATTTGCGATGGAAGATTTTGAACTGCGAACTGCGTTAAAAGGCGACAAACTGGTCACCAGCGGCCCTTAATTCCCAGCCCAACGTCTACGATGATAGTCTTTCTTCCGAATCGTTGCTATAGTGGATAGACATTCATTTTACTAAAACGTGTTTTCTCTGTCAATGGGGAGCAATCTGATGACATTACTGTTTTCAGTGTTTACGGAGCTTCGACATAGGGGCTCTGCCTTCAGACAAAAAACACAATAAATTGAGTTATTTCTAAGTGTCCTCATCCTTTACTGGACATTACAGTAAGGTTCAGCCGTGTGGAGCGTATCGAAAATTCGCGCCTCTATTATTGACACAAATAAAGATATATTTGTGCTCCGACGATATTAGTATTTGCAATATCAGCATCTGTATTAGTAGCGACAATAGTGGTAATACTGGAAGTGAGAATACTAGTAATAATAACCAACAATAGTAGGCAATAATAATCCTTCTTCCGCTAGATGCGCCTCCCATCATTTTCATCGTGGTTGACATTAAGACACCCGTACTGCATACTGGCGCTTAACTGCCTTGTAGTCACGAGGAAAGAAATTCCCTGTAAAGAATGGAAGGTAAAGGGAAGGGCATTAAAGGGAGGTCTTCGTGCAAAGAATTTCCTTTGTGAACAGAGAAAATGATCAACAGCAAAGTGCCCAAGCCTCTGAGCAACGATGAAATAGACGTGTCCTGTTGGGGCGAGGCACTGTTAGTGGTCTTGATGACTGAGGGCTGTTTGCAAAGAGGCCAGTAACAAGCATTAAATTTTTTGTCTAGTCACCCTCCACTCGCTAATCGTCTTTTGTGGTCTGTTCATCTTGTCAGGATATATTAATGATGGCTGGAACATCTGTTGGTGTCTACAGAGACGCTTTTGCTAATATCGCACGTGGTGCTATGCTCCTCCCTGCTAGGAATTGCTTGCCTCGAGCAACTAGTTTGGTGACACTGAATTCCCTTACTGTCGTTCCACGACTGGCTGGTCTTTGTTTATTGTCCAGTGTCGAAAAAGCGAGCTTGTGTACAGGCCGGGTAACTGAAGGTGTACCGACAGATGTCTCAATGCCATTTTACAACATGGAGAACACTGTAAAAAGATGGCAAACCAACTACCTGTAAAGCGATGTTCGATGTGATTCTATAGTGTATGAGTGACCTGATAAGTTGTTTGTATGTTAGCGCCTATAGCATATCGAGTGATGGAAAATAGTGGATTAAACTGAATTTCGGGCAGGCGGCTTTTCTAAACCAACTGAATCAGAAGCATATGCTCCCACAGTTTTGGATATGGGTAGGTATCATACGAGCGACCAGCATGACCCAGTTTTCAGCCATATGTCTGGCCAGCCTGGCTAACGGATCCTCCTGCCCAGCTTAAAGACTGAACGTATCGATGCTTCTCGTGCGCTCCAGGCGTCCACTACCGACTGGAAAGAACGTTTCAGTTGTCCCGTTTGTCCAATATCTGAGTCGGCCACATCCTCGGAATTCATTTGGCATCAGATACGACCATGTTCCTTTTCGTGATTCTGTTCTGTGGAATTTGAATTGCCTGACCTATATGACACCCTGGTTTCATCAGCACTGTACCCTTTGTTTGGTTATACCGGTCACTTTGCAACGAGATTTGTGTTCTTCCGGACGGGGCCTCTCCATCACAACACTCGGGCTTGCGTAAAGCCATAACAAAGGACCAACGGCACTGTCGGGTTCCAAAAAGAACTTAGTGACCCTTGATATCGTTCACGAAGCTCGCTATCGCAAACCACCAAGTTTCTGCAGGATGTCCTATTGAAATCAAGTAAGATTTCAATACGGCGTTTCAAAATAAAGTTAGCACTGCGGTATACCACACTAGAAGCACATGCAAAAAGTTAAAGGATGGCTATGATTAACGGTCATCATTCATAGCGGTCATGGCCTACGATGACCAATTTTGGTAGAAAAACTGGAGAGTAATCGAACATACGGCAAAAATGCATGGTTACGGAGATCGTTTGTGTTATAGCAGATAAAAAGCTGACGCGCAGTGCGGACCCGACGGTTCAACTGTTGTCAGGGCACTAGAAAACAAAGTCTCAATGAATGGAATTATCACAAGCTGACTGAAAACTCGACAGGGCACGACCGGTTTCGTCCTCCTTGGGGCTCATCAGGTAAGCACAGTCCCCGGGTTTCCGTCGCCCTGATGTTCTACTTGAACCCAAAATGTACGCAAAGTGTGAAGTACATCCGTCTTTGGTTTTCGCCGGAGACTCTAAGCTGAATCTCTGGTCTGTGGTATTCCTCAATTGAAAGTGCGGAGGCGGAAAGAACATGGCAAATTTGAATTTACTTACGCAAGACCGGCAAATCAAACTAGATGCACTCTTCAATTGCTACACAGGTAGGGGAATAAAGAACTGAAGCTCAGGAAACCAGAACATGATCTTGGTTAGAATATGGTCTTTGAGATAGTTCCGAGTTGTGATTCACATAGCAGCTTCGACAGCGTGCTAAATTCACAGTTGAATTTCCTGAACGGAGAGATAACGTGACAGTTTGACCAGCTGCAGAGAAGCTTATTGGTCTACGGTCGCTTCTGCAAAACTGTGCGTGAATTCTACAGTATCATCGTAGCATCCCACAACTGCCGGAGATGTGCCGGCACAGCGGTGTAGATCTTTGTCAGATCTGCCCCTTGTGTCTACTGTGGGGCTGTGGTAAGAAAGGCGATTTACTGACCGTGAGTGCTTATAAAGCGGCGAGATATCTAAGGTTATGGCCGTGAGTGTTTGGTTGCCGTCGGAGGTCCATTGATTGGTGGATAGTTTAGTTCAGATGGGCTAAATATGTTCACGTTTTAGAAGTTTCTGAGAAGAATCGCCCACACATTTGTGCAACCAGATGGAATTAACTTCAACTGTTGACGATGACTGGATTCCAAGTGATGCGGTCCTGACTCACAAACACACGCCACAACCACAGTTTAGTTGAGAACTCTTGGTGGCTAGGAAATTACAGTTGTATAGTGGTTCGCGGGTCAACTGGCCTTTCCATAAACCGTATCATTTTCCAGTAGTGAAGTTGGTCCTCCCACCTCGAAAACTCCCAATGAAATATAAAAATGTGGGCACACATAAAAACTAGCTAGATTAAATACCTTGACATTTACAGGCATTCGCATTCCTGTTGGAACTGTGTGCAGCGTTCAGCCGCAATCCCAAATTGTGCAAGTAAAACGGTCCTCTTCAGAAAGCGAAGCCGAAACTCAAATCTCCTTAAAGAACCTCCTGGGTTGCATCTTAGCATTTATTTGCATCCAAGGTTCATGGAGGACTCAACATGAGTGTTGCCGAGACTCCATTTGTATTCAACTGGAATCAGTACAGGAAAGTGAGCACAAACGCAGCAATCTGATCATCATTAGCGGTTCCCACAAAAAGTCATTTTGAAGCCAAAGGTGACAGCGAGCATTATCACACACATGGTTGCAGGTCTCAATCCCCACTTTATTGAGTAACGTTGGATCCAATCCTTGCAATGTCCGTTTGTGTACCTACTTGATTGTGAAAAAAACGAGTTCACATTCTTCAGAGCACCTTTTTGATATAAGTTTCAAACCCTGGAAGTGGTGGCGGCCAAGCATGCACGCGTACCTCTTGACTATCATTCCCGTTACTGACCGGGAAATAAGTTAAAGTTGGTTTCGTCAAACCAGACTTTTACCTTGTTTCTATTTGTGCTGAGAAGCGGGCATGACATGTTGCCCACGTTTTCTTTTAGTTTCCTCCGAGACTAACATTTCAGCAGGCGAGTGGTTATTTTTCAGTGTTATGAAATGACCGTGTGTATGCATACTTTTTCCATGCTCAACGGATAGACACGACGGCATTATATCCAACTGGTGCCTTCACTATCTCGAACATCGCACTGACGATGCGGTCCTTTAAGATCTGGTTTCTGAACTAACTAGACCGTCTGCACTGCTCTTCGGATTCCAACTACTTGGACCAAACGCGCCGTAGCAGCCTTCAGTTGCATTGTCAGCGCAAAGTAAAAATGAGCCGCCCGCATGTTGCGAATGGCGGATAGATGCATCCTCAGCGTATTCAACATGATGCCTGCACAACATTCATAAACCATCGCAAGACCCGGATGATTAAAGATCAATATCCGTTCGAGTTTCAGGGGCAGAAGCACGCGCAGCAATTAAACCATGGGCTGATATGGACAAAATTTGGAAATCAGAGACTGGACATGTCTGTACTAGACGAAATGGGACTTCAACAGACACGAGTTTTTAACACCGAATGATTTAAATCGGTAGGGGACCTTAGACGCAGGTCCCATGGTGTTGAAAATCTATGAGCATTGCAGTGATAGCACGTTTCACCGAGTTCAAAGACCAGATTTGGGTGTCAGGTGCATTTCAACCAACCTACCGTGTATGTAGGGACAGCAAGGATTACTGAGAGAGTCGTATTTCAGCAACGATCTTCCAATTTGTGTTCAGAAACAACTTGCATGGGCATTGGGGTTAGTTTGGCTCATCGTCCAAGCAGCAACTGCTTCGCTTAATAACATAATCCCGGTAAATGTTCTGCTGTTTATTTACGTCACAGCTACTCACCCCGGGAATAATGATGAGGATGGAACCGTGCTAAAGCTTTGGGTCGATGATTGCATAGTTTACAAAACATTGACTATGTAAGGACCTGAGTACATTGTTTTGGTTACGTCGGCTGCAGTTATCTGATTAAAATGGGTACATAATGTTTTATAACCATGGCGCCCATTCAGCCGGCGCTATTATAACCTAACCGACGTAGCCTTTATGTAACTGGAGTATTCACCTACCTGATGAGCCCCAAGAAGGGCAAAACCAGTCGTGGGCTTTCGAAGAATTTTCAGCAACCTTATGTGTAGTGTATTACGTCTATGGAGTAATCCCCATTCGAAGCACACCGAGATGTGCAGGCCACTAGTGATGGCTAACCCGACGCATACAACTTCACTGTATACGAGGTCAGGAGAGGAACTTGGTATGAGCAAAGGTTGACACAATTTCTATTACAGTAAGAATAGTGACGTTTTATGCGTCAATGAACACAGCCTTGGGTTCTGAGTGTCTTGATCTCTGTTGAATGGATGAGTCTATCCGGTGCAATAACGAAGGATATGACGGCCGCCAAGAAGGTGGCCAACCCTTGACCTGGCAGGAGTATGAAGGAGATTACGAAACGTTTGGGCGCTGTCGGTGCTACTCGCCTTCCAGGATGGGGAGCGCCTGATCCCCACTGCGCTTGGTTGGAGACACTGCAAGATATGGCCGCTAATCGATGTCAGTTGCGTTCTTGTTGTCAGTTTCTATCCGAATTGCCTGAATGAGTGTCTGGAGGTCTAGGCACCTCGGAATGATTGTAGGAAGCTAGCACCAAGTCCCTTTGCAGTCCACCTTTATTCCTTTTTTCACAATAAGGCTTTGAAATAAATCATGGTTGTACGGCAGCGAAGAATTGGTGTTGAATAATGATGTCATGCTGTCGATGATGATGATGACAGGAAGCATGATCAGAGTAGAACCTCCGTTGTGAGCATGAGTACCTAGAGAGATCAGTATGAGATCTCAGGGGTTCCATGACAGGTTCATTATAACCAAGCCAAATATTCTGGTAGGCAAATTAATTATTTTGTTAGGTTTCGTTATCCGAACACCACCGGTTTTCTAGTCCATCTGTAAACCGCTTAGCTGATCCAATCTATCCCCAGGCCTAACCATGAAAAGCCTTACTTGTGAGGATTTTTGTATGTTCCGGAACGTAGGTTCAGGGAAATGTTATTATTGAGTAGGTAAGCGAATGCAAAAGCGACTATACATCTATTTTGACAGGTTCAACCAAGTATCCATATTGCTAGCTAGCTGTTATCGGTAGGGTGTTGTTAACGAAATAAAGTCTAGCGTAATTTTCCGGATAGACCTGCCGTAGGTCCCAAGAGGGCTGTGGGTACTATGTGCCACTTAGCGCAAACCTGTTTTTTTGAAAACCTAGACGCAATTCATGCTGCCAAAACTCGAATGTTAAACACGAGGTCAAAACGAGAGGAGAACAACATAGCTAAATGACAGATCATGGTTGCCAAACAGATTGTGTTAAGTCAAACGCTGGGAGCATGTAACGTATGCATCGGATGGATTACTGGCTCACATCCCTCCCGACCCAAACTCAGGCCTCTTGGATGTGGCTAAAATGGTGAGATTTTGGGCAACGTCTTCTGAAGACAAAGATGTAGACCTGAACGGTGATGTGTATATTGTCAATTCCCTGGGTGGCAACAGCTGGGATCTACGGAAGGTCGATCAATAAACGAGAAGGGAGGGCTTTAAGAGAGAATAATAAAGGAATACAGCAGTCGCATTTTCCCTAACTCCCGCCCTGCCGCATGGGGTGAATAAGATTTCGCGGATGATGTCACCACGCGATGGCCGATATGACGTCAAGGTAATTTGGTTTGTGTGTACTCCATGATTTTAAGTGAGCCGTGATACCGCTAGGGCTCGTAGGGCGAGAGGTAAGAACAAGTGGCATTCAACCGTTTCCAGCTATAAAAAAAACCTAACCTCAAAACAACGGTGGTGGGTTTGAGATTATCAGACGAGTCCAGCTTCTCAGGAACCACTTGCTATACTTGTTCCAACCGTGGACCCAGAGGGCCAGGAAACTGTCAGACCGCTGCCCAATGACCAAACTGGTAGCAGAGAACATGAAGAACGTTTATTGACATTCCGCCGAATAACTCAATGGGTTGCTGTGGCACGCAAACTTTCAGACAATGTCCACACACTTTGAGGCGCGCACGGATTTACGTTTGTCATAGCTTCAGGATTTAACTTTATTTGGTGTGCACACTAGTCGTTGCACACGCGCACAGGTCTGGCGCAAACTGGGGCTATTAAAAACTGAAATGTAGTTTGAACAAACTAGTAACGATAAACTTGTGTCATGAGATGCAAAAAGTATACTGGTCCTACCCGGAACGAGTCCCTCCGGTACGGCCGTGACAGCGCGTCAGCCACTGCACGCCAACTGTTTCGCTCTTCGAACTACAACAACCCCACTGAGCCCAACGGATTTGCACAGGTTATTCGATATGGTGAAAAAGAGGTATTATTGTGGGTTGTGCAAGCAAACATCGGATTCCAGTTGACTGGCAGGAAGGTGATAACCGTGACCACTTAGCTGTACCAGTGACGTTATTTGGGGGTTGACATAACAAGTGCTTGTGGAATTGCATCAGGATAACTCCGATGGAGTGCGGAGTCCGATGTTTCTGCCTCTATTCTGGATCACCGGACACACGGAGGAAGACACGTGATAGAGTTGGACTCGTCCTTGACGTTTTGAGATGCTTGACCACGCTTGGGCCGTGTATGCTTGTTTCAGAGACAGCGTACATCAATTTTAGGAGAGTGTAAGGTGTCAGCGAGCATTGCCTGTTTGCCAATTTGACATGTTTAGAAATGATTCCGTGGATTTAGCAAGATGTTGTTTTGTTTTTTGTCACTAGGCAGCAGGGTGCATAAGGCACATCGGTCAGACAACTGATTTTGTGGTAGGAAGGGGTTGAGGAGGGACACCGTTCGACAAAGAGCAGTGCGGGGAAATGGTACTTTCCGGTTGCCCAGGCCGAGGAAAAGGGTTTGGTCGAGGTATCCCACCTTGAACCTCTGACTCAAAAGTCTGACCCCTGAGGCAGTAGGTTTTTCTTCGGGGACACTACCCGTAGCCGATGACTCAATAGTCTGACCTGCTCGGATACAGGGAGCTGGCCTAATCTGAGGACGCAGGAAGTAAGGCATTACTGTCTAACTCCCAATGCGGCTGCACACGCCAGGTGCCTTTCGAATAGCACCGGACTCTTTGGTTTTAAAGGTATTTCGACCGTATTGAATAATGCACCGGCGGTCACGGTCAACCGTTGGGCGATCGGAGTGTGCGGTTTTTAGGGCCGACCTTTTCTAACCCGTCCTTCCTCGGGGGAAGGCAGCATCGCTGCTTCAGCAAGGAGCATTTCGTCCAAGATGAGATGCACAGACGACTTTCAGTACGTGTAATAATGAAAAACGAAACATAGCATGGATGACCACGAAAATGCCGGCCTGAATAACCAAAATGAAACCGGCCCACGCAAGAGGGTATTTTCGCATCGCCAGTTGACTGTTATCAACATCCACATAGAATTCTGAACAAAATTATTGATGAAATACACCCATTTCCACATAAGGCTAGTGCTTACTGGAGACTCGAATGAAACTCTCGTTTAGGATATTCTTCGACTGAATGTGCAGGACGAAATCAGTCTCAAGTTTCAATTGGCACGATATCGAAGTAGGTTTCTCGACGTAACACGACACTCATAGGGAAGCTGAGAACTCCTCGAATAGGAATTTTTCAAAAGGTCTCCAGCAGCATTGTGAACAGTGCACTATTTTAGGAAAATATCAATGTGTCCCTTTTCGAACTGGTATTACTGATACCGCGTCAGTTTGGCATGCGTCACTAGGGGACTGGTATTTCGACGGAAAACTAGACAAAACATGTAGGAAGATGTCTCACCCAGTTGCAGTGCAGTGCACGCGGAAACCATGATTGTAGTCTTGATGAGCCTAACCAAGAACAGTGACTGGTAACTGCCCTGACTGGTGTGCAGAACATGGAAGTTCAGACAGGTAAAAGGGGGAAAGAATACCTTTGTAGGAATTCAATTTGTGGTTAGACTGAACTTCAAGATATCCAGTTAGCAATACCAACAAAATCTTTGAAATATCTCACACTTTGTTGCACCATCATAGCGCGTTTGTCTCGCCAATCTGATGGCGTCGTCACGATGTCTTTATGAGTAAACTTTAAATAGATCTGATTAGGTGTTCCACAGGCCTAATGCGTTACTATCGCTGATACGTTGAAGTTATATTTGCTGCCGTCGACCATCGAAACAGCCAATGAAATCATAAACCAGCGGAACGTAGCTCATCCGTCTGTCACTTTCACAACGGGGGAAGCGCTGAATAGTTTCCACCATTACTGCGTTGTATTTGTCAAACACGACGTTTACTCTTTGAACGCCTCGGCTATTGGTGCAGCGCCGGAAGACTATTTCGCAGATCCAATGTCTCAAAAAAAAGGAGCTTTGATACTGTCACTCGTGCGGGAGATCGAGAGAAAAGCCTAGATCATTCCATATCCTTTGGAAACTATCCCAAACCTAACGTTCTTCGTTTTCAGATTGAACCCCGTGTATAACCCCAAGTCGCACCTTTCCTCCGCAGTCGACAGAGCTTCCGGAAATAAAATGTGCAAGTATGTCACGTGTGGTGATTCTGCATAGATACTAACACTTGACAGAGTTCAGTGGAAGTTCAGCAAAACCCAATCGCGATCGTGCACTTCTTACAGTCATGTAGGATCCTCTGGAGTCCGATTACTCACTAAATTTCGGGATCGTCGGCATAGAAGGAAATCGCCCAGCAGTGGCAGTTAGCGCACCGAGTGAGAAGCATAGACTGAAAACTGTTCTTTGAGGAGCTCCACTGTCAACTGCACAACAACAGACCGTTTACACTCAACCCGCAATAGCATCCCTGTAATAAGTCCAGAATCCCACTAAAACGGGATACAAAGTATCGGTATACCTGGAGAATCCCTAGATCGAAAGACATACTCTGTCGAAATCTCTGCTGTTGTTAATCCCTAATGTGAAAAACCACGGACCTTCCATGCCCAAAGCATCTTTGAATGCTTTCCATTTAGACGTCCTGTAGAAAATGCTGGACTTTCGAAAGGGAAACTTGGAGAATAAAAGGGGATTTGCCGTCCAGATTTGAAAGCAGCGCCTGACCAACGCAGTCTCCTGAGTCAAAAATCTCGCATAATCCGTCACCAAAAGGATTACAATATCATGCACAGGGTCGAAAACGTCCACGTACTTCTCTTCACATGCTCGAATCTAACTGTAACCACACACAAGCTACTGCATTTTTGCAATTTGAATCGCTAAGTGGCAGTGGTTCGTGGCTCGTTCCGTTTTATTTATACGGTTGAGCGTCCTGAAAAACGAACAAGAAAGGTCATAAAACTTGATCACTTTGAATTACACGGATTGTGAAATTGCATTGAATAACCGAGCTGAATAGGACTTATGAGGGAAACAGTCAAATTCCAGCTGGATCTCTCTCTTGAAACTGGGATCGCTGTTGAGGCGTAACAATGCAAGAACAGATTGGCCATGAGTGAAACGCATTGGAAAAACCTTGAGTTCGTCACCTCTCCTGGGAATTTCCACTATATTCTGCAAGAAGTTTTCACCGATTGAAAAAACATGAGATGAATATGCAAATGATATAGTCAAAATGGATGGCAAGGATGAAAATGGGCACAGATAATGATGGACAGCCTATAAAATCAGTTCAAGTCATCATTTATAAGCGGGTTTAGTTTCGAACAATGATATGGCGAAATGGTTTAGTTTGACAATGCGGCCATGGACTGAAGGAGACAGCTTGGAAATTCCTCCGACCAGGGCATTGTTCAAGAAAGTGTCCAAACGGCGGCATAGAAGATTGATTATTCTTGGTCCGTGTTGTGTAGTAGTTGGGTCGCGTTTGTTTAGGCAACCGACAGCCTCTTCCAGGTATCTAGAATCAATCAAGATGAGACGCGGATCAAATCAAATCAGGGTAGTTCAGATTACTGTGCCAGTCCAGTGCTAAGGAATCCCTTCTAAACCACAGTCCCAGAAATGGGAGTGAACCCAAATACAGTGATGATAAATATACCATTCATGAGATATGAAAAAATTGATGTCGTTAAGTGAAATGAACAAGGTTGCTCTCAGGAAAGCAGTTCTATCAAGTGAGAAGATACTGATTTTGTGTCGTTGCACGATGAATCCTACGAAATGCAGGCCGATGGGGTATGGGACTCGAGGGAGAAATCTGGTGACATCCAAAGCTATTCTCTCTGGAAAACATACCTTAACTTCAAATCCAACTGGACAGCCAAATCTCCACAGCTCAGCTGGTGAATTAAAGAGAGTAAGATGTTCTGTGCTATAATGTATTTGCCGGATCGGAAGAGTCGATCGGGGTCGATGTCGTTGCAGACGTCCAAAACAAGCGCCTGATTGGTGGAAACAAGAGCCTAAAACACAAAAACACAAGTTGGTCCATAGAGAAGTAAATTAAAGTCATATAATGCTTTCCGGCAAGTTAGCACACTATTGAAGCAAAGAGGTGGATCGTGCGGTTCACGTGTAACACAGAAGAAGGACTAGAATAAAAAACGAGGTTGGAAACTAAACATGGAGGAACTAAGAATGAGAGGGAATGAGAATTTCACCTCGTATAAAAGGAAATCGGGTGGCCTTGTCAGTTAGCTACGAGAAATCGATACATCCTGTGGACATAAAGAATAGGAGGAACGAGGAATGAATCCACCAAATAAGAAAAATCCCCACAGAATACCTATCACGGAACTATGTCGCCGTGTTCCTTGTCCCCACTATGACAATACACATACCAATTCTAGCGCGTCTACGAGGCGGTCAGAGCCGATCAACGTTTGCGCTTGACCTAGAAGGCGTGCGAACTCTTCCTTTTTCGTCAAAGTGGCTGCTAGTTTTGGAGCGACAGAAGAGCCTGGTGCCTGCGCGGCTGGTGCACCAATTTGGTTATCGCCTGCACCGCGATCCACAGTCCACAGGGATTTCGTTGAAGGAATACCTCTTGAAGGAACCGCAGGAGGTGCAGCAAGCACCGCGTGATCATCTTCAGTAGGTGGAGGACGTCGAATGGGACTTTTATTCTTATATATTGGAGTTTTTGAAGATACATCCTGTGTACCCAAGGCTGGGAGGGATCCATTGTCTCGAAGGGTACCCATGGTTCTAGGGTCTGCTTTGAACGCACCAGGCTCATCGACGCGCGTTGATAAGGTTGAGCTGAGAACATTCTATCGATAAGAGGAAAAACAGAAAGTATGCATTCAAAAAGTAGTATGTCTGGGATGAACACGACAAAACACACCCATAAAAACTAAGTCGTGTTGCTACCACTGCATCGTTGTGTCATTATTTCTGTTGCTCAGAGTTCAATTCATAAACCAACAGGACTGATGTGACATTGACAGGCAGGCCGGATCGGAAACGCGGCACTCTGAAGAATGCTTACTGTTCATGCTACTGATTAGTGTGAGTAGCACGAAAATCAAACGGCCCTCAATACACCTCAGGGGTGACAACTAAGCAGTGGAGAACACCGCATTAGTCGTCAAGTTCTTCCACCTGATTTGTGATCTTATGTTATCATTGGACGACCCTATACGGGGAATTAAACCCAGGCAGCGGACTCAGATAAAATAAGAGTATATGCGAAGTGACGGCTCACAGAACGTCGTGACGGCTCACCTTTAATTCCGGAGCTAGTTCAGCACAGATTGTGTTGGCCAAAGTGCTCGGGTCAGATGGAGCTTGTGCATGCTTTTGAACTTCCTTCAAGTCTGAGAACAAGCAAAATAATAAGGACGCTAGATTAGTTAGCCTGCTTGTTTTGGGGGCTGTCCATTCAGTCACATAAGTAAATAATCCAGTCAGTTGGTGGCGTCCGGAGAATACTGGCAGGCTAAATTATCTCTCAAACAACAAGCACGTCTGAATGGGTGAGGTTTGTTTTAGTATAAATAGCAACTGATTCTCAGTGAGGACACACTAATTAGAAACGTTTGTCTGAAACCAAACTGCAGGTAGGAACAACGTTATCGCGGAAAACATGAGCTGCGGTGGCTCGGTCATTTGATCGGCCGGCAGAATCATAGTCTACGTAGGTGGATGTTGCGAATGCCGCACAAAATTCGAGGCTGACAAACATGACTCTATAGGAAACGGATGGTACTGTAAAACGTGTGAGTGATATTAGTGCGTTCCAAACGAGGTCTTTGTGAACCTCTTTCGGCTTGTCTGGTAGCTGCAAAACAATGCTTCTGACCGATGCTGGGAGGATTCTTTCAGTCACTCGCCAACAAGATTGTCTGGATGTTTTTGGACATGCAGCCTAGAATCCAGTATTTTCTACTCAATTGGATTCCTTCTTCCTGATATACCTTCTGTGGCTGTAGGACACCAACTCATCACAGTCAGTGCTTATGTTGTTGAGTATGATAATGAGGATAGAATGGATCCCAACACTTTCAACAATGACGAGTGAACAATTTACTTCACAAAATCGATAGGCAATCAACATTCACCTGTTTCATGAATGGGCCCTTAGGTTAATGGCACGTAAATAATATCCAACATCGAACCCTCGATAAGCACCTGAAGAGGAAAATGACACGCTGCGAGTCTTCACAAGCCCAAGAGGCTTGGAATATTTAGGATTGCTCAGGCCGAAGAAATTTTCAATGTCCAGGAACTCTGAAGAAACAGCATGTAACACAAAAGCAGAAAAATGTGCTCACATTGTTGTGTGCCAGCTCTGAAGACAACATCAAGTTCCTGAAACAGTCGCTGTATATTTTTCTCCAGTGCAGGAATGAAAACTCGCAGCAAAGAATCACGATACGCCCCAGTGAGGTCAGCGGACAGGGTAGAGGATAGAAGGCGAGAGAACTGATTGCTGAAGCTCTGCAAGAAAAACGTCGGCAAATAAGAAGCTCTATTATAGAAAACAAAATAGGTGCGGTAAACAGGAAAACGATTGGTGTCCATCCTTTTGTGCAGATAGAACAAGGACATTCGTGAACCGAAAGTACACTAAAGTAACCAGGTTTGCATATTCCGTGTGTAATTGACAGTGGAAAGACCACACTATCAAACTTGTTGTTCATTCCAAATTGCGTTTAAACAATCAGCGGCGATAACATGACTTGTTTCATTTGATTTCAGCGTTATCATCAGTATACTCTACACATTAGCTTTAACAGTCGGTGGTGAAAGACAAGAGCCAGCTACTTTATGGGAATGGCCAAAGACAACTTACATATCATACGCGACATGAACCGGGCTGTATCCAGGAATTTGCGAAGAGAACGAGTAACATGAGATCTATTAAAAGGATTTATTTTAGTAATAAGCAAAAGGCTTGAATAAGGGAAACAGTTGTGCATGTGAATTGGCACGTTTTAGCTTTACTAACACTCTTTACCCTTATGTCACGCTGGGTGCAATGCCTGAAGCTTTAGACTTTTAATCTCCCATGCATCCAGCGAATGAGCTCTGGCAGACTGAGCAGGAAAAGGGGGAATGTAGGAATAACGAGCTACTTTAACGGCACTAGGCGCATAATGCTGCGCCTAGCCATTCGGATTCGTGTGTTGCCAAATAAACGTATGCGAAATTAGACTAGGCAATCAACGACCGGAAACAGAGACTGAGTACTGCGCAGGAAGTATACTAACAAGTGACCTACAACAAGGATTGTAGTTAGTTAGTATAATTTAAGCGTGGTGTGGTAGGCGTTTGCCTACCAGTAAACTAAAACCTGGGGAACACATGCACGAAGCTAGACGTCGATGTTCATAAATCGGAAGTTGAAAAACTAGCGAACTAAGACTACTACGAAGAAAACAACACACTGTTCGGTACGGTGTGAGTGAGTATGTGGGACAGAAAGATGGAATGGATAGCGAAAGTTCTCGTAGGCAAATGCTCTGGAGTAACCGGGACCTAAACATCCGTGACTACCTTTCTTCAATCCGGACCGGCGGGATCTTCGTAGTAAACTGACGTAAAACAGAGATACAAAATACAGTGATAAACAAAATACTGCTAGAGTTTGTCTGTGGCCAGACATAAAAATCAATAGATAAACGGAAAGCTGGTGCATCACATCGCACTGGGTGCTTCAAATCCATGAAAAGTCATTCAATGATCCAGATTCATACCATACGAATATCCGAACAAAACAGGTGTCCAGATACATCACTCACCTTGTCGCGCATCAGACGTGAGAGGCTTTCTGATACAGTTGAAGGAAGCCCGTTTAAACTCTCTTGTATGGCACGGAATATTGCCTTTTGTAGAGGATCGATGAGCTTCTGAGTATCTGAAATGGATGAAACCAGTGCGAGTAAGCCAAGTTCAAATAAACGTAAGCAGTAATCAAAGGTTAACAGCGATAACCAAAAACGGATTCCGGGTGTAAGTCAACATCAGGCTATGACAGACAAGCGAGCTTTGCCAGATGAGTTAGTGGTGCGAAAGGAAAAACCAGTCCAGCAGACAGCTCGTTATCTCATTGCTTTTCTTACGCAGCGGCGTTAATCAACGTATGGTACAGAAAGTTGCAAGCGACTTACTATTAACAATAGCGTTCTGTACTTCCGATCGAACAACCGGTTTGAGCAAATCACAAGTCATTTTGGGCAACTGATCCAAACGAGGTTCATTTGAGGATTGCTGGATGATAGGTTTGGCTTGATTCTTTTTTAATTCGTTCGTGCTTGTCGAAACCTTGTTCATCATGCTCTCGAGTTGTGAGAACCGACGGGCGTAGTCGCCCTGTTGAGTGCGCACTGCCATAGAGGAAAGGGTAGGAAACGGTACATGTGGTATGAATGCTCCCTGAATGAGACAGTTTTAGAGGATCAATTCACCGGTGACTAAATCACACCAAGATAAACTGCATTTAGATGCGAGCTTCTTTGAACGACGCACTTCCGAAGTCCACTGATTTCCTATCTCTAACTGACCTTCAAGCACTGAGGAAATCAGACCTTCACATTGGCCAGACTGAATTATTTGATAATCTGCCTAGATCCTTATAATGAACCAGAGCGAGTTCCGCCGTCAAAAGCTGGCGGCTGAATTCGGCTGGGAAGTCCATCTTTGCATCAAACAACGGTCAAGACAAAAAATCAACCAAGATTTTGTCCTTCAGGTGAGGCCACTCTATATAAAAAACTGAGAAGCAAGATAGAGCTGTTTCAATCTTATTGGGAATCGTCAGCAGTGCGCGTTTCACGAATCCCTAGGGAGATTCGAACCTGCAACCTCCCCACAAGTTGAAACAAGTGTTCGGCTAGAGCGGCTGATCAGCAATTCATTAGTAATTAGCATTTAAAGAGGTTATAACGCCACTCACCTTCTAATCAAGGAATTCACATTACGTAGTCACTGGCTCTTCGAGTGACGACTTCATATAGGGAAGGTTCACTCGTCACGGGAATTGTTCTTCCTCTGAGCTACTTGGAGTCTGTTGACCCACTGTCCATCAACATGACTTATGAGATGTGATTTCGATGCAGCCTTATATCGTCTCCAGCCTATGGAATGTAAGTTGACTGACTGAGAACGGGGAGCTCAATTTTGTTGATGGATCCGCAGACATCGTCACAGGAATATCACTGAGGATGACAGGCTTTGTCTGCAAAATTGTTGTGACATCTAACTTAATTTATAGTCGCGACACCTGGCGCCTTCGATCTGAAAGTCTCAAACGCCTTCATACATTCGACCATCGATGTTTTCGCAGCGTCAACTGACCGCGGCATTCCCGTAGAAAAATGTTTCGTAGGCGAATACTGGATAGCCGTATTCGCAAGATCGGTAAACAAAGCTTGTCTGGTTAAGGTGATGGGAACATGTATTACGTACACCCCAACATCGTTTCCAGCCGTTTACTATCCGAAACATCGAGTGACGAAAAGCTCGTGGAGGCCAAGACGCGGCGTGGCGAGGTAGAAGCGGCTACCGTCAGGATGAGTGCCGTGAGATCTTGGCGCGTATCTGGATGGGACCTAAGTGATGCTTATAGCGTTTGGACAGAAACCCTACAACGATCCTAGTGGCGAGATTTCACTTCTTAGCTAGACTGCCTACCTAACGGATGTTTGTCGTTGTGTCTGGTGAGGTTCGCAATCGATAGCCCGGTTGATGACACCTTGCCTCAACATGGTGTTCAGATTTATTTCAACGGTTTTTGGAAGATAGGGGCACCTCAAGGGGATAGGGCTTTTCGTATTACGTCCCTACCTCCCCACCTCTTTCCTTACTGTCCTTACTAGACATCCTCTTCCCAATATTGTATCGAAATGAAGCCACTTCTGGTGTAGTTCAGAACATGATGGATGTGATTACCACGATGTCCTTTGCGAATCCGTTAGCTGCGCAAAAAGAGGTATCGGTATCGTTTTCAGTTCAGTTTTCGGGACACTTCCATTGTTCCTCGCTTTTCGCCCATTTCAGACCGGACGAAAGATGGAGCCTTGGGTATAACATCACAATTCGTTTTTTCGAAAGAAGTGACAGAGAACGAAAACAACGTTATAGAGTATTCAGGATACAACCAGAACTCTGGGGATGAGAGGATGAAAAGGGCTTCTTTATTGGTTAGTTACTCATAAATTCGTCCGTTGAGATATCAGGTTGAGTTGAAACCCAGTCCACCTACTTGGTAAATGGAACAACAGTCCAGGTGTTTCTACAGTTGCAGGGCAATCAGCGGTGGTTGAGACCCACAGCGTTATCATTCTGCTCAGATTTTTGGTGTAAATTATCAAGCATTAACCTAGTAGGGCTGATCCCCCAGGAGACAGAGTGGTATGGTCACGGTGGGTTTAGTGAAATTTCGCGGACTATTGATGGGCTAAATGCCGAGCAGTTATGCGTAAGAAAAGCACATAGTTTCTGAGTCAGCATTCCACAAACAGTTAGTACTTATGGGTCAGGAGCGGCATGACTATCTTTTGGGACGCTCAAAGTCGTGACGCCGGTCAGATGTGCGTAATGGAGGTCGTGGTGACCGAATTTCAATAAAAAAAGTGCGTCCCGTATGCCACACCATTTTATACTGAACCAACTATCATGTGACCCTAAGACTGGTACAAAAAAGGGAGTAGCTCCGACTGAACCTACTTATAGATTTCAAAAGACAAGAATGATTCCACTTGCAGTGACTTGACACAGCCCCAATTATCTAAAGCCTTAAGGCAAATTCACAAAGCGGAACTTAGTCGCTTCAGTTGACTAAGAACTCCCCCCATTCAGCATTCTACATGTTAAATTTGACACCCCTGTTCGAAGTGACGTGAACTTGTGCGATACCCAGACTGAGAAACTGTATTCACTCCTCAGGCATGACCGCTGGTGTCTATCCACTCGCCATTCGGACAACATAATCTCAGTGAATCAACAACGGTCAAGTGATTGTCTCACTGACGTGACCTCGTTTACAGCATCACATCTGACTAGTATCATCAACTTATCCAACGAAAATGATGATGTGTAACAATGAACAGTTTAAAATTCTCTTGGGTCCCAATCCTTTCTATCTCTCTCGAAGGCGTTTTGACGATAGATAGCTTACATCCCTCTCGCATAACTTTTAGATTTGTGCTCTACAAAATGCAATACGGAGACTGACGTTCCACGTAACAAAAAAACATGCAGAAGAATGAATAATAACTCACATTGCAAGAGGATTTGTTTGGCCCATTCAGGCAGTTTACCCTCATCTGTACCAGCTTGTTGAAGAGTCGATTGCTGCACCGTAGCCGCCAAGTGGTTAGACTGCACCATTGGACTACTCGGGTAGCAACATTCCCCATCTGATGCACTGGACGTTTTGGATGCACAATAGTGTGCGGATCCCAGAGGTTGCGTGCCATTAGCGGTTGATATCTGGAGACGATTGGATAGTTCGATCTGCGCTTGCGAAATGCGATCCAGTTGGTCCTGGGTTTGCTTGAGTTTATCTGATGACAGGATGTTACGATGGAACCAATTGGCTCTTTAAGCAGCGCTTTACATGTGATCAAAAGTCAGTTCCTAAAATGGTGGTTAACTAAAAGCACAGTCTCAAGCATCTTTGAATGGGACTGACTGACTACCTAGCTTGCAGGATATCCGGTAACCAATCGGTGAAGACAGTGCAGGATATGATAGCGGACGGTCAGTGGTACACTTCATTCGACGGCAAGCTGGCGCAGTAGAAGAGGGCTACTATTTGTTGCTGGTCCGAGTTGGTGAGTCTCTTCTGGCTAATTTCACACTTTTCTACATTGTAACTTCTATTTTGTCTTCACTTATCTATTTTGGCGTGAACCACTATGTGTAGTCCAAAGGTGGAAAAGACAAACGGTGTCATCTGAACTCACAGTCTGGGAACACAAAACTCCCTTTGACAAAAGCAGAACAGAAGTGCATGTATAGGTTTTCGGATGAGGTCTACTTCACCCCACTCATGTATGTTGTCAACACTGGTGTTGCGGTTAGCAACTACTCGGCTGGCCCTTGAACCGCTTTTTCTCCCGCTGCTGTATATCAAAAGGCACGATAGCCGGAGAAAGCCTTTAAGATATCAAATGCGCTTTAAATTAGGGGATGCTGTCCCAAATCGGACACGGGTCACGTACCGCGCCGATAATACGACAGCAACACATGTTAGAAGTCATCAAATATTTACATTCAGGCATCCGTTGTTCGAATCTGGCATCCGACCTCCACAGTAGAGGGTAAAAGTCCGGAAGCCAAACAAATAGGCATTCAATGTAACATCATCTTCAACGACACACGACCACAAGATACTTGATAAGTGATGACTTCTCAAAGTTAGGAGAGTGCTCTTCATGCTGACAACTGATAGACACAAGTAACTTCAAGCGAACGGAGATTCAAGGTTTAGCGCACTTGGCAAAGCATAAAAAAGTTATTTGACTGATTGCGACAAGCTAAATGAGGATAGGCATTGTAGTCACCTACGAATACAGGCTCAGCTGGAAGGCATGGAAAATAGGAATGGCGGCTGCAGAAAGTTGGAGAAAGCGAGTAGTACAATTTGCTTTGAGTTCATCCTGACTCAGAATTCATCATACCTATGAAGAATCGGCAGTCATGAAGTGAGAAAGGTTTAACGGTGTGAACAAACGCAACAAATTTCTCCACTTACGTACAACACGAAAGCAGTGTGAAATTTACTAATGCAATGAAGAAATTTATTCCTGAAACCAACCGCTAACGTCTGGATTAAAAATGTTCGAATGGATGCTGCCAGGCGCAACCAACAAAACGGAGATGGCAGCAAAGTGTCAGGGGGGTACCTGTAACCGTGTATGTCGTAAGTGCGACGTGAATCAATACATTTTGAAAATGATTGAGGTGGCCAGGAAACAAAGTCGTTTGTGGTCGGAACTGAGCGCAATGTTATGTTACAACGACCGGTTGGGTTCACAATGTTTAAAGGTAAAACATACACTCACCTAGAACAGTTTCCATTTGATGGGATCGTTTGGTGGAATCAGCAACCAAAAATCTCAAAAGATCCACAACACCGTCCATTTGTCCTGAACCACCGTCCAACGCTGGACGTTCTGCACCAAACGCGGGCAAATCCAAAGGCACATCATTACTGTCTGGAGCTTGCATGACCTCATCGGAACCTACGGGGGTGTCCGCAGTCGATGATGAAGATGAAGAACCGGGCGAGGAGCATAATGACATAGTGGACCAGTTGGCTTCAGGATGGAGACTTAGTGAACCGCGGCGACCGGCGTTCCTAGGTGCATCAACTTGCTGCGCTACAAGCGATTTAGCTCCTTCCTCCTTGAGGAGGCCTGTAATTTAGAAAAGATAGGTTGGATGCACTATCAATACATAGGTGGTCGCTGGCTTCTAAATGGAGTATGAGGCCGACGGTTCGACTCGACCCCTAGGTGGATGCATTTTACAACTATCAATTTATTTTCTTCACTAAGGTATACCCATTGATTTCGTCTAATGTTTCATGCCTTACTTGTCCTATGACAGGAAAGCTATTGTGGAAAGCATTGAAGCCCCGCCGAATACTTTCATAACTTAGGTAACCGTCGACGATGGCACTATGTATCACCTGCCACAAACCAGTGGGCTATTTGATTCGAACAGCCTTCATGGTGTTATTTTTTTTTCTTGAGGTCCCTACGGCCAGAAACCAATATGGTATGAGTTCTGTCAGTTCATTAGTGGCCAAGAACATGCAGGGAAGTTAGCGTAGAAATGCCAGATTAGAACAAAACACACAGTAGATTCCACTGCTTGTTGGGACATCCCAATAAGGAAACAAGTGTCCGTGCCTTGTCAACCGATTGCACGAGTTCCTATGAAGCTTACTATTCTGTGACATAGTACCCAAAAGTTCAGTATCTTAGTAGTGAAAGGAATGTATTTTCAAGGTGACTACTGGCATACTATGACCAGATATCAGAACTTACAAGTTTATCTCAACTAATTCTTCAGGAATGACTGGAATGCATAGAGGGCACTGAAAGTCTAGTATCATACTTACAACATAAATTTCGTGAGAGTTCAAAAAAGTGCGAACACCTGTCTTCAACCAAGCAGAGCTACCTGGATAGGACATCATAAAACCTGCAAGAAAACTGGAGCGTACGGGTAGCAGTTGATCCTTTGAGATTCACGAGAGGCGACCGAGATGCATCGGCAGATGAATCGACGAGTTCTTGTAAGTCGGGCGCAGACGCACTAGAAATGTTAACATCAACATCAGAGGATGGCCCTTCTTGTGGATTATGTGCATCATCCTCGTCTCGTAGAGTGGTTTCAGCATTTTCTGGAGACAGCAAATTATTCAACAGGTCAAGCTCATTGCGAAGCTCTTCCAATTGGCAAGCATCAGGACTGGGAGAACGCTTGCCACTTGGGTTGCGCTCACTTGCACGCATGGCATCCTCGATGGCTTCAAAAGGGACAACTGCATGTGCGGCTTTTGTCGGAGATTTATCCTCGGATCGTGCAACAATCGAGCTATCAACAAAATGAGGCAAAATTCCGACCTCTTAGAAAAGAAGGAATGACCACTGATGATAACTTGAGAAAACTACTTGGTAAAAATACCCAGATAGGAATATTATCCTTCTGTTAAGGATACAAAGAATTCATTAGTTTCACAAAGCTGTTCTTACTGAGTGTCCCATCAAAGGTAGGAGCTGCTCAAGGATATACAGCTCAACTGCTGAATTCAGCCAACAAGCTTTGAAAGTTTCGCATTAAATCCGTGTTTTATTCCACGCTTACGCACTCACTAAGACGTACGTAAGCATCAACAGACTGACCAGCGTGATATTTTCAGGTATGAGACAATCACGCATAGATTTACTCGCTTCTCACTCGCGAAAGGAGTTTCGAGAGACAAGAAATCTAATCGAAGTGGTCAGTAGTTCAGTAAAGAGTGCAGCAGAAAGCGATTCTGTTTAGTGGCCGAGAAGCAATGAACACAGTTTTCGTATCCGACAATGCAGGTGCCGATGTCATGCTTCGCGATGTAATCGATGGAAATGTGTCCTATCCAACACTGTAGATAACTGCTGTGCTGTGTACTAAAATAGGTTAGCCTCAATTCAGATACAGATCAAACCCACTCATAGGCGATCTGTTCCATGTTCAGCTACGGCGTGGTGGTTCTAGCTTAAATTCTACACTGGATGCAACGTACTTGAACACCGGATAAATCATCAAAGGCGACTCCTCCGCCCTCGTAGCAGATACTAGCGGTAAAGCGATCAGACAGATGCAAAAAATCATTAAAGTTCGGCATCTTGGAGTCACGATCTTCAACGGAAAAGTGCTGCTGGTGGGAAGTGCGAGAAGCGTCACAATAAATTGGGTTTAGTTACATGATAGACCAGTTTTAGTATACCCTGAAGTACACGTTCCCTAATGTAACACGTTTGCAACAGGTTAAGTACAAAACTATACTGAGGTTCGACAGGGTGACTTGAAAATGTTTTCTTAGATGAGAAGACACTACGAGTTCGGAATGACCCTGAAAGTAAGGTACAACCCACCTGGCAATGATTCACCGATGAAACTATTCGGCGTTGAATCCTAATGAAGCTCTTAGGGGGATACTGGGGATGTGCGTGGTTACTCTTGAGTACGTTACAGGAAAATGCAATAGAGAACTTCGCTACTAGTAATAGTACTCACGAATCAGCGTTGTGCTCAGTAGATTCCATACCCTCAGGTAAATGTTTGGGAGTGTGGAATGTACTTGGAGTTAGGTCAAGCGGAAAATCAAGGTCAACAGTAGGCAAACGATCGCCGTCATCATCCTCACCGCCATCGGCAGAGGGAGGAGCAGGTAGCGATTCCGGAGAGAAATCCGAAGGGCGAAGAGGGTGAAGGTCTTCGCTGTCATCTTCAGGAGCTTGATCTACGATCTCTTCTCCCATTTCTCCAACGGTTTCGGGACTAACAAAAGATGGAAGTTGTCGGTAGCAAAAAAAGGAACTTGATGAGAACACTCATTACATTGATGGGGACATGGGTAGCCGGGAGAAATGATCGCTAGCGAAGATGTGTGAGTGGAAACAGTTCAGTATCCTGAGAACCTGGTTGTAACCAATCCTGGACGCACTTTGTGGTTGTTCCTCCACTACAATTAATTTTGGAAACCGCGTATGGCAAGAAATCCCTAGTGTGAACGCTGGCATCTGGTTTCTGATGATCATGCGAAACTAGTGGTGCGATTCATTACTCAAAAGTGCAACCATGGATATCTTCGGTTTGGAAATTGCGGTTCATTTTACGCACATGGTGCTGCCCAGTATAACGGGTGTTCTACCGTAAGTTTGCAGATAAAATATATCACAATGTGAACGGTGCAAGCGAGGATTACCCTTATTTAGCTCGAGGGCTTTATTAACATCAGTGTTGACGTCCATGATCTAATGTGAAAGCATCATAATAATGAGACGTGCTCACCATATCAAAAGCGAATAACCATGCCAAGTTTCAAGCATGGTTTGAAATATCAATAAAATGCAACTGCGGTTACATTCGTGGTACGTTTTTATACTGCTATCCTCAACTATTGTATCGCTTTACTACGTAAGTGCATCTTAACTGACAAGCAATTGTTTTCTACATCATCGACTGTAATTACTCACTGAGAACTCTGATATGCTAGTATAAGATCGACGATGGCCAAACAGTCAGAGTTATGCAAAGACGATGAAGTTAATGTGATTCCGAAAAATTGTCACTGGTACCTAAAAGTAAAAAAAACCCAGTGTGCTCTACTGTAGTATTTAGCGTAGTTGGTTACTTGGTGAACTTTAGCTGAGACAGTTGTTAAGTTTGGATTACCGTCGGTTCGGAATATTCAGCACTAAAAGTAAACGAACAACACATTCATGTATAAAGAGAAATGAATGAATGTGAAATTAGTGTTACGCAGCACCGGATGGACTTTTACATATATCCTCAGAATTGACAGTAGTAAAATACAAAACCATATAAATATACATACGGGATTCTTATGAAGATATCCGTTGAAAAGATGGATAAATTAAGGAAGCTGTGGTACAAGTGCCCTGCGAAAAGAACCCCACGGAGGAACATTTTGGTATACTTCGACGAAGTTTTATCGAAAGAAAGGATACGGCACCCACAAACTGTGATGTGTTTGCGTGAATACCTAGAGGCGATCAGCAGAAACGGATCGAGCGTTCGAGTGCCAGTTTAATAGAGGGGAGGGGTCTGCGTATTTTTGGGAAAGGGTCCAAGACTTCAAGGTAATAGTCGAGAAGTGCTCAGATATTAAACACAATACTGCGAAGGAGCACATACAAGGTCCCCAAAAATTCTTCGATAGCCCACGACCACTTTCGCCCTTCTTGGAGCTCAGCAGACAAGCGCAGTCCCCGACTTTCACTCAGAATTATATTCCACTTGAAAAGAAAACTGAACGCAGCTGGCGAAAAGAATTCATTTACAAATTAAATTGGTGTAGTAGTACGTCTCGTCAATAAAATATACTGCGATGTATTGAATAGCGTACCAAATGAAATCTGAGGCGGCCTTTGTGCAGCACATTCAGTCGAAGAAAAGAGATAAACAGGAGGTTTGGTTGGGATTCAGCCGAGTCTCCCGTTACCTCGAGGTTAGGTTGCAAATGGGCGCATTTCGCCAAAACTAAAAAGGTTAGAAATCACGCAAAACAAACCCGCTCTCCGATGACGGGAATGCATGTCCGTATTGTCAAAACTTTGAATGACAAAATATCCGAGTGTAGACGAAATTCGTAGCTGATTACTCTAAACATATAATCTCTTCCATGTATTCTTGAGTAGGAATTCAAACAGGAGGTCTACCGTAGTACGTTAAGGTTTCATGGAGCTAGTGTTACGGACAATGCGGGAATAACAACAACTAGTGATGGTAACACAACCTAAACCTGGAAAAATGACAATTGGAAAATGACAATTTACTCATGAAAACTGAGCACAAAGAGCGAGGAATAAAATAATGCTTACGAGTGTGCTTTTTCGGTAGCAGAGGTTGGCAGAAGGTGATCCGGGTTCTGAAAAAGATAATTATTCGTTCATGCTCTGAATGTGCCAAGGTCACCGTTTTCGTTTTTGCATCTTTTTTACATATATCGACTTGAGTGTTTTTCAGGATGAAAGTGCGAAACGGAAATAACATGCCATGGAAAAATGCATATCATGTTACAAACACAGAACTCAAGGTGGCCCTTCTAACAATATCTATTACAATAGTATAAGTGTCGATCAGGAAGGTGGGCACACTAGGACGGTGAAAATGACCTAAAGCTACCCGTATGACACAGTAGAGGAAGAGTATACTAATGGAAGTACGCTCGAAACATACATACTTTTGGACCTAATGAGCTGGGTATGCGAATATGGTATGAGTTATGCACGGATCATTGCTATTAACCAGACATCGGAATGTGTTGTGTGTGTGTTATGTGCTAAACAAACAGTTAGAGGCGTGATATCCACGCCCTTCGATTGTCAGTATGCCTGACATTCGATTGATCCATGAAATCGCAAGAAAATAAACAGCGACAGTCATAGGATGACACAGTCGGATAGGGTGCAACGAATAGACCGACGTCACGTACGTACTGTGAGCGGAAAAAAAAGCGCCGAAAATAACCGTTGTAGCCAAGTTCAGACAACCGTTTGGATGTGGAGTGAAACCGCTTCAACTTAAACATTTATTACACAGTGCTCTACAGATTAGCATGAGAATTTCGGATAACAAATCTAAACTTATTA
This sequence comes from Opisthorchis felineus, assembly GCA_004794785.1. Classification (NCBI taxonomy): domain Eukaryota; kingdom Metazoa; phylum Platyhelminthes; class Trematoda; order Opisthorchiida; family Opisthorchiidae; genus Opisthorchis; species Opisthorchis felineus. The sequence goes on from SJOL01002566.1 coordinate 30,334, forward strand.
CTTGTCGACAACGGTAAAAGCGAAACTATCGGTCACCGACGACAGGGCAGGCGTTTGATTCTATTGTGTACTTCATCTTTTATTCAAGAGGTTAGTAGGTCAATAGAGTCAAAAAATCAACAAGTAATTACATGTGATCACAGTGACGAATTCGCGAGCTACTTCTCACATGAGGATACATCATGGGTCAGAACTAGGTCTCCAGCGTTGTTCTGGGGTCGCTACGCAACCGGAGCAGCATCAACCAGAAATTCTCCAAAACATCGAGGGTACTCATGCTGCATGTTTCTATTCGACTCATAATTAGTTAGACTATATTCGGGACTGCGTGTAACTTATAGCATGAACTGTTGACCAAGGCTAACTCCAAGTTGGAGTTAGCTCTGGACCCGGGCGAACTGAAAGTACCCAATCCCCAGCGCTTCCTACGGTCCAGCTGAACGGCAATGAACACAGCCAGACGATTTCATCATAATATACTGCATTATTATTGGAAGATCTTCCGGAATCTACTGAGCAGCTGGAGTTGCAGCTCAGTTGGTCGATACGAAATCGAAATGGCTAATGCTAAGAACCAATGATAGGAGGATTTCCGAGGCCTACCTGAAAAGTTTCGTAGGAACCACCAATAGTGAAGCGCACAGGTTCCGATACTGGTTCACTGGGATCCACTTGCGAAGACTTGACCGAGTCCTCAACGGTTTGCACATTGTTCGCTACGGATTTCGAGACACAAAAATCGGTTTACAATGGGTCCAGGGGACTCAACGACATGGAACGGTTTGGTAGCAAAAACGACAAGCAGTGTTCAAGCACACAAACCAGACTTAAGTGGAGGCATGAGTAAGAAAGAAAATTAACTGGCATTTCATCATCAAACCAACAGTTAAGCAATACTGCTACTTTCGAAAGGGTGTATGAACACCGGAAGCTACTCAAATGGAAGTCTTTTACGAAACGACGGCTATTTGAAACGAGTAAACTCAAACAGACGTTACCTAGAATCGTGAAGTAAAAAATGAGTAGCAAAGGTAAGAAAAACGAGGACACAGACTCTACCACCGTTCCAAAACGTATTTACAGCGCCTAAAAGTGTGACCAAAACCAAGCATAGGTGGAATTTTTCTGGAAGCAGCTGCAGATGATCTACCGTGAACAGTGCTGTCGTTCGAGCCCAGTTTCGAATGAGCCAGTCAACATAGCGAACGAATCCAGAAGTGTGAAAACGATACGAAGGCGATAATGAGAAAAAAAGAATAATGCTGGTACGCGTGGCCTTCATGGATTTGGCCTAAAAGCGTTTGTTTGAGGAAGTTACAAACCGACCTATCTTAGTTGGGCTCTTGTTGACAGCTTGTTTCCACAGAGCCCAGCTGAGTGGTTGGAGATGTAAGCACATCTAAATCATTGAGTACAACTGGCACAAGGTCCCTTCCTGCCAATAATGCTTTCTTTCCCTCAATAAGGTCTTCTGTAAAAAACTATGCAACCGCATGCCAGTTGAGCACCGGCTCTCAACGCTACTGTTGAAGATGGCATACTACGAAACGAATAGTGCAAATGATGCGGGCCTTCAACAATCGGAGTACTGGAGTGGGCTAGCTGGAGCGACATCGGCATGACACGTTCACAAAATTAGCAAACTATGCTACAATTCAGCACGTACCTTCAGCGTCTGGCTTGGTCCAATGCGGTAGTTCAAACGTTATAGTTCCGTTCAGTAAGTGCCTGGAAAGTAGGATACCACAAGAAAGTAAACGGTGCAGATCATGGACCTAAGAGCAGTTGATGGTGTGTTACTTCTAGTAGATGTTATGGCAAACCAAAAGTGATTTGAGTGACAAATCCGGAGTGGAGAATACTGGGCAAAGTGAACTTTTATGCATGTCAAGTGAAAAAGGTGATGCTCGCATGTGAGCACAACTCACAAACGACATGAAGAAAGCAGGCACCTTAACTCAAAGTCATTTACTAAAATTCATATATATATATATATATATATATATATATATATATATAGAGAGAGAGAGAGAGAGAGAGAGAGAATGCCTATTTGAGTGTGTCTACAAACGAACAAAATTCCAACGTCAGGTTATTCGATACAATTAGGGTGAAAAAGCAGCGAACGAGGACTACACGTATCAACCAACCCTCGATAACCACTGAAATAATTAATAACATAAGGGATAGCTGAGATAACTGTTATTAGCCAAACGGCCGATGTCAACACGCGTAAGAAATTAAAGCTAATCCTATAATTGAAGCCAATCTATGTTCGAAACCCGAGAAGCACTGCACAGCTGCTTCATCCTTATTGGCAGTGCGATATCAGTTCCGTTGCGAAATCCACAGTAGCGAAGCGAGCTCCAGCCGAAGCCAGGCGCTTCCTGACCACCTGTTTAAAGTTCTTCTTGAGAAGATTGATTCCTGTTTCTGTGATCGGCCTCGTCAAACTAATAAAGATAATGATAACTTAGCTGTAGCACCCTTTCAGTGCCTAGTCGTCATATCATCCGAATGAAGCACGAGGGTTGAGATACTGCCAGTGTGTCCAAACCAAAACAGGAGCAGTCGAGATGAAAAGGTTGGGTTCGAATCACGGACCTTCCGGCCAGTAAGTTATCTCGTCCAAACGCACCTCGTGGACTGAGCTTGGAAAAAGTATTGGCCCCATTTTGAAGAAAACTGAAATGGAAACTACGGTCCTTTGTTTACGAAGAAGCCAAAACGTGATTGTTTTTTCTAGCCTGTTTATCTGCAAAACTATCGGCTTAAACAGATTTGTCAGCCAATTCGGAGGCTGCAGGAGTAAACCTTCATCCTGGCAATTACACCATACTATAAAAGGATTTCGAAGAAAAGTTGTCCCATGTGATGGAAGCTTTCAGGCTAGGGACTTTGAAGTTAGTGAAAATACCCGTGAAAGTTATGAGAAGAACAAAAGTAGCGAAAAGGCCTGGTTTCCATGAATGATCCTCTTGGTTAATAAACCACAAATCTAGATGGTAACAGAAAACATTTGAAATAGTTACGTGAAAACAATGGGTACATACTCATTAATGAAAGGAAAAGAACAATGACGGGAAGGGGGTTGAATGGGAGGTACAAGGGTCAATGCGTCTGATGATCAAGTATGACGTCAATGTCGGACAAGTTTGTGGGATCGCATTTTTTCGCAGACCAGCTCAAGTTTCTTTTGGACCCAAAGTTGTGGGTCATGCGGTTGAATTCCGATAACAACATTAATGGTCTGGACCGTACCAACCATGAACCTTCGTTCTTCTTATGTTCTTTGGTGGTGCCTTAGTTTTTGTGTACGACAGTTTGCCACAACACAAGACTCACTAGCATACTTCCGATATCTGTGAGAACATATCGAACGATATCAAAAGCCTGCGTATGTTGAACTAAACAAAAAAACAGCGCTCAGTCTGGAGAACATGACAATCCAATTCCGAACGTATCTACCTCATTCGACCTAACCACTCGCATCCGCGTAGGCCATAACAAGCGTGCAGCATTCAAACCCTCGTATTTGTCACGGCGCAAGTCCACCGGTGCACACTATAAGTGTCTTGAATATGAGCTTTATACAATGCCAACAGAATAAAAAATCCACAGTAACAGCTAATCAGAGAATCACATGACCAGTGCGAGGTTCGTAAAAGGAGTTATGTTTGCTAAGTCACCGGGGTAGAGAGTGCACATGAATGCCTGTACCCATTTGCATCGAATAATCAATGTGACAAACGAAATCCACTGTTGCGTGAAAAAGGAAACCCTGGTGTTTTAGTAACCAAAAGTTTGACTATGGAGAATGCTACACAGGGCTGAGAAGACATCTAACGCTATGATTAATGACGAGTGGTTCCTTGAAAAATCCGAGGGGATGTGAGGGGACTTTACGGCGAAAAGAACAACGTCGTTACGTAAAATTCGCCACCAGAATAAGCATCGCAACGGATCTCAACCCGATGTTTCCAACAAATGCAAAAAAGACCGAAATCACAATGGGACCAAAAAAGTTTGAGCACTTTGACTGTGTATCATTGTACGTCGTAGTATACTTCTCTCAGGAAATAGAAATTGAGAAACAAACAAGGTGCTATGGTCCATTTGAAAGTACACATCCAAATAGGAGCTTGAGATAGTTCAGTGGTTAAGGCGCAAACTTACTGACTGGAAGGTCCGAGGCACGCCTTAAGAAGTTGTTTTCTCTTGAAGCGTAATGGACCGCTAGCTCCACTCATGTGATCTTCATAAAAATTCTGAATAAATTTGGATAAATTCCGGAAATCCAGTCTAACAAATTAAAGATCAGGCACGCGAAAAGTGTGGATATTCTTGACAGCAAGACCTTAAAACTGAACATCCATCGAAGAAGTCAGGCTGCCAGCAAAGTGATTGCATCCAGTTAGTGAGGTGATTAATTTCAATTAGCACAGGTGTCCGCATCGCCAACGGAATCAGTTGCATTACGGAGAGAGAGATGCATCTGAGAAGCTTTCGGGCAACACAAACATTACGCCTACAACTTGCGAAACAACATATCCAAACAGCGAACACTAGAACGACGGAAAGTGGAAATGGAGAAGGGATTGGATACGTTAAGTGATGACGAGCGTACTCGACAGCGTGATACAGGAATGTTTATCCACGCCACACCAACAAATATTTATCTCCCAAAGACACTCCAAATAAATAACGCCATTTTACAACGGCGAATGTCACTGATAGACTAGCAACGAGCTCAAACGCACTTTTCAGGGAAAAATAAATGATATCATATAAAGTTGCACCGGTTGAATCGTATCTTCAAATCATCCATTTTCGCCTCAGAGGGACTGAAAGTTGCCTCAGTACGACAGTTCGCTTATCCCTATGACGACTGAGTAACGTCAGGTGTTCCGCAATCTCGTCTTTAGATACAGGACTAATGAACACAGTCTCTTGGCTCTCGAGGTTATGGGTGGAACATGTACGTAACAATTAATTCTATTTTGTTGACCTTCCAGCACCCACTCGCTGCCCTTAGGCTACACTTTCGAAGCGAAGGATTTGTTATTGTACTGCGTCTGGGCGTCTTGAAAATAATTCAAGCCCGCATGCGACCATGAACTCCACAACGAGAAATGATTTCAGGCCGCATCACTAGCCGTGTAGTACCATCAACCAGGGTATCTTAATGGTTGTATGAAGCATGGAGAAAAAGCGAAAACGTGCTGCTGATGGAGCACTTCTCCACCCCATAAATAATACTCCTTCGACAGGTCCCAGATAGCGATGGCGAGAAAATAAACTGTTCACTTGCGATGTTCTTCAGTAAACAGCTAACGTGCAACACGATGGTTGAAAAGCTACCAGGTTAACCGAGCCTAGACAGGAGCAATGGAGAAACCATGGTTGGGTCCGAACGACAGATCTTCCTGTCAGTAGCTTTGCGCCTTAACCACTGAGGCATCTTGAGCTATCGAGGACCAGTAAGCGTTTGTCACCTCTTCTGGAGTACCCGTATGGCCTTCGAATATGCATACGTCCCTTGACAGATTCTCCTAGCGCCCTCCAGGTTTATACAGAATCCACACACTTTACATGATCACTGAGAAGGCCATGGACCCAAAATCCAATAAGCATATCACACAACTCTTCTTCAACTACACACCGAATATTAGCTATAAGTGGAGTGAGATCTCCGAAGCTGAACTCCGAAGCTGGAACTACTGTCTGAGGTACATCCCCATCAGTATCATTCAAGCCTTGTTTTTCTGCTACGTGTGTGGCTTTGGAGGACTGAAGACACTAGCTCGACGCATCAGTAGACGCTAATCGTACGTGCAAACCGGAGACTCTGATTCGTCCAGAAGGCTGAAGAAGTGAAAGATGCTGAGAATGTTCGTAAGCTTTTACATTGATTCACGCAACAGGTATTCGGGAACATCCTGTCCGTGAAGCCACCAAAACCCATGAAGTCTCCCCGATCCTCAGTAAGGAACAACGATCGGGCCGATGGGCTTAGTTTGAGAACAGTTCAATAGGCCAACGACTGCTTCTCATCTCGCCCGTCAGTGAAAGAAATATGGACTGTGAATTTGGAAACTCGGGTAGCGCCGGAAGAATACAAATTAAGCTGTTCACTGAAGCCTCACCGAGCCTTAGATTCTTATGATGTTGTGCTCGCTCTGCTCAAAGAAGGTGAGTTTCATAGACAGTGCGTGTAAAGATTATTTGGTTCTATCTTGGAGAAAGAGGCCTTCCGGGGTAATTGGAACGAGTTCCCAATAGTGCTCATCTTCAAAAGTGAATAAGTTAACAGTAGAGGCATCCGTATGAAACCCAGCGTAACTCTAACGAGTTCAGTGGTCAGTAACTGATAATAAATGAGGGTTCATCCGATTTTCAATCACGAAGAGTTACAGCAACTCTACTGACTCTTTTGAGCGTTATAGACAGCGGAGAGCACATGTAGGCCGTGTTGAGGAGCTATTGAGTTGCTGGTTAAGAGGGGGAACTAGTGAATGGGATGAACAAATCAGATACGTGCTCAAAACAGGCTATGGAAAATGAGAAATCGACATTCGATAACGAATTCAGTAAAGTGAACTCGTAACTAAATTGGACTGGAAATAAAAATTACTCAACACTCACCAAGTATGGATGCTGTGAATCTCCAGGTTGATGAGATCCACGGCCTGATTCGATTCGTCCGCAGCAGATGGACATTCTGAAAGGAAGCGTGCGAAACGGACTTACACATATATGCGACCTGAGCAGCCAGCGCTGCCAACATATTCAAATATTCGTTTCGAAGGGGTTTCTTAAACAATCGGTAGTTTCTAACTAGGCAACGTTTCGCCTCTGACACAAAAAATTCGTCAGGCCGAGCAAGTAGGTTACCAAGTTGGCCGAGTTTTAAGGCAGACGGAGAACCAATCAACAAGATCCCTTCCGAATAGCACGCTAGATCAGTGTTGAATGTCGGTTAGTGTGGTTGCATAAATCCTAAGGCTGACGGGTTGGTGGAATTTCAACTCGATTTTCATCGGATTTGGGTCTTTGATCTTACGGCTCAAGGCGCTTCAGTTGATGATTCAACTTGGGTGTCCTGGTAATTTTTTTCGGTCTGTGAGAGTTCATTGTGCAACGATAATTTAGTTGGGGGAGGGGATGAGATAAGCTGGAATTTTTGGTAGGCCTAGTTCAGGCACATGAGATCTAAGCTACTTCTGTTGATGACTCCTCTTCGCTGATAACCGCGCAACACCACGTGTCAGCTTGACTGATCTAAAGCCGTTCTCCACATGGTTGCCAGTTCTACGCCTTCTTTTCATTCACACTCAGACGTTTGGCGGTTTCCACTGTCTCGGCCACCAGTCTGTGGCGTAAAACGTAGTCTCTGCCTCAAAACTTCAACACTTTATGTACCTATTTTGTGTCCCGTGTTTATTGTATGTCCCGTCATTGCTGAGTCTTTGCGTAACACCAGTTATTCATCTGCGTTTCTCGGCGGCACGTTTATTTTCCTCTTATGCTCGCCGATTCTGGTGTGAAGTTCTCTGGTCGTCTGCCCTATACAGACTTAAGTATAGTTGTAGCAATTACTTTTGTATACACAGTCCCTGGCTGTATTCACCGGGAGGCGATCCTTTAATTGCACCAATGCAGAGTGCACAGTGTTTCCCTTCTGGAACGCCACTCTTATATTAACTGTACTCAGAATTCTTCGACTGATCTTTGATGTCCCTAGTTCATACGGAATAACAGAAGCCCCTGACGGTTTTCACCACAAGCGACAATACCCTTCGTAACTGACACCTAATCAGACTAGTTGGATATCCACCACCCCGAAGTTTTTGCCTTACTTCAGTTTGAGCCGCTGTCTGATCAACTTCTTCTGTGTATAGGGCCCTTACTCGGCTAAACATATTCAGATATTCCCTCATAACATTCAGTTCGACTGGTAAACAAACAAGATGCTTCTCATCGTTGCGAATAGTAGATGGAAGTAACACAAAGGCCAACTTTTTTCTGGTTGTCAACAGCTTATTCTGAATGAGTTGTTACATCCACTCCAGTATAGTCATCAACAGCGCTACTTTCTAATACCACATGAATGCGGACTGCAATGATAACACAGTAACGACATGATCTCGTTGCACAAACCGATTAGTGATAAAAATTGAATAAAAAACGGATTAGAAATATAGAATAAGCATTGCGTTCTTCCGGAACACTCCATTTGGAACCGCTCAGGACTACAATTAGTCTGTCTTCTGAAGACAAAAAAGAATGTTACAGATGACGGTCCGCTAACTCAAAGCTACAGCAATTCAATGTTTTGTGTAGTAATTTGCAGTAAAACCGCTCGCATGCAAATGAACAAACCTGACAGAGCAAGATTCCGTCTATCGCAAGGGCCTAGTGCAAACAGGATACATGGTGTGGTCAGTAAAAATTCGCTGATGGATGTAAACATCAATGTTTGTGAATCCGGTGAATCACCCCCAGCGTTTGGCTCACTCGTGGACTGTTTGGTCAAAGCAAGGATGTACAGAACCTGAAAAGCAGGTAAGGAGTACGAGCTATTGCAAGCAATAATCACAGCGAAACGATCTTCAAAGTGTACTTTAACAGGATACAAGTAAACCCAAGCAACAATTGAAGGAGTGGCAAGACACACACTGGTACCAAAGGACCTAATGTATCAGGCTACCGTCCAGACGGTTTCAATTGTTTGTCTTGTTTAAAAAAAACGAGACAAATATGAACACAGAATCTGAGATATGTCAAATACATTGACAACTGTTGTCCCAGAGTCATTGCCCGCTTATGTGCAAGTTTGAAACAACTTAATTGAAAAAAACGAGCGAAGTGGCGCACACGTCAGATGAAAAAGTGATCGTTTACACGAGAGTTTCGCGAACACAACTACTGTCGTCTGAACTGCAACCAGGAAACTGAACGATTGCACAGAACAGCCCACATTTGCTGCGCGTCCAATACTTGTACCACAAAGCCTGATTTTTATGGTATCCTTTGATGCTCGGACAAGCAAGCTGGCCAACAAGCTGCTCCCGCGTGCACACTTGATACTTCATTGGGAAACTCTATCCGGGGCAAACCTAAGAAGCAAACTTCTCGTTTAGAAGTCGGAAAGCCATCTGGAGCACAATTTTAGGGACCATACAAAGATCTACCATATAATGCAGTAAAAGTTGTCTCCTCAACAGACAGCAGTCCAGACAAATGGGATGATATAACCGGGTCACGTTGGAAACTCAAACTGTGGAGCTTCAGAGGGCACAGTCACACTAAAAACTGAAGCTGAGAATCCGTGTTTGCACTTCCCGACAAAAGACGATGCATCACTTTGGGACAACAACATAATTCGGCTGAAGATATCAGGGCAAGTGAAGTCCAATGTTTGGGGAGAGACGTGGTGGGACCAGAAGGTCCAAAATTGGAGGAAGCTAATGCAGCACTAAATGCGCAGAAGCGGACTGAGCCAAACCGCAATGCAAGATCCACGACACTAGTGACTTAATCAGAGATACTACTCGAAATTCAGCATACATAATAGAAGCGGGTACACAGGTCACTGGGCAGAACATTTTTAACAATTTATTTGGACACTAGCCTCTCTCTTTCATCTGATCCGCTCAACTCGAGTCGCCATCTGTGATTTTACGTTCTTTCTCAGTTTATAGTGCAGTAATATATCTTTCTCCTTCACGTCGCTACTTGGCTGCCCGGCCAGATGAGCTTCCACCAGCGTTACTTAAAGACCGTGGTGCATCTTTTTGCCCTGTCTTAGCTGTTTTTTTATAACTCATTAAAGAGCAACAACGAATTCCAAACAGGTGGGGGCATTCAATCATTATCGTTCTATTCAAAATAGGCAAACCAAAGTAGGACACTATAAACAAGGGATTGAGTTTGGTTCCCCGTGAAAACCAAATTGGTATTCAAATGAGTGTATTTCGCTAAAATAAGGAGTCGTTTCTACAGCCTTACAACTATCATGACGCGTTTACTGGTTTCAGTAATACGGTGACAACTGACTCCTGAACAAGGAACGTAAATCTAAGAGCATCAAGCGAGATTTCAGCCCGATGGAAAGTGCATTGATCAACTGTTTACACTACACGCACCACACACCACCGATCAACAAGTAGGATTTTCCTAAAATTCAAAAAAGCCGCTGACTCCGAGGAATAAGATTCTGCATATTGTGAACCAGTGTTTGGAAATATACTTTACCTCTGATCGTGTAGGAGGTTACGAGGAACTGCCGGGAAAATTTCCTACAACTGCTGGGGTTTGGCAAGCATCTATGTTCTATTCGCGTTGTTGAGTCTTGTCATTAATGTCACCGCGAAACGTCCAATTCAAAGGATTCAGGGTCTTGATACCAAAATTACACCTAAAAAGAGACCAGTGGATTTCGGTGATGCGGATGACACTGTCTTGTTACATGGCGATCGATCGCCCGTAGTCTACTGTAAACCAAATTGCGGAAGTAATCTTTTATTTCGGTAAGCACATTGCACCTTTAAAGTGCAGGACGTTCAGTCCCGCTGTGACTTTCTCAAACCTCAGGAAGAGGAATCTGGCATCTTGACCCGTTTACTTGTCTGAAAAATCACATAAGCTGTGACTGTACAATATACGAATCATCAAAGAGCGAGGAAAATTTGCGAACATACATCATTTTTGGCGTCAAAAATGGAGTTAACTGAAGCTAGATGGCCGTGTGTACAAAGCAATCGTAAGATCCGTATTATTCTATGGTTTTGAAATTCAACCCCGCAGGCCAGAAGACACTAGACTGACCATAGGTGCCTTCGAAGCATAGCAGACGTTAGTTAGCTGCGGCGTGTTTGCAAATGAGTAATTAGTGCTGAATCAGAATCACCACAGCAGCGGGTGGAACTCGTCGGCTTAAATTAGCCTGGACATGTACTTTGCACGCCCAACCACCGCCTAGCGAGGAAACCATTGTTTTCAAATCCGAACCCTTGCTAGTGAAAAAGGAGAATAGAGGAAATGTGATTAGAAAATAGTGGTTGTTCAAATATATTGGGCTGAGGAAACCAAACGTAATGCATTGTTCGTGCGAACCTCCCATCCAGCACGTAGTAAGCACGAGATACTATGCGGTACAGAAGGAGCCCGGAATGTGGGACTCGAAGCTGAACTAGTTGAACGTCGAATTCCTATTGGATCAAATTCGCGATCGAAACGTGTGTTTAGTGGAAGCACGATTGTAGCCAGCAGAAGCCACTGCCTACAGAATACAGACTTGAGCATCCTCTTTGAATGCACTGTTGAAAAGAAACGCCTTTAGCCCAACACTGAAGTCTTAAGTAAACAGAGTTGGCATAACAATGGCACAGATTCCAAACACACAGGGGCGGGGCTAATAGATGCATTCGCTCTCCCAGAGGCAATTAAAAGAAACTGAACAGTTTAGCATTTCGCCAAATAAACACACAACTGGTAGCAAGCAGCCCAGCATGGATATTCCCGACAAAAAACGTCCCAGGCTGATCAGTACTGGTCGAATGATTACGATCAGTTGATGGTAATCAATCAGTGGCAAGTCACCGTTCTCCAAACATGCCAAAATCAGTTTTAAAAACGAGTCAGGCCTGGAAATGTCTGATTCAGTGTACCAAAACGGGCAATGAAAAATGCTTTACTATCGAGTGTGAATGATGCGTGATCGCCTCAAAAGTGGATAAAATACAACCTCCAAGCGGCTAGAACTAAGAAACAGCAAGTACACGCTATACTGGCTTTATCTGTGCCGGCCTGCCTATTTCGTCCGTCGCATGGTTTAACCTCCCCATATTAAGATATGAAGAGTTTCCCCTTCTTAACTCTGCACCTGTCTACCCGTTTGGTTTGTTTTTATTCGGTTGTTTATCAATGTAGATAATAATGGGGCGGAAACGAAATCCTAAAGAAAAACACCATCTGACGGAGCCACAGAAGACTACTCACTAGCCCTCTTAATGAGTGCCTGGAGGTGTAGGCACCTCGAAGTGATTGTGATGGGCTAGCACAAAGCCCTTTTCTAATCCACTTTTATTCTTTTCTTCTAAGTGAGACTCAAATAAGATGTAGTTGTACGTCAGCGAGGTATCAGTGTTGAATACTGACATTGCGGTGTCGATGATGATAAATAACTGCCTGACAAGGAGGTATGAACAGGAGAACAAGCCGACGATGACATAACCGAACCCTTGTATAAATACCTAATGCAGGAGATTAGTCTGCGAGCGCTGGTAGGTTGCAGAACCCAAACTACTCCCAGCCCAGAAGAGCACCACGACAGCAGAGAAGCAGCGGTATTATAAGGAATATAATTAGATCACTGAAGATCAATTGGCATTGGAAACCGCAGATTAGTAAGTGGTGACCGATGAGACCTTCGATTAGGTAGAATGGACTAAGATGTTTACAACCTAAAGCAAATAGAATAGATCAGTTCATACTGAGTTGTACGATCTGACCAGATAGGAAAAACAATATTGAGATTAATAATCAGTTATCTGTGGATGAAAAGTTTTCTAAGAAATAGAATCTTCTCGGGTTGAGTAAGATGAGAAAAATCGTTCATCGCCTGATAGCTCAACTGAATCTTGTGGAAGTTCGATTTCGGATACACGAGTTGACTCCTGTTCTTCAGTAGACGCATTCTGATTTTCATTATATGAAGCTTCTTCTACTTCCTGTTCGTCACTATCCTGGCTGTCTTCTACATCATACGGGTCCAAAGATGGCAGAGAATAAGCAGGGTGTTGCGGAGTCAAAGATATGGACTGTTCCTCATGCCGAGAAGAACTTGTACGGTGAGTCCAGGAGGAATGGAAGTCAGCAACATTTCTTTTGTTTTGAGAAGTAAAAAGTCCACATGAACTCGTTTCAGACAGAAGAGCTGAACAGCATTGATTTTGTGAGGAACAGTCTTCCGTCCTGCTTTGCTCCGGCTCTTGTTGGTCAGATGCGTCAGGTGATTCCACTTGCTGAGCTGACTGTGCAGTTACCTCTGCAGTTATCGTTTGTGTTGAAGTCGACTCAGCAGACTGAGAATCCAAAGCAGCAGAACGATGTTGGCGCCTAGGTCGTTTCGCTGTACTCTTTGATCCTGATCTGCTAAGAGACATTGAACGGCCACGTTTGCGTGTACCGGAAGTACTTCGACCACTTTGAATCCGAGAAGAACGTGAACATGAGCGGGTTACTGGACCCGAAAGACGTCGCGATCGAAGCACGCGGCGTGATGCATTATTTGAAGCATCTAAAGATGGTCGACTATCATTGGTACCATCCGACACCGTAGGCGGAGGATTCGCAGGTGTTGTGACAGACAAGAATGGTTCGGTAGTCGCTACATCGCCCATCATTGTTGCAGAATGATTGCAAGTGGAAGCTATCGACGCTCGAGCAGCACTTCGAGTGGACTGTCTTCTCCGGGTTGTAGATCGAACAGTGTGTTCAGACATCCGGCGAGTACCGGATAAATGACGGGTTGTTTGTCGCATGCTTGTGAAGATTTACAAAAACAACTGCCTCCCGGAGTGGAGCTCTTAGAGAATTTGAACGAGGATCGATAACTACTATCGATCCATATGCACAGTCCGGACAGCACGTGGTCTCACCTTTCAGCTCAGACAACTAACCGGTGCGAACTGTGTGGTCTAGTAAAAAAGGTAAAGCCCACCTAAACGCCGTGGAAACCTGGTCATGTGACAAATGAATCAGAACATCAGCAAACTACTTGCAGTTTTCTATCTGGTGGTAATAACTGATGATTTATCATGAACAATACCTAAAAAAAACAATCGATTTACTTGAAAAGTAGAGAAAAATAAACTTATTCCATGGAGTCCAGTAAGTGTAAATCGGGGTGCGCCTAAAAGAAACGAAGGGGAATTCACAATAACACAGTTGTTGTGCCCTACCTGAGTGGAGACGTGCAATCCACATGAAGCACCGGGGTCAAAACACTACCAGAGAAAGATACGTGGTCCTAAATCCTTCTGATACATTAATGCGCATATACGGTACACAAAAATATAACCCCGTCACCGAAAGATCAAGTGAACTTACCTGCCGAATATATGGAACAGTTAGAAATAGACTAATAAGAGTCCACAGGAAAAAGAAATAAAGGAATATCATGCTATTTGGTAAGTAAATCAGGTCATCATCATTGTCAGCTGTAAAAACCGCGTACTTGCCGTACAGTAGTTCTAAATGTCACAGTTCCGTTCGCCGATGATTTAGGGAGGTGGGCTAAATAGCTACGCATTGGAGGTAGTAGCTGATTTAATTGACGCGCAATTACAGGGACGTCAGTGAACTTTTCATTGGAGAGATCCCAACGGGAGGTATGCATCGGAGGCAACAGTTTGGATGCATGCGCCGCCGAGCACGCGAATGGGTCGCGTCTGACAATGTCTCTAACCATTGATGTGTCCCGTCTCGGGGTCTCCATCCAGGGAGGCTGCAATGAGCAGCGCAGCTGTGCTTGCTGGTAATGGCTTTCATACTTCCCTGCCAAGTCATTGTTTGACCTCTCCTGGCTAGTTTCTATCCGTCATGTGGTTGCGCGAAAAGAGCCCTTCGACGAAGTCGGTCAACTGGCATACAGAGCACTTGACTAAGTAAGGGCAGTCTATGGCGTGTGGTCAGTTCATCCATCGCATGGAAATATCATCTTTGGCTAGTCCACCGGGAATGATACAGTTGCCCAAGTGGATGAATTTGTCTACTACCTCAATCGGCTCATTCACAAGCATGAGGCAAGGGATCGAGCCCACTCAGTCTTGCAGTAGCACTTTACACTTCGCAGGTGTGAAGCGCATTCTAAACCGTTCACCATAATTATTTAGGATTCCATTATCACGGCGTCAGATCCAAGAAGAGCTACGTCGTCCACGAACTCGATATCTGTGAGCGGTGTGGTGAACTCAGGCGACAGCCTCCTGTTGACCTTCACACGGCCGCGGAGTTGGCTTACGGCGCCTTAAGGAGGGTCAATAATTTATGGGGGACACCTTTTCTCCACAGACACTGCCATAGTGCCCGACAGTCCACAGAGTAAAAGCCGGCTTTCAGATCAAGGAACGCAACCATTGTTGGTTGCTGGAAGCAGTGTCGCTCTTCCAGAGTCTCTGAGAGGGTGAAAATGTGATCGATGCATCCTATTGTAGGACAGAATCTTACCTGGTTTTCATGGATCTGTCTCTCCCTGTGTTCAGTCAACCGTCGAAGGATAAGACCAGAGAGCACCTTCGATGCACAGCTACCAGGCTCATGCCACGGTGGTTTTCACACAGGGTCAGCGTACACTTTTTGAAGATAGGAATAACTGTCGACATGCTTCATTCTGCAGGCACTTTCTCTTCGTTCCATGTCGCACCAATAAGCTTCGTCAGATGGGTCGCCGGGGATTCTCCACCTTCTTCGAAGAGGACTGGAAAGAGACTGTCCGGTCATGGTGCCTCCTCACGTTTCCGTATGGATATTTCATACATTATTTCTTCTTCTGACGGGCGATTAAGTCTTACATTCTATTCCGCGGGCTGTGTTGCAGGAGGCCAGTTAAATTGTTCTTCGAAGTGTTCGGCCCATCGTTCCAGTTTTTTGGGAGTGAGTTCATGAACCACCTTGTTCACTTATCGTTTCATTAACCGTTGCTTTCCTGCGTGCGCCGCCGCACTCGTTGCTGGTGCGGATCTCCTGGCATCAAGCACGACTAGAATCTCAACGATATCCAGTGATCATTTGATTGTATCAGAGGAGTCGGACAGAAAGCACCGAACGCCGCTAGCATAGCTGTTTTGAAATTTTGCCATGCTTCGTCCACGTGCTGGCTGCCAGCGAAAAGAAGGAATCCCTTCACTGCGAACCAGGTGGTTCCAAGCTACTATACACGAAAGTAAACATCTCACCACCACAGAGTTTTTAAAAAGTGAACATTCCCAAGCGTTCTCTCAAACTTTTCCAAACGTTCTTTGAATATTATAAAACTATAAAGGAACACTGCAGTCCCATAATTTCCATAGTAACCTTCAACTTCCCTCAGATACAGGGACGCAGCCTGGACACCGGGCATAGACTACTTCCATGCTTCAGCAATAGCATACAACGTTACACCAGTACAGTGTTGGTTTCCTGTAGAGCGTTGTTGAGCTAGCTCAGACCAGTACTGCTGAGCAATGGTAGTTCTTCGAAGATAGTGCACTGGCATGCTCCTTGCTTACTTCTGAAGGCCTGAGGGGAAACGAACTGTCGGGTGCAGGTACCATGGTGTGATCGGAATCAAGTTGTGCCCCAGAACGAACGGCAGTCTTGAATTGTGGCTCTCCACCGGTGACTGATAGCCACGTGATCCAACTGGGTCCACGGTTGATTTGCAGTTGGTGACCGACAGGTTAAGCGACGCGAACGTTTATGCTAAAAGCTCAAACTGGCCAGAAACAGTCCATGATCAGCATGCAACTAGAGTCACTCTCTGTTGTTTCTGCAACGGTCATTGACTCCGAATTGACCGCCCAGATGTAATTCCAACAAGCTCATACGACCCAATTGGGCATTCATATCACCTGCAAGGATCACGATGTCAGTTTCTCGCTCGACAAATTAGCCCAGATAAATCTCGATAGAAAGTATCCTCCTAGTCCGTTGGGGGATAAGCCAACACTACAGACACTTTTTCATGTCAAGAGGCACTGAGCTTGATTGAGCTGGATAACCGCACGGCGCAAAGACGACTGTTCACTGGGATCCACGCCGGCAAATCGCATTCAACTCTGGGGCTGAGTGCAACTCGGACTCAATATATCCCACGAGTCATCGCTTCTGGATAACCGAACACACGGAGAGTGAAATGTGAGTTCGTCCTTGGAGTTTTGAAATGTATAACCGCACTTGAGCCTCGCATGCCGGTTTCAGAGACACAGAATACGTCTATTTTGAGTGTAAGGTTTCAGCAAGCATTGCCTGTTTGCCAAAAGAGTACGGAAGCTGAAAGCACCTGTGTAGAAAGGATTTCGTGGATTTAGCAACATGTTATTTTGTTTATTGTTAATAGGCGGTGGCCGGTGCACAAGGCACATCCGTCAGATAACTGACAGCCAAATGACCCAGCAACGTTAGCTTGTGTGGTGGGAAGGGGTCGGGGAGGAACATCGGTGGACACAGAACTGTGCGAGCAAATGATACTTACCGGGTCCCAGGCCGAGGAAGGGGGCTTGGTTGAGGTACCCCACCTTGAGCCTTTGAGTCGAAAATATGACCCACAAGGCAGTGAGAGAATGTAGGGTTGTCTTCAGGGACCCTGCCCTTAACGTCTGATTCAAAAGTCTAGCCTACGAGGCAGCGGACAGTAGGGTTTTCTTTGGGGACCCTGCCCGGCGCCGGTGACTCAAGAGTCTGACCTGCTCGGCTACATGGGGTTGGCCTAACCCGAGGGCGCAGGGAATAAGGCATTACTGTCTCATTCCTGGTGCGGATGCGCACAGCAGGTGCCTTTTGAGCAGCACCGGACTCTTTGGTTT
Source organism: Opisthorchis felineus (assembly GCA_004794785.1). Taxonomy (NCBI): domain Eukaryota; kingdom Metazoa; phylum Platyhelminthes; class Trematoda; order Opisthorchiida; family Opisthorchiidae; genus Opisthorchis; species Opisthorchis felineus. The sequence continues at coordinate 47,904 of SJOL01002566.1, forward strand.
TAAAAGTATTTCAACCGTATTGAATAATGCGCCGGCGGTCACGGTTAACCGTTGGGCGATCGGAGTGTGCGGTTTTTAGGGTCGACCTTCTCTAACCCGTCCTTCCTCGGGGGAAGGCAGCATGGCTGCTTCCATAAATATGGACATGCTGGTTGCCTGGGAGAACACCTTACTGCTTTCACACTCCTATCGCAGAGGACAGTACGACTTTACCCCCAGACCGCCTCGTACCACGATTACTCGTAGTACGGGTTCTCGCTGCTCTTGGTCTGACTGCTCCCCTTTGGCCTTCCTGGCATGGTTGCACCCTGTGGAACGAAGTTCAAGCCAGTGTAGCCCGCGGGATCATTGTAGCACTCAAGCCCGACATCACTTCAAGGTGGCAACTTTAGGTCGGGCGATAAATCATATAGCCACCGGTATGCCTGAAAAGCAACTGCTAGTATCAATCACATACAAGGGATAATTCACCTGAGATATTTAGCCAAGAGGAGACTAGACACCAGACTGCACAAACACAGAAACACTGTTTACCGTACGCTGATCCATCTGAGATCAAATTGACGAGCTTTCAAAAGCATATTGTAATTTCCGAGACTACTGTTCCCTGTACTGTCATCATGGAGTTCAGAGTCTACTGAAGCCTACGACAGAACCATGACCTCTCAACTATTTCCATCTAGGATTGAAAAATCTGGCAGTATCTCGACCCTCGTAATTCGAACGCAAAAGGGTGATGTGAATTTATTTTCAGGGTTTTGGATACCACCCCAATGCCCCTCCGAATTTTCAATGCAAACTGGATCTAATGCGACGTGTCCAACTCGAGAAATTTTATACAGTTCCAGCCCATGTTGCTGCGTACGACATAAAAATGAAGTTGAATTCCAAAATCTATGAGAGACCGCCCACACAAGCGTATTTGAGTTAGTAAATTTTCCACTCACATCACTTATCCAAAGCAATTTCACAAGGAGATGCTAGAAAGTGAACTGTCTCACCGGAATAACATTAGAAATCGACATATGAGTCCGCAAACAGCCACAAAATCACCTACCCACAAACCCAGGCTATGTTGTTACCTTAAAAGACTGAAACCCACGCTGTACAGCGGTGAAAGGTGCTTTTCGCGTTCATCCTGTCTAGGCTTGGGCGACCTGACAGTACCTTAGTCCTCGTGCTTCCTTCGGGTGGCATGGCAACTAGGAACAGGAAGGGTGTTACAACTGAATGATTTTTTTCGCGTTCAAGAGAAAGCAATGTACAACCGAAATGCTGTTTGCACGCCTGCCAGCGACAACGGTGATGAACCACCGTCAGCAACATCTATAAACAAATTAGCGCAAATTAACCAGATGTCTTACGTACATCACCGCCTTTTCGGAGGGGCGTGTGGGATAAGGACATGTGAATTCCAAAAACCGTGCATAGATGTATCTGGTATCAAAAGTGGGGTTAAAAGTGTGTTATTTTTAGAGCAGATGGGATGATACTGTTAACTCTGTGAATCCCCACACTTTGATGGTAAGGCATTATCTGCGGCATCGAGGATTTAACGGGTCCCCAGGCCTCCTCTACGATGGTCGCCATTGATCGTGCCGTGAATACCCTGTCGAGTTTGCCAAAGTACGATTTTTCTAAATTCTCGTGACTACAAACTCAGTTAACAGGGAATAAACATGATGGACCTCTCTCCACAGTGTACCTCTCTCCGGAGAGCCATTTCTTGACTGGTCTCCTTAGCGGTTTTGCCGTATCCTTTTCAGTGCAGAAATACGATTGCTACAATTGAAGAATGTAACTATGAACCAAAAGGACTTGGCAACAAAAACCGAAGATGATCGGGATGGTGACATAACCAGAAAAGATAGTGGTCAGAATAAACATATTAACTTACACGACGTGTAATATCAGCTGCCACCAATAAGGAACTGGAGTAATCGAGTGCCATGATAATACTAGGTCTTGCATTGGGTGCTGACGAGCTAAACTGTGCTTCGGAAGTGTCTGACATCGCCTGACTGGTCCTATCGGCAACGCAAAATCGTAGGGTTTGTAAACAAGACCAATCCGAACAAGACCAAAGACGCAGTTCGCGATTGTATTGGGCTCCTGTAATGAGATGTCTCCAAGTACCACTGGAAGAGACAACCAGGCAAGTATGACCGAATAATTGGGATTGTTTGCAGGCGCTCGTACATAGCATTCGAGGGCGCTCAACACAAAGATGAAAGTTGTGAGGATTAGCTGATCAAAGTTGCCAAAGTTCGGTATTTGGCTGGTAAAATAACCAACAATATGAGCACAAACAAGTATTTCAACGGCGGCAATGAGAGCTGGGAATGAGACAGTTTCGTTACGTTTGTGCTGACAACGACGATGCTGAACTCGAATGTACGGGCTTCGTTGTTGTAGGGTTGAGAATTTGAATTTTCAGGAAGAATAATTTTGACCAGCGATCTCTCAGAACCATAGCTATGATAGATCGACGCCAAAGGATTCGCAATGAGGTGGTCGTAAAACACATAACTGGTGAGAAATCAGGTACTTCACTTGCTCAATGCACACATTACTACAAACTTTGCACGATGAGTAATCGTCCACTGGGAATAGCATCATTCTCCACGCCAAACTCAAGGTGGCACAAACTAAGAAAGGTGGGTAACGAATGACAACAGAGAAGGAAACTCTGAGTGCAATCGTGACTGTCCTCTTCCTCCTCCTCCTCTCCTCCCTGTGCTTAGCTGATAACGTTGTAAGATGTGGCAGCTAGCCAGTGTTAGTAGCTTTTGTCGTGTCAGTTTCAAATCAGACTATCTGATTGGATGGTTGGCACTCTAGGTGTTCGTTGCGGGCTACAACTGCCTAAGTGTATAATGCTAATGCCACAGTTCAGCTCTTGGTCTGAACCTCCCAGGCTAGCGTTTCGGTGAATAAACCACCAAGGATGCATAGAGTGCATTAAAAGCCCAAAACCAGGACAAAAAACGCACGTACAAATCATCTTATTTAGAGTGTATGCGGCGACAACATTCTGGAAAATCGGATCCCTCCTGGACGCGCAATTAGCAACCGGTATTCAGCGGGCGCTTAGTTATATTGGCTGTTGAGTCCGCAATTTCGGCCAATCAGAGCTCGCCTTGATGCTGGGTCAGCAAGCTGTTCGATCTTCTATCCAATTATGTGCGGATTGGGTTTCTTGGACGTAGCAGCGCCTAACTGCGAGCGGTAAAGCGGTTTTGGTGCGAGATTCCGCCTACCACTTCTCTCTTTCAACTCTTTATTCCTTCACTACAAAGCTTTATCCAAATAAGTGAAATGGCAGTTCGAAGCCAGTGTTCTTGCAGCGGTGTCAACGATGACGTTGATAAGACAGAATAAACAAATGACGATGGATGAGCTGTAAGTGTTAGGTCCGGTTCACTTGCTGCTTCATTCTCTTCCTTATTACGGACTATAAACAATACTCCACTCCTTCAGGGGGGAACTTCCTGGGATGATGGGGTGCTCTGCCCGTCATGATGAGTGACATGTCTTAAAGGAGGGTGTTATACCAGGTCAGAACACAGAAAGCTGTAATGGACTCTCTTTCCGTCACGAAAAGACTGAACCCTACCGTGTGTGCTTCCGTGACCCATTAATCTACACTTGCGCGAAACTCGTAGTCTCTGATACCCCGTTGCCCAATGGTTAGAGGTCTGACCAACACAGTTTCCTGTTCCTGCAGATTGCCGGTTGAAACATGTGTGACGAATTGTTCTGCAACAAAAAAGTAATGCATTAGCATTGCCCGCCACACACCGTTGCCTGCGGTCGGGTTTCTGATCCAAAGGCTTTGGTCGACGAACTTATTCATCCTCCTATCTAGGTTTGGGGGCTCTGGCAGTATCCAAGCCCGTCCTACAAATAAAATACTACCATGTCACATCATCCGTCGCATGATGTTGTCGGGCAGGTCGTCTTGCTTTCCGCATACAGCAGATCGGGTAAGCGAAAACAGGCTAGTGTTGATGACTGCCTTTCTTCACCTCCAGGTATTGTTTCTTCCTACGCTCAAGAGTCCATTAAAAATACTCACGTTGTAGGCCCATCCATTAGGACCGACGATCCCATTGGTCTTGCATCAGCCTTGACCACGACATCTGCGGGTGAGTCCCGGCCAAAAACCTCAAACATCTCGAAATCAATCTCCAAGCCACGACACTCGGTTGATCTGGCAGCCTTTCTTTTAATTTTTGTATTCTAAAACAAGCGGGACGACAGGCTGCTCTTGCTGGCATAGTGAACTTGCTTGACATCGATGAGTGCTGCGTGTCAGAAACAGAAATTCAAGTTCCATGCAGTCATTGGGCCAACCGACCCACCAATCTTTACTTATTTCTGCCTGGGCACCTCCGGTAACCCAGAGGCCAATGCGGCAGGATATGCAGGGAAGGGCACCATCTGGGTGGAAAGATCCTAGCTTGACTGGACACCCGTTGATAATTGCCTATGTGGTTCGTCTGCCAATCTTAATAAAGGTCACAAGCGGGAATTTGATCATTGGCTGATTATCGTGCCTGCTTACACCCCAATTGTAAGTTGCTCTGGCACCATTAGGGACAACTTCTATGACACCTTGATTGCCGTGTTACGGCGAGTTAAGAGCTAAGATGTTGTAGCTGCCGAAAATTTGAATACACAAGTGGGCAGATTTACGGCATCTGAAGGTCAATTGGGTCGTCAACCTAGAGTAACTAGCTAAATACGAGCAAAGACGAACGACTGCTTTAGATGCGTGCCGGTCGCAGACCGTTTTTATTCGGTGCCCACAGCAGAAACAACCGAAGTCATCTGGCTACATGGTGCCCTTCAACAACGCGCCAGCCGCGAACCAAAATGGCCATCGCCACCAGCTTACTGATGACGCGGGTTAATCACTGACTGCTGCTCGTTCTGGAGCATTTGTGTGAATTCTGGCCATGCACTCGTACGGAGTAGCTTCGCCCTTCGCTTTTGGGGGCACATAAAGGGCGGACAACTGGCTTAGAGACTGAGCGTCGCAGATCCCGAAGTTGGACAGATTTATCCGAAACTTCTGGACACTGCTCTAAACTCAGATGCCATTCCGAACTGGAACGACACCGCCATATTTTACACAATGCCGGGGGTCTTAGCCTGTTGTACGGCACTGCCAGCTCCACTCAAGCACTAAACACCAGACAGCTTGAATCTCAAGGAGATGGTCCCATTGACTCCAAGCATAAATCAATTGCTAGTCTGCTCTATTTGCACGCACCCGGGAAAAAGCGACTGTCTAAGGCAACTGAGGAGAGTTTTAAACAGTGCCCGTTTTCAAAAACGGAGCCCGTGGTGAGTGTGGTAATCACAAGTGGAGCAGCTTGACTCCAATCGTAACGAGATTCTAACTTCATTTGATCTTCATTGATTTATGGTAGCCGGTGAAACACTGACTCGAGACCAGCAACCAGGATTCGCGCCTGGTAAGGGGATACGATGACCAAATCTTCACACTCCGTCAGGTGCTAGAGCAACGCCATATGTACGAACGGCCCATTGTTTTAGTATTCCCGGGTCTCCAAAGTGCATCGAACTCAAATGAACACTTATTCACTTTAACACGATATCTCAGTAAGGAATTCTCCGGTAGTTTGTGAATGGCTCAAGTGGTTAGAGTGCGAATTTACTGACCGGAAGGTCCGTGGTTCGAACCCGACCTCCGCCTCTCGACTTCCCCTGTCTAGGCTTGGGCAACCTGGCAGTATCCCGGCCCTCGTGCTTCCTTTGGGTGGTATGGCAGCTAGGCACCGAAAGGGTGTTACAGCTGAACGATTATTTATTATATGTTCTTCGTATTCTCCGACTTCCGTGTGTGAGAGTATACGAAGAGCTTTCCAAAAGCTTCCGAACACAAAGTGCTGTCCGACAAGGATGCCAACTCTCCATTCCTACTCAAATTCGTGATCGACAAGATAATGAGGCGAACACTAAAAGGTCTTCGAAACAGTGTTCAAATAGCTACCGACGAAAACCCAGACTATCTGGAATATGCGGACGATATAGTTCTCGTCTTCGAAAGGAAGATACATCACCATGATCATCGACAGCATGACATCAGTGTTCAATTCTGATGCTTCGCTGCCGTACGAAAGGAAGATACAGGAGTTGTTTGATGGACTGACCAAAATCATCCCATCCTTTGTCATGCGCTTTGCACCCACAAAGTGTAAGGTCATGCTGCTGGACACGTGGTCACTGAACACGTGCAACCCAAGCAGAGGCATTCGAAGTTGTGGAGTGTTTCACACATCTTGGAAGTTGTATTAGTTCCGACTATAGTGTGACAGATGAGGTTAATGGGCATCTAATCTATAAAGCAGCATGGATCGCATAGTCACAGTGAATACCCTGTGCCTGAGAGACAGACATCCCGAAGAGACCACATGTATCAAAGGCTGGCAAAAGCTGTTGTGGTATTCCATTTCTTCAAGACATTATCTTGTCTCCATCTAATTCACCGGAACTTGTACAACTAACGAAGTAAAAAAAATCATCTACCACGTTGATTGGCTGGTCCACAAGCATGAGGCTTGAGTCTGATCCCAGTCCAGTAACAGCACTTTACAATTCGCAAGTGTGAAACGTATACTAGAGAGAGCGGGATAATTATTTACGTCATTTAAAGTGATTTGCATGTCTGAAGGATTCGAAGCAAGAAGAGGAATGCCATCTGCACACTCAATTTCTGCGAACGGGAGCATTTCGATCTCTGAGTTTTTGCAGGTAGGCAGACGTCAATAACAAAGTTGACAAAGGGTGGTAGGGCAGATTTGTCTTGCACCACTGGACGTGGTTTATCCAGGCGAAAGCTTGCTGTTTTTCACACCCGCCCACAAGAGCTGCCACACAGTAAGAGAGCAAAAACTTAGAAGGGGCACATTTGGTCGCCAGGCACCGTCTTAGTTTCTGATGATCAAGAGAGTCAGTCCAAAGCATCCATCAGATGAAGAGAAAGGATCATCAGTGGACATATGCAAGTGTTGCCGTCCAAGAATGTCGCAAAGTAAAGGTATCGCCGATTCATCTTTGGACAGGACAAAACCCATTTTAAGTCCCAAGAGCATGCGTCTCGTCTTGCACACATTCGTTCTTCTATCCATTCTTACCCCGTTGCCACTAACACATTCGTACACTCATTCTAAAAGACTGACAAACCAGTTAGTGACCCATTGTTGCTAGGTATAATATCTACTTTTGCCTTGGCCACCACGGATCCAGACACTTCGAAACTGTTTTTCAAATCCCAATGCTCAGATAATCTGGCAGTCTCCAAACTTTCGCGCTCTATGACGGACTGCTCTTGCTTGTGCACCAGGTTCGCTTTCCAATGATATGTGCTGTCTCAATGACGCCAGGATTCAAGACCCATGTACTGCTTCTAGTTGCTTAAAGTTACGAAACTCTAGCGATCCAGAAGCCACTGTAGTTTGCTCTGCTGGAGTTAGTGCTGTTTCAAGGCATCATTTTGGTAGTCGCCTCTGTGAGATTCGTTCAGCAACGTCTGTGACAGTATCCAGTAACGGCGCCGACAATCGATGTACGATCATTATCCCTGCTTACGCGCCAACCGACTGTATCCCTTGTACTCTCAAAGAGCTTTCAAGACGCTTGAGCGCGTAATTACAGAAGACCAAGAGCTCAGATATCGTCGTGGTTTCCGGATACATGAATGCGCAATTAGGTAGACTTAGCGCTGATTAGGCTCATTTGGGTGCCTTGCATTGTAATAGAGACGCATGAACAACGGTGAAGGCCTGCTACAGTTTCATGCTGAAAGCGGACTGTTTCTGTGCAGTGCTAACTCCCGAAACCACCGAAACCGCATGGACATGGTAGCTTTCACAAGCAACCGTAAGTCCAACGCAGATACACTACATTGTCATAGGCTACAGGTAGCGTGACTTCAGCTGGTTCTGGAACACCTATGTGGATTCTGATCACGCGCCTGTCTGTTGCTGTGTCTCTCTGCATTTTTAGGAAATCACAAGATGCGCACGCCTCCTCTGGCCATGGAGAAGCTCTGAGATCCTAATTTAAAGGAGGCTTATCAAAACCATCCACTGAAGTCTATTCTTGGCAGTCTGTCTCCTGATACCGACTCTTACCCGAATACATTATCCGCGACTCTACAAGATGTTGGGGGGTTGGTCTGTGGAACGCCGCGATTAATGAAATCTAAACACTGCATCATAAGCAAAACTATAAGCTTGCTCGAAGCTTGAAGAAAATTCGACGAACTGTCAAGGGGAAAATAGCATCTGCGCGGCCCCAACTACCGAAGAGACAGAGGAATTCAGAAATTCTGTGAATGTGCAGAAATTATCCCAGTTGATACACAAAACTGGTCCAAAAACGAGCTCGGTGAGCGAAACAACCAATGAGAGGAACGGCTTGCTCACTTGTAAAGAAGAACGCCTGAATCATTGCGTTCAACACTTTCAACAACAACTAAACTAGCCATCTGCACTTACTCGAAAGGATTGCCGATCCGCATCATCATCACTCATCAAAATCGACAGTACGACATCAGTTTTCAACACTGATGCCTCGCTGCCGTACAACCATGATTTATTTGAAAGCCTTATTGCGAAGAACAGGAAAGGGACTTAAAGCTAGCCTACTACAATCACTCCGAGGTACCTACACCTCCAGACACTCATTCAGGCAATCTAGGTAGAAACTGACAGCAAGAACGCCCCTGACATCGATTAGCAGTCATAGCTTGCAGCGTTTCCAACCACGTGGAGGCAAAATGGCTGTGGTTAGAGAGCAAATTTACTGACCGTAAAGTTCCTGGTTCGAACCCGACCTCTGCCACTTAACTTCCCCTGTCTGGGCTTGGGCAACCTGGCAGCATCCCACCCTCGTGCTCCCTTCGGGTCGCATGGCAGCTGGGCACCGAAAGGGTGCAACAGCTGAACAATTTGTTCCAAGGATGTTAAGATAAGTGTGGGTGCCGTTCGCCTACAAGGATGGCGTTCGCATGACCCTTCTTGTGCTTGACTACAGACAATGAAAGATAGAGCAGCCAGCCGACATCAACGGCGTTACTACTGTCGGTTTCCATCAAGACTGTCTGACTGAGTCCTGGAGGTGTAGACACTTCGGATGTTTGTGGTAGGTGGGCTTTAGGTCCCCAACCATGTTCAGCCTTGTCCAGCCACTAGTGGCCGAACGGTTAAGTGTTCAAACTACCAGCCAGGAGGTCGCGGGTTCGAGACTCTCCAGAGTTTCGTGAGATGCGCGCTGCTGATGATTCCCAATGAGGATGAAACAGCTGTACAGTGCTTCTCGGCTTTTCAGCATAGATTGGCTTCACTTACAGGATGAAATCCCCACAAAAATTCCCAAATCTCCTCACACTACTAACATTCTTTTCTTTCCCCATTTTCTTTCCATTTTCTTCCTTTTCTTTCTCTTTTTTTAATCGTTATCAATGATGGTGATGATGAACTTTTCATTATGTGCCTTTATTCAAACAAACTAACATGGTTGCATGAAAGCAAAGCACTAGTGCTCCCTAATGTTACTGTCAATGATGATGATGATGATGATTATGATGAAACTGTTTCTCCCGGTGATCGATTAACCTGCGCAACATATTGCCAGAAAGCACCTTGATGCTATGGCTACCAGGCTGATGCTATGACGGTCTTCGCCAGGCGTTCTTGCGTCCTTCCTGAGGACTGGAATCCCGACCCAGTGGCAGCTAATCGATGCCAGTGGCGTTCAAGCTGCTGGTTTCTTTCCAGATTGCCTAATTGAGCGCTTGGAGGTCTAAGCACCTCAGAATGTTTGCGATAAAGTAGTACCAGGTCCCTCCTTCATCCACCCCTTTCTCTTTTTCCGCTTTATTATTTTAAATAAAATCAAATAAACTTTGTGATTGTATGGCAGTGAAGCATCAGTGACAACACTGAAGTTGCTGATGATGAATACCTGATGAATGCCTATTACGACTGTGCTCTAATAGAAACTCCAACAAGACTGGTTGCTTTGCATGGATTCACAACCAGCCGAACTTCCGGTATTCTGTAGGGGTCCAGACATCATTGTAACGCAGTCGTTAAATCACAGATCAGAACTTATGTGTTGCCGCAGCCGATTCCCTTTCTACGAAGCCAAACACGAGATGAATCGACTAATCCAAAACATACTAACATAAAAAAACAATTGCTCAGAGGGGCAACGTACTTGGAACCGCTCATAGTGTCATCATCGACAAAAATTAGGCCGTGCAGAGGAAGCCCACCATGTGGCGAGAAAGTGTGTACCGGACTGAAAAGGATATTAAAAAAGATGAACATAGCAGCAAAATTATGGCTGACAAGAATATGCACAGGACAATATCAAAATACCCCATTTCCAGAGAAGTGAAACTACAATACAAGTATAATGAAATACGAGTATAATGAAAACGTTAGCGCCCTAGAAAAATGCTGCATTTTGAATCCAAAATCGCTGATGTCACTAGATACGGGAACGGCAAACGATGTGCTGTGGGTAGCTCAGTGGTGTTCCTATGCGGCAGCTCATCACTGACAGCAAGCTTTGACGCTGGGCTGCCAGCCCACCGCTTCGCAAGGCAGGTTAAACCACAGCAAGGTAACTGTAGTATCTAAACGATTGGTGGGGTTCAACGAAAGGCACGAAAATACAGGTGCTGTGGGAGAATTACCTTCTGGATGAGGCAGTCACATTAGTTGTTCTTTCCAATAGCTCTCAGTAAGCACACCCAAGTATGCACAGCGGTTTCTTGCAACTTCCCGTGTGTCCGGAGGCCAGCCGTCCCTAATAACCGAACATCACATCATTTGGACGGATATCACGTGCAGTCTACGGACTAAACGAAGGCATGTTCTGATTGGTCAGAATGCCAGCCAAGCTGGATCGAGCTTAGCTCGACGCTTCCCTCCCCTCACGGAGATTCTAGCACGACCTTGTGGAACATTCTATGATTACCCTATAAATACAGTTGTAACAATCTTCCTTTGTCTCCATAAAGGGCTGCATGAATCTACCGTGCCTTTTGATATACCATAGTGGGCGGAGCAGGAAGCCAAGGACCGACAGAGTTGCACGACCGTTCAGCAAGTCACAATGCCGTAAAAACATTATTTTCATTTTCAGTCCACTGAGAAATGTTTGCAACCCACCAAGAAATCATCACTTCAGAAAGTTCAGGTAAGTAAGTTCACCGATTGTGTACTAGAACCTCCAGAAACGACGTGCATTTACTTTTCTTGCTGCCGACGAATGATGCATGCGTGCGTGAGCAGGTGGACAAAGTTGATGACGCAACCACTCTCCCACCACGAAAGAACCACTCACAAAATATTGTGCCCACCACAAAACCTACCCGAGCTGACAGCTTGCGCTATAAACAGGACACCAATCAGTAAGCTTCTCAAAACCCTTAGTCTCGACTCGGTGCTATTAGGCTTTAAAGCACAATAGCTGCAGGCGACGGTCTCCACCATTTTCGGAATTCGTCTAACCAGATCGATCATATGGACGCATCCGACTGACTGATGTGACAAATGGAACTGGTCGCAAAATACTCTCATTTGCACGCAATATTAATAATATATAGTCTCTTAGCTGCTTTCGGTGCCTGGCTGCCATGTCACCCGAAAGGAGCACGAGGGCTGAGATACTGCTAGGCTGCCCAAACCTAGACGAGAGAAGTCGAAATGCCAGGTTTAAGTTCGAACCACGGACCTTCCGATCAGTAAGCTCGCGCCTTAGCCACTGAGCTATCTCGAACTCTGCGCACCAATCTGATTTCAACGGGGGACACGACTGAATTCGCCTGGATCTCTCGGCGATGCTGTTCTTCAACTTAGTGTGCTACGTCTATGACTGGAACACTTTACGATAACCGCTATTTGCGTCTGCCTGTTGCATCATCTTTGGCAGTAATACATTCGCAAGAGATACTGGTTACAACTATGAAGGAACGTTCCGCTAAAGAGTATAGGGAGGAGAGTTGTGTCTTGGTGCGAAAGTGATCCGCATGACGGTACGATGACAGTTCACCGGGACACACTCTTGTTGACAAGGCGGTTCAAATAGTTTAATCCCTCCACACCACATGCAATCAAGTGACGCAGGCGGGAGTCCATCCAGTTCAGCAGCCCGGTGACGTTTCATGACAGGAAGACACACTGGAAGCTCAGAAAGGGAGAGGGAGTCGAAGGTGATGGAACACATCAACATTTGAACAAGTCTAATAGAACGTACAGATCAGTTCAACTGCAGCTGGGAATATCATGTCCAACAGTCTAGATAGTAGCCCTGATTGTGTTAGATTTCCAAAGCGGTCCCCGATTGATTCACCACCAGATGACCGCGCATGTCCTGTTCTTGGTATTAGCGAAAACATGTCTCACACGGTCCCGACAGCATAAGCATCCTTCACTTTTGCGTTCTATTTTAACTGTGAGCCTCTGTCTAGACACAGGCTACGTTTGAGTTGACGTGTAACTTATCCTCCAGCCGAAGTAGACACTGATAACTTTTGGATACAACGCCGTGCATCAAAAGAATGACAGTGACCGTTCTGGTTTCCAGTGGTTTCCATGTATGAGACCGAAAAAATCAAATGCATACGTGCTGGTACCACGAACAGTTGTGGTTATCTCAACCACGTTGTCATCAGCGTCCTCCGGGGCTGTTTGTGGATAATCGAATGGTGAGTCCAGGTGAGTTTGTTCGGTGCACTGAAAGAATTCACACTTCCGTAGAAGACAAGTTCCAAACCCAACTGTGAACTCCAGAATGGTCAGCGGCCAAAGGTTGACCCGTGTCATCAGTAGCTGGCACCTACGTGGTCAATTTGGCTCGATGGCTTCTCAGCGGTGGGAGGGGGAGCCAGGAAGCAGAACAGCGCCCACTACGTCCAAATCTAGTACTAGTGAGAAACAACTGGTGGCTTGCCCAAGGTTGCCCAGACGCCTAAAATCAGTATTATGTCCGCATCTGAACCATTCTTACCTTGAAGACGTGCACCGAACTCACTGAGATCCCTTAACTGTGTTTAAATCTACAGCAACCACTAATACGTCAGAACTCAGTGTGGCTCATTAATTACGCAAGCCCTACGGGGGCTTGCCGTTTCATTAACTAAGGTACGTTAGAAGACATGGTAGCTTGAAACAACGCGAAGTTTCAACCCTGACGTGGTGGTTGGGCCTGAGTGCTCCCATGCTCCCGTGGGCTACACTGGCTCGAACTTCGTTCCAAAGTGCAACTACGTCAGGAAAGCAAAACGGCAGAAGTAGGACTAAGAGCAACGAGACCCCGCACTATGAGTAATCGTATTGCGAGGCGGCATATGGGTTGACCAACACCACCGTCGTCATCATAATCAGAGAAAGCGACAGTGTTGGCACTGAAGCTTCAGTGTCGTACAGCTACCAAGTTTATCCAATTATACTCTGGGCCTCGAAATGGACGGATGAGGGAGGTGACCAGGTTCTGGCCTATCGCAAGCATTCTGGGGTGCCTAAACCTCCAAGCGCTCGGACAGACAATCTGGAAAGGAACTAACAGCACGAACGCCACTGACATCGATCAGTCACCATTTCTTGCGATGTTTTCAACCGGATGCGGAAGGGGTCACGAGGATCACATCCTGGAAGGCGCACTGCACCAACAACAACCAAACTCTTCGTAATCTATTTCACAACTTTCTGTCAAGTCATACGTTGTTTACCTCGCGGTTTACGCCATTCTGAAGGAGGCACGGAGAACAACACTCATCTCGGTAGACGGTGTTTCGACATTTGTAGAACATGGCCGAGCCAACAACGTGCTGGATGTTTTCAGCGATTGAAGTACCTGATGCACAACCAAATACCCGTTTTCTAATCATCTCGTAGACATCCTTGTAGGACATCACTTTTTGTGAGGAAGCTTTTGAATAGCTCACCATACACTATCACACGCCCAGAAGTATACGAATACAGGGACAGGATTATGTTGACAAACTTCTGGGGCATACCCTGGTGAGCAAGTGTGGTTAAGAGCACTAACAGACCAATATAATCGAAAGCACCTTTGAAGTCAAGGAATACCAGGGTTGTGCGTCGTCTGTACATATAACGGTGCTCTGTCACCTGATGGAGTGCGAAGATTTGGTCAACGTAACCTCTACTCGGTCGAAATCCATCTTACTGCTCACGGGTCAAGGATTCGCATGCTGCCTAAGACGATGAAGAATGAGTGACGCCGGAAGTCTTGTTACAAAGAGAGTAAAACTGACATCTCTGCGGTTACTAGATTCACTGGGATTACCCTTTTTGAAAATGGGCACTATTATTGACTCACCGCAGTTACCTGGGACGGTCTCTCTCTCTACACGATATATATATATATATATATATATATATATATATATATATGCTACATGGAGTGAGGAGGAAATGCCCGTAGAATGTGGCACATCAACAATCGTCCCTGCCTCATGAGGGGTTCGCAAACACTACATGGAAACCATCAAGGTCTTAAACTGGTAGCTGTGGCATCCAAGGTCTTCTCTTGAAAACGTCACTGAACACAGAGGGAGGCAGATCCGTGGAAAATAAGTTGGGTTCCTTCCTGTAAGAGGAGGCATCGATCATATTTTCACTCAGACAGATTCCGGGACAGCGACACTACCCCGGGGGGCAACAGCGGTTGCCTTTCTTGACTTGTAAACTGCCTTTGACTGTAGGGATCATCAGGCCCTATGGCAATGTTTATGGGGCAAAGATGTGTCTATAAATTTTTGGCCCTCCTAAAAAAGCTGCACGTAAATTAGCGTAGACGCGTGAAGCTCTCGCATGAGTTCACTACATCAACGGATCTCAGGCAAGACAGTTCTCTTTCCTCTTTCCTCCTCAAATTCGTTATCGGTATGATCGCGGAAGACCAACTCCCAACCCCATGTGTGGTCGAGACGCTCCCAGGGCGTTCGCTCACAGACATGGAGTACGCAGACGACACAGCCCTTCTTAGACCTGACGCCACCGTAATGCAGACCACATTAAATAATTTAAAAAATTCTTTCTCACGGTTTGGCATACGCTCTAAACCTACGAAGTGTAGTGTTGTTGTGGATGTTTAGATTAGACAATTTTGTTCAACTGGACAGCTATATCAGTGCCTGGGGTCTAGCTAAGGACAGTATTTTCACCTGGGTCGGGAAGTCCACAGAAGCTTTTGTCAACCTACACTACTGCGGCACAGGAGTGACATCACCTCATCTATCAGTTTACAGTACGGCGGCACGCTCCAAATCGTTATATGGGACAGAAACCTGGCCGCTGTGAGGTGAGGACGTTTAAAAACCTTCAGTCTGGCCATCTGTGTTTTCGGAAAATTGCTTGAGTTCGGGGGCAACATTTAATCAGTAATACCGACTTCATCGGTCGTGGAGGGGAGAAACGAGCGAAAAGAAGTCACGCATTAAGTTGGCGTATGATAGCCACTGACAGCAAACTGGTCATTGCTGTCTCCCTGGATTGGACACATCAACGGTTAGGGACTTCGACAGACATGGTGCGACCACGCACGAAATGGCTCACATGCATCCATGCTATTGCCTCCAGTGCATAACTTCCGTTCCCGATCTTCCCAGTGTAAAGCAATCGGTGGAACTTTCTCGCATTCCTTAGCGTGATTAGGTTTGCGCTCGGTGCTTCAAACTAATTTCAGCGTGTTTAGCTGGAAAAATGCCGGGGCTCTTTGAAACTAGTCAATACATGTTCAATCGTTTCACACTTCTATTGTAGTAAGTCCAATGAAGTCAGAATTTCCGCACGGAATATGGCTGAGCTAGGGACATTTTTGTCCTTAACGCTTTTCCTCAATAGAAGCCGGAGGACTGGTTTGATAGCATATGTAGAAAAATAGTGATGCTACCAAATGATATGCTTAGGATGTTTTTTTTCAAAGTTTGAGATGGCACGCTCGAAATCCTCATTTCGATCCCGAATTTTATTCAGTTGTTGGAAGAGTTGGACACAAGTAAGCCAATCACGGGTTTGAGCCCTTCAAGTACCTTCACAGTCTGTTTAGTTTGTCTGTACTGCCTGGTGCGCTCAGGAGCCATGCTCAACCTTATCAGACAGGAGTAGTTGTTATACTCTTTTCCGGAATTCAAGTGCTAGCTAACAGGCCCTCAATGAGGGTCGACCACTAAACAGGATAGGCAAGCTGATTATTTGAAAATGGTCAAGTTGCTATGACAAAGTGGTTTTATTTTTATGGGGGAAAGTACACAAATTATGTTCTGGAATGGAACAGCCTTTGGCGAAATGCATTCGATCCATAATTGCTGCAACCTAACGGTAGGAAAGATCACAGAAGCATGGGGACTACACGATGGTGCGTTGGCATGTGGCCAAATTACGTCTCTGAGTTCATCGATGTTATGTCCGTCAGCAAGAATTCAGCTGCAGTCAAACAACGTATAGTGAAAGCAACGGCACGACAAGTTCAGCAGCGACTCACTCACCGAGCTGAAAATAGCGTCGGACAGATGGCAGCGTCACAAAGGTTGGCCAACTATCAGAGCAAGTGACAGCATGTAGTCGCGAGCACGTTCCTCACAAACAGTGCCAAAAGAAAGCGAAAACAAACAAGTCACGCACATGCATGTGACTTGCAAGCAATCGGCAATTCTGACTACCAGCTTTCCGAATCAGCCTCAACCAAAACACATCGTCCAGATACTCCCACATAAGTTGTAAGACAGTGCGAATTTTCAAGAATGTTATTGAATAGAATTGCAAAAAGCAGCAACCTTACCTCAAATTACCATCCTCCCCATATCCTTTATCCTGCAGTAGGGTGAAAATTCGCACCTGACCATCAAGACAAGCGGAAGCTGCGCATGATCCATCACGGCTCAATGATAAGGCAGTAACTGTATTTCCATGGTCTCCTGTTTTGGCATAGATAAAATCCGCCGCTGAACTGTCCCCAATAGCCTGAGATAACTGATCACGATTCCAACTGTTGGCGGACTCCGGCGATTCCGTCGTGGAATGAGATGGAAACCGGGATTTGAGCAAGCTGGACACGGCTGCTACGTCCATAACCTCCACCTACATGTTAAAAGATGGTGGGATAGAATAACGATAAAGGATTTAATCGCAAATGATACAGTAGCACACGAAAGTGAAACTACAGGAAAACACGTGCAGGACAGCGTCTAGTATACCCACCTTTCCTCCGCATGAAATGCACAGCAACATGGAGGGATGGGCTGGGAGACCAAGTTTCAAAACTCCTTGATCTAAAGTAGATAGCTTCATGGAGCTTCCAGACTTCCAAGGGCACCAACATAGAGATTGACTGTCAGTTCCTGGTTGAGAGTTATTAGACTGCAGGACGAGCAGCGTATGAGCCACGTAGGAATCTTCACTTGTGCTCGATGGTAAGATCTGAACGGATAAGAAGGACGCCTCATAAGCTCATGGAGGAATAAATACATCTGAAAACGTTTGTCGAATGCCCAGAGGTACTCGTGGTCCTAATAGACAATCAGTCACTGCATACTACGAGACACTTACAAGACAGTCGGAATTACCATCAAAAACAGAACTGAAAACGAAAACAGTACATAGTAGCGCCGCGTTTAAAAATCTTCAAAGGACTGGAACAACAGCACCAATAAAACGACAGCATAGGTGACAAATGGTTTTATGAATAACCTCCGGAAGCGGTGTGGCTGAATGGCATTCATGTTCTGTGCAAACAACTTGGCTTTTTAACACACGAGCGCGGACCACACGGAGAGACGGATACCGATGTGGAGTTTCCTAGCTAGACGAGTACGTCGATTCAAGGTGATCGGCAAGTTTTCTTCATTGACCGTGCTTAAACGTGAAACCTGTCGAGGCTTGAAGAAGCTTAAACCAGTGTCTTATGTGGAGTGGGAATGGTGGCGTTGCCTCCCAAGACGATGGCCTGATCTATATGACACCACCGGTGGCCAATTGGTCTTTTTGCACAGCGCGTACAAAATCACACAAAATTTATTGCGTTTTCATCAACGAAACACAGTAACACGTGCGTAGTGATCGCTTTGTATTAGCATGATTCGGAGCTAAGTCACTTCCAACCACTATCTTTCGGATACGGCGGAGGTTAAGAAATACGGATGATTGGTCACTGTCATAGTGAATCACAGCAAATGAAGCCACTGTAGCCAACTAACATCTCTCTCGGACTGGAGAATAAATAATAATCGTTCAGCTGTAACACCCTTTCGGTGCCTAGGTACCATGCCACCTGAAGGAAGCACGAGGGCCGAGATACTGCCAGGTTACCCAAGCGTAGACAGGGGAAGTCGAGAGGTAGAGGCCGGGTTCAAACCACGGACCTTTCAGTCAGTAAATTCGCGCCTTAATCACTGAGCCACCTAGAGCTCAACCTCAAAAGCTATTTGCGATGGATTGGTAAAAACAGTTATTCGAGATTTCTAAGCATAGAACGCTAGAACACCCGCTGGATCAACCGAAGCCGTCTCATTGCACGAAGTTATCCAAGGACATATGGCCTTCTGATACAAAGGGGTCAGGTCCCGGAAAAGCAATCCAGTACGCGCTTCGTCCTGAATGGCATTCGACAGGCAGGTGTACCGGGATTCGGTCGTCTGATGCTTATGCCCGAATTCCACACGCAACCCCAAGACTAAGCGGTTACTAGCATCCCTTGTGCGCACGATTCAAGTCCAAGTGGATTTTTCTTGGCATGGCACGTGCCAAACCAACAAACACTTGAAACTCGACTTGCTTAACCACGAGTAAGTCTAAAGCACTCACTAATGTATAGATGATTTCTGAACTCTACCGGTCTTGTTTTAATAGTTTTACACTGACCGAGTTCGTTAAAGAGAACCAGGTGTGAATACCTCATCTGCTGAATGACGGTCATTGCTGTTGTGTTGGTAAAGTTCCGGCTAGGTCACCCTGTGCCGTCATTTTTAAGATAAACCAATACACTTTTAAAAAAGTACAACGGGCGTTAATGCAGACCTGTCCTCACTATGGTTATGCATATCGTTATGCATGTGATCCTGAAAACAGCGTCATTTGATACCTTGGATTTTGGCAACTGCTCAGTATTCAGTGTCGGTTACTCCACTAATACCACATGATGAACAGAGCATACACCTATCCGCATAAGAGATTACCAAATGACGTGCAACCTAAGTTTCTTATGATCCTGTTTTTAATTTAAAAAAACAGGATGTTATCAACATCCGACTTAAGTTGACTGAAAGTCATCGTCGATCAGCACTGGAGTGGCACAGCTCACTAAAACTAAGTCAGTTGTCAGTGTTCTCTTCACTCAGCGCCATTTAGCGAGTGAAACCTATTGCAGACCCTGGAGCTGTTTTGTCATGGCCATCTGCTCAGCTATCATGCTTCAAGCGGACGACGTTGGTCACGCTCGGGTGACCAGAACAATGTATACCGAACGTTATCTGCATTAACACATTTTAGGTCAAGCGCCCTCTGATACGACTTATTCCCTTCAGAGTGAATTCAGTAGTTGAAAGAGTGGAACGGAGAAAATTGCTTCCTTCTGCGGTGAGCTCTCCTTAGAAGGGAATCACTGTACTGGAATCTAAATTTTCTAACCAAGAGCCATCCCCGCTCAAATAAAATGAGCAAGAGAGGCGAAGGCTTAAGCTAAACAGTTTTCTGGAAGAGCGCAGAACGATTATATTTTTGGGTCTGCCGTGGACGTAAGCGGAAATTTGGATAACGTACTATCGAATCCGACGCGGTGCGATAAAAAAAACTAGTATCGTGTGGTGAGATATAAAGTCAAAGAAAGTTCATTAAACGAGTGGTCGACTGAATGAATAGATGGAATGTGTGACATCACGTGACCAGATGACCGATTCGTCAACCGCATAGTCTGAATCCCAGTATTTAACGGACACTATGCATCAGTAGGGTGAAAAAGAGAAAATAAAGTAGAAAAATCCCCAGTACTGAAGTCGGAAACAATTCTTGCTGCTTGAGAAAGGTCACTCTGTTGCTGAAACCTCCAAGAAGGGAAAACCCTGCTTTCACAGTGATTTTTCGATGTCAAGACTATTCGCCTTTCAATTCTACTATGAAAACAAGAGACCTGCTCCGCTACGGTGGCTGATCCATGCTACACGGAAGACTATCGTAAGTAGAGCGTTTTGTCCACAAACCAGTGGCTGGTACTGGCCACAGGCATTAGGTCTTCGTTACACAGCAAAACTACTGGAATGACCCCTAGAAGCTTATTTCACAAATCACATGGCAGCTAGCCAAACCATTAGCCATACCCCGACACCTTGTTAGACAAACGAAGTGCTGGGAGTCTTTCAGTCGAGCTGAGTCAAATGAAGAAAAGCATCACCATACAACCAATACTTTCATACCAAATCTCCCGTCGCGTGGTGTCACCAGCCGGGTCGCCTTACTTGCTGCAAACAGCATAGCGGGTAAGGGAAAACATGCTACTGCTGACGCCTCCCTTCTTACACTTTCCCGTATATCGCCTTCAACCCTATCCCACCGCAAATTGAATGGTCTGACCGCATCTCCCAGTCCTAACTGATCGGTTTAATCGCCGAGCCCCGAGCTCAGCGGCAGCTTGTCCGACTTCAATAGCAACCCCACACACCTCTAGGTCTGTCATCAAACTCCGAAAGCTGTCTTTAATAGATGCGCAATGAAGCAAGCAGGATAACAAGAAGCTCTCGCTCGTACGCTGGATTCTCTCTGGATTGATGTATGCTGTCCGTCAGAAACAAGGATACCGGATGCAAGTACTGTAATTGAACTGACTGCCAAATCACTCCTACAGGTTCAGGCTGCGCAACTCTGGTGATGCGGAGGCCGCTGCAGTTGGGCATACCGGCGTGAATATTGTATTGAGCGATCAAGCGGAAGCGTCTCTACTTGATTGGATAATCATTGATAGTCACCTCTGCGCGGTTCGTTTAGCAACGCATGTGACAGAATCAAAAGAAAGTGAGGTCCATCAGACACTGTTTATTGTCTGCTTACGGACTGTAGCTCTGAATCTACCAAAGACGATTTCTATGACTATCTACGTGCTCCTTTACAACGGGCTAAAAGCTCAGACATCGTTGTGGTTGGTAACATAAACGCTTAGGTAGCTAGACTAAGCGCTGCTGAGAGCCAAATGGGGGGGGAGTCGTCTTGGGTTCGATACGAGACGCACGGATAACGGAAATTGTCTACTCCAGATGTCTGCCGATCACATACTGTTCCTTTCCAGTTTTCGGAGCAGCGGAAATCGCTTGACGACGTGGTGCCCATCACATCCAAATTGACCACATCACCGTCAGTTATTGGTGGCGAGGATCGGTCACTGCCTGCCGCTCCTTTTGGAATACCAGCGTGAGCTCTGACCATGCACTTGTGCGCTGCTGCTTTTCATTGAGCTTTTCAGGTCTACGGAAAACACGCACCACTCGCTAAGCCATTGAGAAGCTAGTGGACTCAGAAATCAAACCAAACTTTCAGAACCGGGTCCTAGAACGCCTGCCGGACGGTCCTATATCAGGTACCAACGGCCACTGGAAAGAGATATCCACAGTGCTACTCATGGCTGGAACTTCCGTTTGCAGTACAACCCAGCCAACCCCATCCAAACATTGGATCTCTGATAGGACCGTGGTTTTGCTGGAGGCCTGGCGACAGGTTCCTCCTGGCCGCAACCGCGACTTAACCCGACGCATCATCCGACGCCAGGTAAAACTGAGTGTCCGTTCACACCGAGAAGCCCGGCGGAACCGCAAGGCCGATGAAATTTAAGGTGCGAAAAATGCTGGAAATGTCCACAGGCTGTTCCACTTGATATGTTCACCTGGACCATGGAAGCATCTTGCCAGTAAAACTATACAGGATCAGAATGGCTCCCTGATATCCAGCAGACGAGCACTTTTATACCGTTGGGCACAGTGCTTCGAACAACAATTCCGTTGGCCACCTGCCGCCTTCAACTCGGAATACCACCCTGCAACAGAAACGTGGTCTGAGAACATGGAACACTCCTTCAGCATTAGAAGTCATCATCACCATCATCATCATCATGGACAGCAGGACATCAGTGTTCAACACTGGTGTCACGATGTCGTACAACCATGAATTATTTGAAAGCCATATTGTGAAGAAAAGAATAAAAGCGGGCAGAGAACGGACTTACTGCTAGCTTACTAAAATCATCCCGAGGTGCCTAGACCTCCAGACACTCATTCAGGCAATCTCGTCATCATCGTCATCATTATCAGCTGTAAGAACCGCGTAAAAATCGTTCAGCTGTAGCACCCTTTCGGTGCCTAACTGCAATACCCCAGAAGGAAGCACGTGGGCTGAGATACTGCCAGGTTGCCCAGGCCTGTACAGGGGAAGTCGACAGGCAGAGGTCGGGTTCGAACCACGGGCCTTTCGGTGAGTAAATTCGCGCTGCCCACTGAGCCATCCCTCCCCCGCAAGAACCGCGTACTTGTCGTACTTGCCACAATTTCGTCCACCGATGATCTGGGGAGGTGGGGTAGGTAGCCGTACATTGGAGGCTTGAGCTGATAAATTGGTGTGCAAATACAGGTCTCTCAGTAGACTGTTAAGTGGGGGTTTGGAAGGGAGCTATGCATTGAAGGTGATAGCTTGGAAGCACGAGCGTCATTTAGGACGCGACTGAGCCCTGTCTGACAATGTCTCTAACCACTGACGTGACCCGTCTCGGGGTACCCATCCTGAGAGACGGCAATGGCCAGCGCAGATGAGTTTGCTGGTAATGACTTTCACATTCTGCTGCCAAGTCACTGCTTGACCTCCCGAACCTCGTTTCCACCCTTGTGTGGTTCTGCAAAAGAACCCTTCGAAGTCGGTCGACTGGCATACGGAGCACGCGACCAAGCCAGCGCAACCTGTGGAGTGTGATCAGCTCATCTACTGTTGGTGTTACTTTATCCGAATACCATTCGACGTACTTCAGCATTACTAATCCGGTGTTCCCACCGTACTCGGGCAATGCTCCGAAGACATCGGGATTGATACAACTGTCCAGGTAAACAAACTTGTCTACCACCTCATGCGGTTCATCCGCAAGCATGAAGCTAGGTATCGAGCCCACCCAGTCTTGCACTTTACACTCTACTTTACACTTTACGCTTTGCGGGTGTGAAGCGCATGCCAAACCGTGCGGCCTCACAGGCATTAGAGGCTGGTAGTGAGTCTTCTGTCATCGTACCAGTGACGAAGTTGGAAAGGTGAAAGAGGACGGCTTTCTCTGACACCACTTGATATGGTGAACTCAGGCGAGAGCTTCCCGTAGACCTTCACACGGCCGCGGCAGTTGGCGTACAGCGCCTTAAGGAGGGTCAAGAATTTATGGGGGACACTTTTCCTCCACAGACACTGCCATAGTGCCCGACAGTCCACAGAGTAAAAGGCGGCTTTCAGATCAAGGAACGCAACCATTGTTGGTTGCTGGGAGCAGTGTCGCTGTTCCAGAATCTGTCGGAGGGTGAAAATGTGATCGATCAATCCTCCTGCAGGACGGAACCCAGCGTGGTTTTCGTGGATCTGCCTCACCCTGTGTTCAGTCAACCATCGAAGGATAAGACCAGAGAGCACCTTCGATGCACAGCTACCAGGCTCATGCCACGGTGGTTTTCACACAGGGTCAGCGTACACTTTTTGAAGGCAGGAATAACTGTCGACATGCTACATTCTGCAGGCACTTTCTCTTCGTTCCATGTCGCACCAACAAGCTTCGTCAGATGGGTGACCGGGGATTCTCAACCTTCTTTGAAGAAGACTGGAAAGAGACTGTCCGGTCATGGTGCCTTCTCACGTTTCCGTATGGATATTTCATACGTTATTTCTTCTTCTGACGGGCGATTAAGTCTTACATTCTATTCCGCGGCCTGTGTTGCAGGAGGCCAGTTAAATTGTTCTTCGAAGTGTTAGGCCCATCGTTCCAGTTTTTTGGGAGTGAGTTTATGAACCGCCTTGCTCACTTATCGTTTCGCTGAGTTGTTTTCCTAGGGATGGTCGACCGTATCAGTTGGTACAGGGCAGTGCTGTTTCCGGTAGCAAAAGCCTTCTCCATTTCCGAGCTTTCGATGTCCAGCAGAGCTCTCCGTCTTTCCTTAGGCTCTTCACTATTTGGTGTTTGAGGGATTTGCGCGCGCCGTCATGCTCGCTGCCTGCTAGTATGGATTTCCTGGCATCAACCATAGATGGAAATCTCGATGACATCAAGTGGTCTTGTGGTCGAATTGGACAGACAGCACTGAACGCCGATAACATACTCCCTTCACGTTTCGCCAACCTTCATCCACATGCTCACTGCCAATACAGTGTTGGTTTACTGCGGAGAGTTGTTGGGCTAGCTCAGATGGATGATGTTGAGCTATGGTAGTTTTTCGAAGATAGTGGATTGGCATGCTGCTTGCTGACTTGCGAGGGCCTGAGGGAAAACGAAATGTCAGGCGTGCACGCGCCATGGCGTGATCGGAATCAAGTTGTGTCTCAGAAGGAGTGGCAGTCTTGAATTGTAGCTCTCCACCGGTAGCTGATAGTCACGTGATCCAACTGGGTCCACGGTCGACTTGCAGTACCTGGCCGCTAGGTTACGCGATGCGAACGTTTATGCTGAAAGTTCGTACTTGCCAGAAACCGTTCACGATCAGCACAGCGTCAGAACTGCAGTCCGTGGGGTATAAACCGACACTACAAACAGGCACCGCTTTTTATGCCGAGGTGTTGAGATTGATTGAGCTGCAAAACCGCACGGCGCAAAGACGACTGTTCACTGGGATCCACGCCAGCAAATCGCATTCAACTCTGGGGCTGAGTGCAACTCTGACTCAATATATTCCACCAGTCATCGCTTCTGGGTCATCGAACACACGGAGAGTGAAATGTGAGTTCGTCCTTGGAGTTTTGAAATGTATAACCGCACTTGAGCCTCGCATGCCAGTTTCAGAGACACAGCATATATCAATTTTAAGGGAGTATAATGTTCCAGCGAGCATTCCCTGTTTGCCAAAAGAGTACGGAAGCTGAAAGCACCTGTGTAGAAAGGAGTTCGTGGATTTAGCAACATGTTATTTTCTTTATTGTCAATAGGCGGTGGCCGGTGCACAAGGCATATCCGTCAGATAACTGACAGCCAAATGACCCAGCAACGTTAGCTTGTGTGGTGGGAAAGGGTTGGGGAGGGACATAGGTGGACACGGAACTGTGCGGGCAAATGATACTTCCCGGGTCCCAAGCCGAGGAGGGGGGCTTGGTTGAAGTGTCCTACCTTGAGCCTTTGAGTCGAAAATATGACCCACAATGTAGTCAGAGGTTGTAGGGTTTCCTTAGGGGACCATGCCCCTAGAATCTGACTCAAAAGCCTGAACCACGAGGCAGTGGGAGTAAGGCAGGGAGTAAGGCATTACTGTCTCACTCCTCATGCGGCTGCGCACACCCAGTGCCTTTCGAGTAGCACCGAACTCGGTTGTACAGATGTTTCAGCCGTGTTGAATAATGCGCCGGCGGTCACGGTCAAAAGTTGGGTGATCGGAGTGTGGATTTTAGGGTCGACCTTCTCTAACCCGTAATTCCTCGGGGGAAGGTAGCATCGCTGCTTCCATGAATATGCACACGCTGGTTGCCTGGGAGAGCACCTTACTGCTTTCACACTCCTATCGCATAGGACAGTACGACTTTACCCCAGACCACCTCATAGCACGACTACACGAAGTGCGGGATCTCGCTGCTCCCCTTCGGCCTTTCTGGCAGGGTAGCACCCTGTGGAACAAAGTTCAAGCTAGTGTAGACCGCGGGACCATTGCAGCACTCAAAGTCGACCGTCAAGTCAAGGTGACAGCTTCAGGTCGCGATTCAGGCAATCTGGATAGAAACCGACAACACGAAAGCTGTTGACATCGATCAGCAGCCATATCTTGCAGCATCTTCAACCACGGCTCTTTAACTGTCTCGTTACGAGTTCGCCAACACCAACCTGCACGAGCTATGGTCCTGAGACAACGATCTTCGAATACCTGAAGAAGTCTCAGTTCCGCTGGTCGAACAGGCCAAGTCTCACAGCCATTCAACAAAACAGCCCACACTGTAGCCTGATACACACGTCCCTTGAAGTTCAGGGATACACCACTTTGACGTCATAGGTGTCTCAAATTAGCAAACGCGACCCGAGCCGGTACAATGACCTCATTTGTCCCACTACAATAGGAACTAATACAACTTCCAAGGTATGCAATAACTGATACTTTGTGCGTGTAAAGTGCATACCAAAGGACGGGATGACTGGTCAGCTCATCCAAAAACACCTGCGCCTCCTATTCCTCTTCGAAGACGAGAACGATATCGTCTGCATATTCCAGGTCCACAAGGTTTTTGTCAGAGGCTATTTCAACACCAAGGATTTGAGGGCCTTCCAGGATTCGTCTCATTATTTCGTCGATCACGGAATTAAATAGGAATGGAGAAAGCGAGCACACCTGATGGACACCGCTTTGTGTACGGAAGCTTTTAGAGAGCTCTCCGTATACTTTCACACGTTCGCAAGTCTTATAATACAAAGAACGTAATATGCTCACAAACACCTGGGGCATTCCTTGATGGGCAAGCGCGTAATGGAGAACAGACCAGTCGACCGAGTCGGATGCACGTTGGAAATCCAGGAATACTGAAATTATGGGTCCTTTGTAAGTTGTTCTAGCGTTGTTCCAGCACCTGACGGGGTGTGAAGATTTCGTCAACGCAACCCCTACCAGGCCAGAACGCCGCTTGCTGCTCTCGAGGCAGTGTTTCACGAGCCACCATAAGGGGACGAAGCACAAGCGACACCAGCAGTCTCGTTACAACCGGGATTATGCTGACCCCCCTGTGGTTATCACATTCATTACGAGCCCCTTTTTTGAAAATGCACACTATCACCGACTCTCTCCAGTTGTCTGGGACAGTCTCCTTTTCCCAAATACAAGCAAACAGAACAGACAAGGGCCGACTGAGGATTTCAACCCGAGCTTTGAACAACGCAGGCGGGAGGTCATCCGGACCAGAAGTTCGGTGGCGCCTGAGAGAAAATATGCAATCATAAACCTCCGGGGCCGTAGGAGGCTTCACGTTTACCGTCCAGGGTTCCACGTCAACTGTGGCCTCCAGATGAGTGGCAACTGGTGGTCACGATAGCTGTTGTTTGAAGTATTCGGCCAACAGGTCGAGGATTTCTTTATTCAAGATGGCCACTCCATTCTGATCCTTGTCGGTTTTGCTCACAAGGAGTCTCCCGGGACTGATCGCGCGGATCAGCTGAAATAAGCTTCGGGCATTACCGGCTTTCTAGGACTCTTCCATTTCCTTGGCTTTCCATGTCCACCAGACTTCATGGTCGGTTTGCTCACTTTCACCTGACGTTTGATAATTCGTCGCATCAAGTTATGTTCGCGACCGCCTGGGATATTTCTCTGAAACTTAAGCAGTTCCACTGTTCGGTCTGATATCCAGTGCTTGAGTGAGCCTGGTAGTGCCCTGCCATAAGCAAAACACCCAGCACTTTGCGGAAAAATTGGCAATCTCGTCCCAGTATAGGTTCACATCTGATGGTGGAGCATTTGGAAGGGAATCTAGAAGACGATTCTGGTGAATTCTTCTAACATCAGGATCTGCCAGTCTCAGTTTCTAGGTAATTTTCCGCACCTTACGCGCCCCTGGAAAACGAAGGGAGAGGCGACTCCGGACAAGCGAGTGGTCGGAATCCACAAATGTGTTCCAAAACGACCGGCAGTCAGTTATTGATCCCCGGTATCGGTAACTGATGGAAATGTGAGCGATTTGAGTTCATGGCCAGCACGCCATTGAAGGACACCATGTGGCTAGACGACTTCGGCTATTTCGGAAATTGGTACTGCATAAAAACAGCTTATGATCACCACACAGCTGAAGCAATCGTTCACCATTGTCCGTACGTACGAGTCCAGTCCATATCGACCACCTAATTTAGACTCAGATGCGCTAAGCCTGCCTAGTTGTGCATTCAGATCTCCGGCAACCACAACGGTATCTGAGCTTTCAGCTCGCCGCAACAGGGCATTCAAGGCGTCAAAAAATCGTCCTTGGTGTTTTCAGGGCCACTGTCAGTTGGGGCATAAGCAGACATGACAAACAGACATCGATCAACTTCCGGCTTGTGAGACTACTACACAGACGTTGCCAGACGAACCGAACAGAGGCGACTACCAACGGGTATCCAGTCAAGCGAGGATTCTTCCACCCGGTGACCTAGGAACTTAGGAACCCCTACACATCCTGCCGCAGCAGCCTCTGGATCACCAGAGGTACACAACTGGAAACCAGTGGAGAATGATGGGGCGGTTGGCTCAACCAATGTGCTTGCATCTTGAATTCTTGTTTCTGACACACAGCACACACCAATTCCAAGCGAGTCCAGTGTGAGAGCAAGAGCAGCCTGTTGTGAAGGAGAAGGAAAGCAAGGGTCAGCAGTAGCCTGTTTTCACTTACCCGCCCTGCTGTATGCAGCAAGTAAGGCGACCCGGCTGATGGCACCACGCGACGGCCGATGTGGCATGAGAGTATTACTAACTGTAAATGTCATGGTTGTACGTGGGCTGGGATACTGCTAGGGCGCCCATACCTGGACAGGAGGACGATTAGGGTCCTCAACCAAAGCCTTTGGCCTGAAAGCCTGACCACCAGGCAGCGGTGTTTGGCTGGAAATGCAAGTGCATTACCATTTTTACGGAACACTTCGCCATACATGTTCCAACCCCCAACCTGGAGGTCAAGGAGGCTGTGTTCGTCATACCCTTAACCACTGATCAACCTGGCATGAGACTGCGAGTGTCGTGCTGACGCCCCCCAGTATAGCTCAATGGGTCACCGAGGCAGCTAGGCGCCGAAAGGTTGTTACAGTTGAGCCATTTATTATTATTATTAGTGTTATTATTATTACGGGTGATGCAAGACTAGTGGGGTCGTCAGTCCCAAGAGATAAGCCTACAGGGAGAATACAACTAAAAGGATAGGAGAAAGGAGAAAAGAAATTGCGGAAGAAGAAAGAGGTACCAGCAGCAAATATTTTTTCGTCCACCTTATAGTACGCAGCAAGTAAGACGACCCGGGTGGTGAAGTCAAGCGATGGCGATGTGGCATGTGATCAATCATGGTTGCGGGAATTGAAAAAATGTTTCAGCTGCAGCACTCTTTTGGTGCCTAGCTTCCGTGCAACACGAAGGAAACACTAGGTTTGAGATACCGTCAAGTTGCCCAAGCCTAGACAGGAGCAGTCGAGAAGCACATGTCGGGTTCGAGCCATGGACCTTCCGGTCTTCTCGGGCTCTTGTGGGAATTGTGGTCTGCGTACAACCACAATTATGGGAATTATTGTTGTACGCGGATACTGCCATGACACGCAAACGCAAACAGGACGACTGGGACCCACATTCAAAGCCTTGTGATCAAAAGCTTAACCACAAAGGGGCGGTGTCTGACTGAAATGCCAGGGGGATTAGCTTTTAAACGATAAGTCGCCAAACATTCCAACCCTCAACCTCGAGAGCCAGGAGGGTGTACCGGTCAAATGTCCAACCACCTGCAAACTTGGTATGAGGCTCTGAGTGTCGCATGGACATCCCCAGTAGAGCTCAACAGGTCATGGGGGCGCACAAATCGAAGTCCCTCACCGACTATTTTCTCTTCTTTTCACGAAGGCTTTAAACATAATTCGATACACTTTGCGGTTGTACGGAAGTGAAGCATCAGTGTCAACACTCATAACCCCTAGGTTATCCTTGGTCGCTTATGAAGCCAGAATGCTGGGGTTGAGTTATGTTGTTGAGGTGTTAGGGAGTTTGGTCATCTAAGACGTTCACGACAACCTGAGGAGAAACAATGTTACGATAGCCAGCCTACCCTGGATAACATACATCTAAAATATTGGCATCAAGTCATACTCTATGGTTTCAGCTGGATGGCAATCCTGGCCGACGGCTCAAATTTAAATTAGTAGATATGGAGACTCCAAAAGCACCCTATCGACAGAGGCACACCTCCCGCCCTGAGGCTAACAGATCCTCGCCGCACGGTGGGGAAACCAGACGAAAGAAGAATCCTTCAGAAATCGAAGACGATCTGGAAGCATGGCGCCTAATGTTCATAACCGAAGATCGCAGCATACCGTAAAGAGGGTGTACAGCTGCAGCACCCTTTTCGTGCCTAGCTACAATGCCACCCGAAGGAAGTACGAGGGCTGAGATACTGTCAGGTTGCCCAAGCCTAGACAGAAGCAGCCAAAGCTGTGTTCGAACATGCAATAAAACAACATTAAAATGTTTGGCACAAGAGTTGAACATACCAGACACCCAAAACGTCTTAGTTCGTTAACGACTAAGAGTACGTTCAGTAAGATCGAAATGGCAAACTGATGGAAATAAGCTGTGATGCGATACATCAGGGTGCTCGTATGTCCACGCCAGAAGACGAAAGAAAAGCCACAATGCCATCCATGAACGATGTGGATTCTATGATGTGCCTTTCAAAACTAGCCAGCACCGGCAGGACCTTATTTACTAAGGTCGCCATATTCCATACGGAGGGCGCAAGGCTAGCAGCTTACCCATTCACTGCTGTGGAAAAACTCACCTGCCGACTGCCTGGATGTTCTCTGAGCAACGCAGTGTGAACTGCACTGACAGAAATATTGCATCCAAAACCTTTCGACTGAACAACTCTCCAGACTGAGACCAGCGCTCCAAATAAATGGTCAACACACCGTTTACACTACGTACTCAGGTCAAGCATGATACTACATTACGTGCACGGTCGAGGGGTGGCCTGCACATGCAACGCGCAAAGGCGATGGCCACCACTGCGACATCACTCATCAGGGTCAAATCGAACCCAGACCTTTTTTCCAATTTATTTTTCTTTTTTCTTTTTCTAATTGATCGAACCTAGACCCGTTCATCCGGCATAAACTCAAGGCAGTAACGCCTACACACGCTCGTGCCCGTACTCAAGACACTAAATGAACTCAGGGGAAAAAAAAACACGTCCATACATTGTACCCTAAACTAAAAGTGGACGAGGATATCAAACAAGCTTAACTTTAGACTTGATTCTGAACACGATCGGATCAACCGAAGACACTGGGTTTCGGATTGAGGTAACCCAGAGCTTCAAGCAGATGAGATGGAACGAGTTTGCGGAAATCTTTGTGACAATTTAAGTGAAGCAAATACCTTTTGACCGAGACGGTTGCACCTACCGTGAAAACATGCAGTGTGCACGACCTGTCCAGAACTGCGAGTACAGGTTCTTCCTGGTCCGCGAAGTCCATCGTCAATACCTTCCCATGAAAGTCCTTCAAAAGAAGCTTCCTGGAGGTCTCCGTGTTTCTCAGCCGTATCATGCTGCAATTATCCGTTGAGTTGGGTGTACCAGTGTTCTTGTCTACGGGGCCGTAGTGTCATGAACCGGAACTCACTGTTAATGCAGTAAGCAATCAGAGGCGTGTATTTATGCCTACATATCAACCGACCCAAATAGTATTGATATTCCCAGAAGAACTTCACGGCGGGTTTTATTTTTATCTACAACTTATCGCCATGAAAATACACCAAACTTTATTGCTGGCGGTAACTCTGTCGTAATCCAGTGCACTGCTGGCACTTGGATATATGTCAGCAGCGGAACCATAAATTCGAAGAGTATTGTGTTCATCATCACCAAACAATTGTCTAAGTATAAAAAACGTGACGGGAACACGTCAGCTTACATCCTACAGCCCGATGACATCGTCGCGTAGTCGGCGTACGGCTCGACGTCCAAACTACCAAATAACCAACAACACTAAGCACTCATTCGTCGATTCACGGATTCACGGATTGATACACAGGATCAAGGCTTTCGCCCAAGTTTCCCTGGTCGGTTCGTTCCTGTCGTTCAGTGGCTGTCGTATACCAGAAAGGCACAATCGAAAAAAGGGTGTAGGGCTGCTCTTTAAGTTCTCAGCGCGGGCAGTATGCTTGTCAGCAAGAGGACTCGCATAAGAAAGTGTCTAATAGTGCTTCGAACTGGTTTCTAGAAGGAGCGTGGGCAACCGACGGAGGAGGGTTATTCCACGCAGCTACTAAACGAAATGAGAAAAAATTTTGTCTGATGAAAGTGGGCGCTCTGAGCTTGAAAATCTTCTTACCGTGTGTTTGCTGGATCAACGGTGAAAAATCTGTTGGCCAAACCTTGTTCAAACAGGGCATAAGTAAGAATTAGGTCCCCTCGGAGGCGACGATACTCGAGGGGAAAGAGGTCAAGCACCATGAGACGCGTTTTGTAGTCCACGGATTTAAGGCCGGCAACCATTTTCGTAGCAGCTCGCTGGACACGCTCAATGAGGGTTACGTCTTTCTCGCGTCCTGAGTAGACAACTTCGTTGGCATACTCAAGAAGCGGTCTGACGTAGGCTCCATAAAGTATTTGGAAGTCCATGCGAGTAATGCAGGAGAACGTGCGCCGATTCATCCGTAAAACGGCGAATGCCTTTTGGGCCGATTTCTCATGGTGCATTGAGAAGGAAGTGTTTGAAGAGAGCCAGATACCGAAATCATTTTTGGCTATATATTTACATATTTGCATGATGTACAAGGCATTGGCTTGGATGATGATCTTTTACAGGTAAACCCTCCTTTTATCATCAGCTGTATATCGCCTACTGGTCACTGTAGTTGAACGTCTGCAGGTCCCAGTCACCCTCGGGGCGTGGCAGCAGAGCAACACGTGAAAAATATGACCCCCCCCCGATGTCCTGTGTGGAAGCTCTTGCTTTTTTAGGCTCTGATTGTGAGCTTATTTATCGAGGCCAATTTACACCGTCTATTCTCGTCAAGGTGTTTCATTATTATGCCAGCAAGGCGGCGACTCAGTTGCCATATTTTGGAGTTGTTCTTGTTGGCTGAAAAAGATCGCTGCACGTGGGTCATGGGTTGTTCAGCTCTGTTAAAAAACAGCGTAGGATTGGAGATGTATCTTTGCGGGCCTCCACTGAGAATGAGGATTTGGTTCAATATCCCCCGTCCACAATGACCGCGGATGGTCCTTTTGTTGGATAGCTATGTATTTAAGGTAGGGGACCATCTGAACTACCTATTGAGTCCACGCGATTTAAAATCGAGTCGTGGTCATGCTTGTTAATTGGTTTTTGGCATAACAAGGCATATGACGTCAATATGCATAGAATTTATAAGAAGTCTGTTTACCTTTAGCCACACTTAGCAGATTCGTTACCCAGGCGTGCCATTCTCAGTGACCTTGATGCTTTTTGCTTAGGCCACTGTTGACGGGTAAGCGCTTTTCTAGTGGCCCGGTGTTTAGACATTCCGGCAGGTCGGTAGATATTAAAGAACGCTGATCATTTACTGGAACTCATGTGGGAATCTGCTTTTTGGCTCATTGAGTTAGATTCTGCCAGTGGCGTGGGGAGGCTGTGGTCTATTTGGTTGTGGTTTGGATAACGGGTGTGCTGCTAGACTGGATAGAATCAACGCTACACTCCTGCCGAAAGCTGTGTACTATTGGTGAAGAAGATCTTACAGATCCACTTAACACATCACCCGACGAACTGGGTGAAATATGTTGGTTATTCGGGTCAAGTGATTCCGCTACCACGTACGCAGATTCCCCCCGGCACTTGCGTCACGAAACTTGGGGTAGGGTTCCATTAAGGCGTTGGTTGTGATGCGGTTTATAGTCGGGGTTAAGATACGAATCTCTAGATTGGCTAGGATTTTCGGGCCACTTCTGTGATGTTCGTCCCGAATTTCTCCGAAACTATAGTTCCAACGGAGAAAACATTGACACGAAGTATAGCATCTGACGGTATTTATTCGAAACCTTCAAATCTCCCCATGCGGCCGCAGTTTTGTTGGCCGTTGTTTAAACGTACTCAAGGTCCACTATTGGCGCGGGATTTATATTTTATTAGCTGACATGTTTCAGCGTGATATCTCTGTAAAGACGGTGGAAAAATCTGTGGTAACTTTTGTTTCTTCACGTGTTGTCTCTTGTATTGGATCTGGAAAAATTTTGGAAGAGAAAATGAACAATACTTAGGTCGTCTTTGCCCCCACAAACTGGAAACGGATCAGCCATTCACCACATAAGTAAGTTGTTCCCTGGTGTTGCAGCAGGCTTCCCGCCAAACAAGGCCAACGAATTCGTCACATCCAGTATGTTTGGTGGATGGACGGCAAGATATTATCCTCACCGGTACACTGACGCATTGTTAGTGCCAAGAACTCTTTGTTTTTCTGACAGTGCGCGGAGATAGTATAGTAAGCATGGCCAATACTCTGGAGTTTTTGGCAGAAATTCAATGGAGCGAGACGGTCTTTTGGACGCATGTGGCACGCTCGGCATGGAAACAGTAGAAGTATGTTGAACTGCTGGCAAGCCATCACACTGTGCATGGCGATTAATGATCCGTCATCGCGACGTCGTACTTGGGTCCATGGACAGCCCCGTACAGGAACAGCTTGGCTGAGTCAGTTGGGGTTGTCAGGATAGTTAGGCTTGGCCAAGGGATCCTATATGAACCGAGAGTATTCATGAGTCATTCGGAGGTGCATGGCAGTTCTTTGCCGCCATTAGACTGCGGCCCTAAGTTGTAGCAGTGGAGAATGGTTACAATTTCTAACCAAAGTAGTGAAACGACCCTATCGGATTGTAAAAACGATAATCGAAGTTTTAGTGGAGATAAGGATGGCTGTGTGTGGTGGATGCAAACCGGCCTGGTCATATGCGAACATGAGGAACGTTCATTAGCCAAATTTTGCGAGAACAAAATCATAGCTACTTGTGTAGTCATCCATGAAGCTAAGTGAAAAGCACGGACGTGTGAATGGACGGTTCCCACAATTGTGGCTGAGGCATAGTTGACCACGTGGCTACTTCGAGTTACCGGGTGCTTAGCCGGAAGTCACCGGGAAAGGTGAGATTATCATGTATTTGAGCGTGCCAGGGCAAAAAGAAGGGTAGGAACTGTAGCGGTTGCCCAATCTGATTAGTGCATCCGAGTCCACAGTCTCCCTCGTGCTTTATTTTGTTCCACATCCCACATCGTCGCAGGTTAACATCACCTACCAGTTCATCAGCACCTACTTTTCTCCTTCGCTAGGGGGACAGTGTTTGTAGAGGTCACTTACTAGATCGAGCGTGACAAACACTCAAACCACGTGACAATTCCTGTTCCCACTTGCAACCTAGTACAACATGTACACCACAATTTCTCATCCGTTTTTCTTTACGCGGCTACCACCTGCGTCACGCGCTAGGCTTACGAACTTCAACCACATCAGGTCATGTCGTTTTCATGTTCGTGCAATAATCAAACACCAGTGGACACCCCTCTCCCCACACTGTGAACACAATAAATAGCATGCAACTCGGCCCAAAAACACACATAGGCGGGCGAACAGGACAGGAAGTCAACCGAGCTCCACAAGTTTTCACGGACTACTACGGAAGACGTGTAACAGCTATACTTCAGAGAAGGCACGTCCCGAGTCCGGAGCTTCCCTCAGAAACTCTCAAACGTTGTCCTCAAAGGATAAGTCACTTTTTGGCTTATTCCACTTTTCGCATTGTATCTATTTTTATCAAGTGCACCTAACCATTTTATTCCTCATCATTGTGTTAAAATAGACATTTGTTAGTGCTTGTCACTTGTTACTCAATTTAATAACGTTACAACTAGAGTATCGACAGAACCCATCACAGACAGTCTTGGGAATGTTTCAGCAACGCTCGTTAAGGGCGTGGGCGAGGTAGCTGCAAAGGAAGACCAGTTGACAGTTAGATGATACAGTAAACAGCAGCATATCTACTGGGTATATGAACGGCGTTTTATATTACCCGCCGCGCAGAACAAGATGATAACTAGCCCCGAATGTTGGGTAAGTCTCGAGATATTATTAGTTTGAAGCATGCTGCGACAAAGTTCGGAGACAAACGTGAAATGCATGGCCGTGTTGCATATTTGGAGTTTGATGCTAGCTCAGCATGGCGCATTACAGTATAAAGAAAACTTTAAGGACCTTGCGAAACGAACTGCCTTAGAAGCATTACATCACATGCATTTAGTTAGTCCGTTTACTTACACGCCACATAGCATTTTTACTCTGCTATGCACCAAAAGTCTGGTAAAACCGAAAGGTTATCTCTACTGTTATTTTATGCTTAGACAACCTTAAGCCAGCGATGTAAGCGTTTGACAGGACCTGTTTGTTTTCGGTTTCCTGTTTTCTACATTGAAGAAGGTGGGATAGGAGGCACAGCAAGGAGTAGGGAAGGTATTTCGGATTGGGACATGTAGCTGAAAGAATAGTTGCCAACCGTGCAGTCATTTGCACATTTGGTGATAGCAGGTGCGGAACGGGCACACATGGTAAGGAACGAGGTGGCAAATGCGACGGAAAAGGCCACCAGGAAAGAAAAATGTGGATGGGCAGGCAGGGCGCATTAAGAGGATGGATCATGGATTATGGATTATGGATAGACGGAGTCCATCGAACACTTAGAGAACAAAGACGGGATCGGTGGAATTGTATCGACGTATGTTCCTTGGGTGTGGGTTGTTCTTGGGGCGATGAGATAAGGTAAACCTTGCAGCCCCCAGTCGGATCATCCTCGTAATCGGAGGCAAGTTGTATTGGGAGTGTGGGATTAGTCGTTTGTGTTTTCAGATAGTTTAGACAAAATTGTTAAGGTGAAAATGGGTGACAGTACTTCGGCATGAAGAATGAGTAAGATGGGGGCCAAAAGCAAATGACAGACATTGATAAGAGGCTCATTGTAGCTTGGAAGAGCGAGTGGCTTTCAGCGCGCTGTGCCTGAGATGCTATAGCTGGATGCTGAAGCTCACAAAATCGTTATTTGTAAGCACAAACGCTGGAGCTGATAAGCCGTGCCCAAAAACGGACGCCCTAATTGATGACAGTGCTACCGCTGAAGAATGTGGAATGATTAAATGCTATGGTGAGAACGACGGAACTGTTGTTTTTCTTAAGTTTTGGGAGGGAGAGGTGGATGCAAGTTAGGTTACAGTGCTCTGAAGGACATAGTTGACACCAAGTACCCGCCAACTCACTAGATCGCCGCAAATGCTACATCCATGCGTGCAGGTTTAAAGACGAATGTGGACCTTGGATACTAGGGACCAAGTCTACGCCTGTTGATCTGACCTGCATTGCATACAATTCTCCTTAGCTTTAGCTTCGCTGGGTCTAACATCGGTGTACGCACGGATCCTTCATTATCGACAATCGGACCAATTGAGCAAGAAGTGAGTGCGCCTTCATAACAGTCAGATGTCTGCACAATTTCCCAGAAGATATGAACGAGATCAACTGATTATTTGAGAGATTCGTCATAGAGTGAAGCCGGTTTACGGAAAGCAAAACAGAATGACCACCCATCATGTTTTTATCATTCCATCCAACGAACCAAACACTCCACCAATGGCGGTTTTGTATTTTTCCAGGGCAGGCATAGTGAGGCGACAACGCACACGGTCATCTTGATGAAGGGATATTGTCGGCTTTTGATTTAGACTATCGTGCATAGTTAAGGCCTCATAATCAGCCTTGCACATAGACGCGGGCCCAGCAAGTACGATAAATAGCCAAGGTAGGCAACAGAGCGTGGGGTTATGGTGATGAAGGGCAATGGATGGCCTTATTTTCCGGCAATGCTTTTGCACTTCATAACGCATTCCAGCTAAGGGCCGTCATTATTCGCAATGGGAAAAATACTGTTGTCTTGGTGATCCACCTGCCGAATTCTGAGGACACCGCATTAGCTCTGGCTAGCTGCGCCTATCTGAGAATGGGCGTGATCCACAGAAGTGCGAATTTGCGTCAAGACTGCACAATCCGTGAAGCTGTCTTCGGCTGATGCTAGTACCACAACCTTACAAAGAATTTCTCGTTGTTTGCTGCCATACACACCGCAACCTTGCAGTAAATACTGCATTTTCGAATGCATAGGTACGCATCGTCACTCTGTGGCGCTTTTGGTATCACTGATTTGTGTCGACGATACTCGCATAACGTGCATGTAGAAACCGTGTAAGTCACCAGAGATTTCATGAGAAGAAATGTGACATCTCAGGCAATGACGGAGTGCAACTGGAACGAACACTTAAAAACACTGTTTCAGTGCACATAAGCCAAAGCAAGGTTGCATTTGTTATTAAAATTGCACGGAGCCTTTCATGAACCTCAAAAAAATGAAAAATCAAAAATTCGTGTTGATAGTGATATTTGCTGTCTTCTATTGTCGTACTAAGCAGAAGGCGAGCTTCCCAAAAACCTGTGTTTTTCCGGAGTTCGCTGAACAATCTCATCTAATTTGCTACGCCTGAAGAGCATAACGCATGCAAACGTTATTCAACTATTTACGTGTGTGAAATTTACATTGGATATTCTGTAAATGTTATCTTCCATTAAAGCAGCACTGCTTAACTCTAAAGTTGCTAACCTTGGATTTCTTTCCTTATATCGTTATCTGGTAATCACACGCGAATCGGCGAGGTCGTTGACCTTGAGAATTTGTTCACTTGAACAGAGTGGTATGAGCGACTTACCACTGGAATGCGCGAACGGATTTGACTAACTCCCCGTTTGATTCGCAACTTGGCAAACCCACAGTTTTGGTGAAATTAATTTCAGTGAACTGCTAGTGAGCTACCTCTTTTTCTCTCAGCCCCACTGCTTCAACTAGCATCGGTATGTTTGATTGTTGCTCGGCGCATATGCTTGCTTAGAATGAAACTTCTATACCCAACTCCTTGAGGTTAGCTTCGTCTGCACTGCAGCTAAAGTTACATACGGCAGGCATGTCACATCCAAGAAGCTAAACATTCACAGGGAATGAAGCAATTCTGTGCCACCAGGATCTCCCACTAATTAAGGGGTCAAATTTCTAAGAAAATTCTTTGTTGCTGCTCGTACGTATTAAACGGAGCAGTTGATCCGCTTTCTAATTAGTAAGACGGGTACTTTTAGTCGAGCTTACCGGACCCACCGCTAAAATACCTAAAAGGAGTTTAAACTAGGATACGTGTCAAATCATGTCACAGAGATATGCCATAGAATATTATAAAGTCACGACACGGGGTAATCGAACGCATGTAAGTAGGTGAATTCATATACCATTATAAATCTATAATTCAACAAGTTTTATCCATTCGTAAGGACTCTTCGAATTTGGCCACTGAGAAGACCATGTTGAGGTTTTGCCAACGAGAGTTTTAAGCCGCACCAATATGCATTATAAATTTTTTTTTACGGGTTCGTGGGCCTCGATCATCCAAAGCACACTGGTTGCGGGTTCCGAAATAAGTAAGGCCGTTACTTGAGAAAAGCCCTTCAGGTGCCAGAGCAAATCAAATGTTTACAAGATTTCATAGGCGTTATTTTTATCCTCACCAAAAGCGAGCAATTTCACATCGTGGACATTTGGTCGGCACTCTTAATTTTGTTCTGATATGTTTCCGTAAGAGCCGGTGCATTTCCATCTTGCTTCGGGTGTGGTGCCAGGGAAGAAGTCAGTGCCCACCCTATCGGTGGCCGAGTGAAGGTTAAATTACTGACGGAATGGATCAAGGTTGGGCAAAACGAATAAAACGCTAAAGTGTTCAAACACCGTTTCGTTAGCGATGACCGTCATAACCCCCCGTAAATACACGGAAGCAGGTCTATAATATAGTTCTCATATCTCCGTCACAAAACATCGACCTAAATGGCTTCATAGCGATGTGCACAAAATGCCCTGAACCCATTCATTCAATGCTTGTTGTGAAGATAACCTTGTGGCCAGTTAAGCAGATGAGGCGGTCAATAATCGAGTGCAAACTTTATACAGGTAGCCGTCTTGAATTTTCCTTGCCGAGACCAATCCATGAAAGCGTCGATGCACTTGTCAAGCAAGTGGTATTGTGTCAAGTGACCAAGAAATTCAGCCAGATTTCTACTGCTGTGAAAAAGTTTACCAGCTTAAGTGTGACAAATAAGAGGAGTTAATAAGCGAAATACACTCATTTGCAAACAACTTTGGTTTTGCGAGAGACTCACCTGGAACCCAGCTGAATCCCTCGTTTGTGATGATTCCAGGCAACTGACTGTGCTGCACCAGACCGCCTCATGTTTCAGTTGATACGATATTCGAGATATCGCGAGATACCGCAACCTTATGAATAGTGTATTACGAATATACATGTGCGCGATATCTCGAAGATCGTAGCAACTGAAACATGAGGGGGTCTGGTGCAGCACATTCGATTGCCTGGACACATAAGAAACGAGCGATTCAGTTGGGTTCCAGGTGAGTCTCTCGCACAACCAAAGTTGTTTGCAAATGAGTGTATTTGGCTAATTCCGTGCAATTCGGTTTCAAGTGGAACATACGTTTGACGGAAACTCGGGCCCCAAGAAGGGCGAAACCGGTCGTTGGCTGTCGAAGAATTTTCAGCAACCTTATGAGTAGTGCATTACGAAGGAGTTAATAAGCTTTAACACACCTCATGCAGCCTCACATTCCAAAAAGTACTTGAAAGGGTGCGCTTAGGCGTGTGTCGATTCGCAATTCATACGAGGGGTAGTTTCTGCAGCTTTTGACTTAGAAGATCAGTGTTGTCTAAGCAATTAAGGTTAATGTATTGGGTGCCGTAGAGCAGAAAAATTCTAAAGGGATAAGTATTTGTCTTCTGAGCTGTTTGTGATCATTTAACAGGTTGTGAGATTTGTTACTCGAACTCGGCTTTTTAATTTTGGTGAAAGCTTCTGGTAGGTTTTAAACATGGGTTTTGTGGTTCCCTTTTAAAAGAGGCTTTCCAGCTGGGGATTATCATCCAAGAATTACATTGTCAGTCAGGGGAATTCCAAGTTTCGCGGGTTAAAGTGCTGATGGTATGTTTAAGTAGTCACACGCGGTCAACTGGCCAAAGCCAATGGCCAAAGTCAATGGTCGCTGTCACACTTGGGAGCACAGATAAAGTGGTCATAGGTAAACGCAGGTATAGATTTTTCCTAGGACGTCGTTCAGCGCAGTACCAGAAGGATGGAGATGTATTTCTCTGGCATAAGAGAAGTATGAAGAAAAGATGATTTTGCACTTGAAATCCTGCTTTTCCCGTCCGTGTAGGCTTCTCGATGGCTAAACAAAGGACTCGAATGTTAAATCTACTGATTGAAATGACCACATACTACTCTTCCTATGTGGATGACGCTTCTGTGATAACAAAATTTAGTGTCGCCTTTACCACTATCAAGGAGTAGTTTAGTGTGGTTCATCACGCTTCTAAACCTACCTTGAAGCTTACACACAGCGGTCAACTAGTCGTTTGTATCGTTGATATCATTAAAAGTGGACTGGCGAAGCAATATATGCCCGGACGGGGCAGTACCTACACTCTGAGAACTCTGTTTCGATGAATCAATAGTGCAACTCACCATCTTGTCTAAACTGGTGGGCCAGAATGATACTTTCCAATGAGGGTTTACAGGGGAACTAAAACTCTTGAGTCAAATGTTAGTTGTGGATCACCATACGTAGCGTCCCACACTGAAAATAATCCAACCTGTAGAATTAAGACCAAAGAGTCTCTCAGCTGAGCAGAACGATGCACAGCCCATTTCCTTCTTCAAATCTATTCAGTAGTAGGATGGGTCACAAGAACACTAGGGAAGACTTTTGGGGTCTAACGGGAATCTCGTCCTATAAGCAGAGTCGGTTTATGCTGAAAAACCTAGATACATTGTACAGCTATCTTGCCCTTATTGGAAGTCATCATCAGTACGCACCTCCCCAAACTCAAGGGAGACTGAAGCACACGACCTCCCGAATGGTAGCTTGAAGAATTAACCGCTTCCTACAAGTGGCTGATCAGCGGTATGACAAACTCATTCCTCAGTCATGGAATCTGCTTCACGTGTCGACCGGCCCCTCGGGTGCCAACTTCTCAAGTGGAGTTTTCACCCGTCGAATCCTACACTCCCTCTGAGCTACGCATGGCTGTTGAAGTGATGAGAATTACGAATTTTAATGAAGATTTCACCCTTCAAATGAGGCCAATCCTTGCTGGAAATTCGAGTAGTACCATACAGGTGTTTCACCCTCACAGGGACTTATCCTACTGCATTTTCTTCATTGGTACAGAAAGCAGAGCATTATGGTCTTGCCTGCAGGCATCTCGCAAA
Organism: Opisthorchis felineus; assembly: GCA_004794785.1. Taxonomy (NCBI): domain Eukaryota; kingdom Metazoa; phylum Platyhelminthes; class Trematoda; order Opisthorchiida; family Opisthorchiidae; genus Opisthorchis; species Opisthorchis felineus. Next base: position 90,265 of record SJOL01002566.1, read on the forward strand.
AAATTTTCACACCAATGCGCCAGCTGTTTCCTCTAAGTTTCAAAGTGAGCACTTACGTAAGCCCGATTCTGGGAATCCTACTGGCTTCTGGACCAAAACCGACTTCTAAAAGGACCTGAACAACGGAAATGTGTTGAAGCAATGTATTGCTTATACGTTTTCTTGCGCCAGCTCGGTATCACCCTCACAATGAATTTCCATATATTCCGGCATACCACCAGGCCGTTGTGAACTCTTCGTCGACAGAAGCTGAAACAAGTGTAGGGACCCATACCAGCTGCCGTTCCGGGGAGAAGTTTCAACTAGTTTGCAACAGACCAATTCAGTACAGTAATACATGTTTAGCACAAATTGTTAATATGTACAGGTCATTTCCTTTAATATGTCTATCCTTCGATTTTCTTCCATAGCCATTTTTCACCTTGCTTCCTTCTTTTCATTCCTATTTTTCTGCTTTCGTCATTCTTTGTTCCTTTTAATTATTTTGTTGTACAGAGTATCCGGAGAGAGCCCCTGTGTGGCGGGCCCATCGTAGAACAGTTCAACTCAGCGTCAAAGGTCAAGAAATCTTCGGTTTATCACTAGGACCAGGCGCTCACGTAATCATCCTATCCCGGCTGGCGAAGTTTGAAGTGTCATCCCACAAATATATCAAGCTCTGTAGGGGAGTCTACGCTAAGTACAGTAGGTGGGAACTCTTACCTAGCGTTGGCAACCAACTGGGAGAAAACCTTTGTCTTAAGATGGAATCGGCTGAGTCCTAGTTGGGGTGCTAACTTGACTCGCAGGACCCTCAAGAGATAAAGAGATGAGCTAGGTTGTTTTGTAAAATCCTAAGAAATAGGAAGGCCTGTTTTGAGACCTCAATTACCTCTTTTCCAAGGAGGGAGGATGAACCCTTTCGGTCTATCTGGTTGACGATATCCCCTAATCTATATCATATTCCTGGGTGATCAACATCACTGACGGCAATACCCGACTAACACACACTCGCGCCTAACTGATACAAAACCATGAGCGAAGAAAGCCCTAGTAGGACATGCAAGGAAAACGGCAAATCCTTGAGAAAAACAACCAGTAAGGTGCCTACAATTCTGAACATTTAAATGAACACAACTTAGCATATGTCAAAATAGGGCACCATCGGCTGGATTGACCCAACTTTCTTCTCGAACTGCGTAGCTCCCAACAGGCGAACTTTAGCTAGTCAGTCCGGCTAGGAAATGACACCATCAGGGCCACTGAGGCCGGTTGCGTACCCGCAGGATTTCCAGCCTACTGCAACGAGCATCATGTGGACTCCAGAAAACAAGGAACGAAGATCCCACAGTACTTAATTTGAATGAAGCCGTTTTCAGTTCATTAACATGCTAAAACCAATTCGTCAACAATCGTTTGGAAGGTATACTAAATCTTTCATAACAGACGGTGTCTGGCATGCGTAATACATGCCCAGACCAGCTCAACCTGGTAATTTTGATTTGCTACGCCAAAGATTCTGAGTCTTTACCAAATACCCGCATACTCGATACAACCAACCAAATTGTGCTATGCTATGGAGACATTGGTGAGAGGTTTGAAGACGACTATGGTTATCGGTTCGATCGCCGGAACATGTTCATCTTCTCCAACACGGACGAACAAAGTAGTCAAGGGGAACACAAAGATCTCTTCCAAGTTCAGAGTAGGGTTGAGAAAGGCACACCTGACCCAGCAGCCCGATGGCGGTTCAAGGAAGACTTCAGAACGTGGCTCAAAACGTGAGTCGAATAAAGATATAGGCATGGGAACAGAGGGCTAATGAAACTGTTGTTGAAAATATTCCGCCCGGCGATCCCTCCTGGTTGCAACTCGTACTGTTTTCAAGGATGCAATAGCTGGGAGAGAACGACGGAACATGTACGCGGCATCCTGGGTGGGAACGTACAAATTTTTTTGAAAATCTAGAGAGACAGTTCTGTTTTCATTCCTTTCACTGCTCTTAGGATTTGACAGGAAGCATTCTGCACTTACCGCGCTGTAGAGTCCCAACTATGAAGCCAGTTTGGTGACGGATACCTAGGCGTTCCTGAGTGGTTTTCAAGGACGGAAGCTTGTTAGAATATTTATTGGCTTCAGTTGCACTGAGCGGGGGATCTTACGTTCACGCCCACTGTGCAACCCTATTTTATCCCATGAGTTGGGCAGGATTGAGGTATCTCACGAATTTAAAGTCTTCGGTAAGAATTAGATAGGGGAATGTGAACTCAGGACTTCACATGCATCAAACTTAAGGAGTCACCCACGATTGAACTCTCGAAGAACCCACGACTCACCTCTACTCCTGGTAGGGAGGAGTGGCTCACGGTCACCTGAAAGTTCTGTCACTTAGGAAGTTATCTATTCAAGGAGTGGTGATAGAATCTGTCTTGAGGTACAAAAGAGGAAGCGGTGACTGATGGACTTCAAGGTCGTAACTGAGTCAAGGTAGCGCATCTCCACCGTTGTATCTCGTTCCAGCCGATAGGTCACCTCGTCCAAGTAACAAAAGGATTCTGAGTGAGAGTGATCAATGCGAAAGCTACGCTAGTACGACATAAAGGAGTTAGGTTCAAACAAGGGCTTCGATATTTGGTAAAATAACCCGCTCCATGACTTCAAGGAGTTTACACGTTGGACTACCTGGTCTGTAGTTTTGAGTTGCAAGTATATGTCCACCTTAATGGACAGACGCGATCCTGTTGAGCCTACAGTGTTCAGACACTCTACTGTCCTACAACTGTTAATTATGCAGAAGCGCAAGAGGGACTAAACGTAAGCGACAACGATTTGAAAATGACACGCTGCGGAGCATTTGATCCGGTGGACTTGCTGCAACTAAGTGTAAGCGGGATGTCGAGTACCTTAATTGTGCCGATGGGTACTCGACCCAATAGCCCAGGAATACGAATCAGGCAGTTCAGTGGAATAGTCGGAAGAGGGCGATAGGTGTTCCCAAATCCAGCCTCTGGGGTGCAGCAAAAGTGGCCGCAAAAAACTGCCACCCTGAAGTAGTGTATTGGAGCCATAATACCATCAACGTTGATCAGACCTCCGAGGCATTTTCTAAGCGGGCCCTTAGGCTGGGCATACCTAACGTTTATTTAGTTTCGGTCTGCCTGCGATTTTCATCAAGTTAAATCTTGAATAGTTACTTTACACGCTTTCTGACTGAGTCAACAATTTTCCACGCAGAATGGTGGCTGAGAGCCCGTTAACGTCGCCTTGTTATCTGATAATTTAGGCAGCCGGTAAAGTTCAAATTATAGGCAGAACTAAATTCTGTGTCCACCAGTACGGGCAAGTTCCAGTTCCAAAGTGCCTGACCGGGACATGTTAAGTGGTAATGCGTGCTAGGTTTTTACACAGGTTGTCATCGGTGTATCAGATCAAATTATACACACAATTCCCGGCCCAGCTGCACAGACCTCACATTAAGATAGTGTTTACCCTGATCTGTAACCCTTCAGAGGAGTTATATGCCATAGAGACTAGTGAAAGCCTAGGACGACATGGCCATTGTTTCCCGAGGGACACTCCGAAACAAGTTCCTCCTGGTCTTCGGGACCCTTGTAAGTATTACTACACGCTGGACACATCAGATTACCATCCCAGAACTCAGTAGACACAGTCGGGTAGAGTAAATCACAGTTCGACAAGAAATTACGAAGTAAATCCACAGCATACTCAACTAGGAAGAAGTGAAAAACAGTGGACGAGAAAGGTCCGAACCAGACTGGACAAAGGTCAGTATTGGGAACCCGACAGGAAATCCCACAGAAAACGGAAAAGCTGGGTGTGAATGCTGAATTTCACAGATGATGGGGGTAAACAATTAACCCAGTTTGAGACAGCAAGCCACCCGATAATAAACGAATGAAATGAACGGGGAAAATGAAAAAACCTAGTAGAGTTAACTAATAAACAGTACCAAACGGACATAAATAGACTGACGACTAAAAGCGGGACCAGTTATGTACCGTCGTGTGAGAATTACACGAAAGATGACGCAGTGGGCTGTACATGAACACAAGCAAACCAAAGGTAAGCGTGATGAAAAAAGACGAAATAGGTCGATTATTGGTATTGAGAGGACACCAATGCTTAGTCAGACGCTGAGTGAAATATAGCTGTTGTATTTGGCAATGTTACGCTTGAGGATATCAGAACATGGGCCCATAACGCGCTCAAAACGCTTCCGATCAAGTTTGACACACCGGAGGGGACCTTGAGCTACAACCGTTGCAGCCCGCGGACGATCAAGAAGTAGGGCAATTTCACCTAGAACGAAGCATGAAAGCAAACCAGTGAAAAATGGAAACTATAACGCGAGAAGTTAAGACAAGGCCTGCCGCGAATCCAAATAGAAACGACGAAAGGGGGAGACAGTTTGTGCATCACGTTTCAGATTTTCCTCCAACGCTGTGAGTTGCATGCATGGTCTGTGATGTATGACGGGTTGATAACACGCAAAACACCGAATAAGGGCCAAAAACAAAATGAGATGACCAGTGTAAATAACAGCATTAACGAAAATTACTGCACAGGATGCGAACTTCGGTTAAGATCGGAAACGCTTAGCATGACGAAAAAACAACTGCCAATTGAATCTTAGAGTGTAGAACCCTTTTGTGTCATTTCACGGGCAATGACGATATTACCATCAGTTCTCCTGAAGTTGGAGAGCACCTATACGAAAGCGAGCAAATAAGCTCCTTCAAATCTTTGGGGATTAAGATAGGATGTCTGCATCATTCCAAGATAAGCGGGACCAAGCAAAGAAATGAGGCCGCAAAGCAAGCAGCGCAATCAACAAAGGATAGGATGCCAATTCACGTTCTTATCTGAATGTCACTGGGATAGAGGGCTGCTTGGCGTGTTTTACTCCACCACCCATGGAACCCCGTGAAGGCTGCGAGCACGTGTGCCATTCATGGACAATGGACTAGTCAACAGGTTTATCTTAAGAGGGGAGAGAATATTTTGGCTTTCATTCGCATTTGAAGCACCCGGGGCATTAATAAAATTTTACGACACGCTTTTGCGCTATCGCGATCAATAAACCAGATTAACAGACAGCGTGCAACTACGTGCACCACAATGTAGGCTTGGGCAACCTAACAGTATCTCAGCCCTCGTGCTCACTTCGGGGTGCATGGCAGCTGGGCACCGAAAGTGTTACGGCTGCGATGCATACAATCAACCAGCCGTACAGGCCCTACGAAACATCGCTTTCTGCTGATCGGATATAGGGTCACCACAGTAACGCACTGCGCAGTTACGAAAACGACCATTTGATTAAGCAGAAACGCATCATAACTTTGGAACTAAAGACATCAACGTACCAAAGTAGTCTGATGGCCTTAATTTTCCGACCTCGACGGGCTCAACCGATTCAGAAGGCTTCTGAAGAACTTTGGCGGTCCCCTGGAAGACAAGAGCGTCCAAAGAAAGAAATGTGATTCCGATGGAAAGATAACCTTGACACTGAATGAAGACCCATGTAATTTTTCGTCATAAACAGTGATCTAGGTAGTGGGTTCTGGAGAGAAAATCCACCCAATGGAATCTTCCCTCCCATCATTATACATGCGACTTAGCTTTTGGTTAGCACTATATGTTTGTTAACTATGCGATATGCCGAAATACGTCGATATCATTAGCACATGCTGTTTTACGAAGAAATGCGTTTGAACAACAAAACATATCAGTGCTAGAAAGGCGAGACTTGCCCAGACGGGAGTTTTTCGGCAATAGTTCGATGTATGTGGGGGTTCCGGATGGACCATATGGTCATTAATACTAACAATAATGTGGGAAACCGGGAAAGCCTAACCCCAAGGGGGTCCTGGTCACCAGTTATCAGGATTCCAAAACATCCAACACTTACAACACACATCAACCGGTAGGTTACGAAATCTATCCATGAGCATGGATACGAATTCTGTGTGGGCTTAAAAGGAGTGGAAGTTGGGTCTGATGCTCCCTGACAAATAATATAACACCGCAAGGAATGTACCGAAAGTGATGAGAAACATGCGATACACTTTATCAGATTTGCACACGGAAGCGGAAAAAAAGAAAGTTCATAGCTGATAATGCTAGTTTGATTCACAGCCCGGTTTTAGTTAATATGGGAAGCCGAAAGGAAATCCGATTCCACATAGAACTGACAGTCTCCCTTGTCGGGAGAGAAAGTTTGAAGCAATCGAAAGTGTTCAAAAAAGGTTCACACGTAAATTCGGTTTGAAGTTATGGTTGGTAAGCTGATCCACATTGATATTACGGTAGCTCGAGATGGTTCAGGGCTTGAGGCGTGAACTGACTGACTGGAAGGTCTGTGGTTCGAACCCAACCTCAGCATTTCGACTGCTCCCGTTTGGGCTTGGACAAACTGGCAGCATCTCAGCCCTCGTGCTTCTTTCGGGTAGCGCGGAAGCTAGGCGCCGAAATAGCGTTACAGTTGGACGATTATTATTATTACGGTAGCAGCCGCCATCAATATCATCAAGACTAGTTAGGAATAGATTTCTGCCTCAGTAACCCTAACCGCAACTCACGCAACAATAACTGTGATGACGAACAAGTGCACATTCTGAATGAGTCTGCGCAGCAGGTCCACAAGGTAAAGCTTTTCTTTGAACGTGTTTCGTACCCACGTTGCAGTAAAAAAAGAGTACTTTCCCTCTAGAGGGCGATTATCTTCATTGACTGCGGTAATTTTAATGAACTAGTACTAGTTCTTGTCTCCATTCCAAAAAATAGGCAAATATACGACTACGCGAAAAATACCTCAGTACCATGTGTCTCATTCATCGAAAAGTATGTTGAACAGTCGGTGATTTAGAATATTTATTGGGTAGAGATAATTCTGTTGTAGCAAGTGCATATCGGAGTGAGGAGCACTGAGCTATCCTAATGTCTGTATTTTCTATTCTGACTGCCTCCGAGAAACTTGAATACAACACATTCCAAGCCGTGGAATATATTGAGCTTTGACTGAAATTTACTTGGGCCAATAGAGGACGGTTTGACACCGGTTTGACAGGAAAACAGCTTTGTGGTTCTCGGCTTCACTGACAGGACAAAAATTATAACACACCACGGTCAATTTGCTCGCCTACCATGAAACGGCTTTTTAGTCCATAGGTCGTCTAGGGGTCAGACTTCGAAGTAAACGTACGAGCCACAGGTCTATGATTATTAGCGCCGTTTATTATTACCGTTTACTCAGTATATTCGGCCGAACGGACAAAAAACGAACAGTCGGACAGTATTTTCCTTGGTCCAGTTTCACTGATGATACGCACTCACCATTAACACAAAAGATACGTAGGTTATCACACGTCCAGTCGACGATACATACAGATCTGATAGGAATTGCTGTCTGTTCTCACATCTGTATAAGAGAAGTTGGCTGTACATCCAATGAAAAGTTCGTGCATCTAGCCCAGATAGGCAATTGCTGTTAGCGTTTTATTCAAAGTTGACAAGCTGAAAAGGCTAACTATCCGGTGAAAAGTTCTCTGTGGACCATTCTCTGGACAGCACTTGTCTTCAAACCCTGTATGTTTACTTGGAGTAAGCTTCAGCTAAACTTGTTGTGTCGTCAATCTGACCTAGAATTATAAACCGTGATAAAGGTGAACTGATACACTTGGACCAACTGAAATCAACAAACCATCCGGGAAGAGATGCATGGATTTATGGTCTCACTCCGGATTAATTTTTGACTACGAAGCGAGGTAAACCAATCATGACTCGAATATGTCGTAAATGAGGTGAAGGTTCGACTGCCATGGCGTGTGGTATGTGCACCCATCACATCTGATGGACAAAGGAATCTTAGATATGGAAAATGGAAAGCAAATGGACCCTTATGACTTTATTAAGACGCACACCGGTAATGGTGGATAAGAGGGGGTGTAACAACCCTGCAGCGTTTTCCAGCAGTTGACTTCGCTTACAATAAGAAATTCGAATTCGCAAAGCAATCCCATGGACAGGAATTGAATTTGCGCCAAACTGATATTAATGACATGTGCAAACCAACATAGCGCATCCAGGGAAAAGATAATATGTGGTGCGCTTTCTGGAAACGTAATCAAGCTTCTGCGTTCTTCACGTGTCCAGCGGAAGTGAATCAATGCAAACAAGCTTGTGCTCATCCAACCTTTTTGCTAGGTCAAGCGGTAAGTTGTGTGAGCACCTAGCTAGGAACCAGTGCATCCTTTGTCTCAAATGTGTGACCGATACACCGCCATTTGCGCAACTATGTATGTGTGCACATGCCTATCTCAAATTTGGACCCGATAATAACACGGATGAAAGCGAAACATCGTCACACTATCGTTGCTTCTAACCTCATGTGATGTGGCCTATATTACCCACACGATGTATAGGTGTACACACGCACATTATAGTGAAGGGTAACGAAATTGTGGGCGAAGACAAAACATGCACACTAACATAGCGGAAACTGGCGGAAGACCGGCAAGAGAAAAGGTGCGGAGGATGCTCACTGTATCAATACGGCCAAAAAAAGATTATCATCGATTAAAATGTGATATTTTCTGATGATGAATTGCCAAACATGTTCAATCGCCGATTACCGTTATTTAACTAACGACAGGAACCAGTCCCTGCGCGACCCATCAAATGAATTAGACAGAACAAACACGCTGCTATGCATTATAGTGTACAGGGCTTGATTTTCAAGTCGGAGGTGGGCCTTAATATGCGGGGACTCAACCGCGGAGGAATGTTCGTAAACAGAGACAGTGCGCGACATCTGTGAAACCGACGCGCTCTATCGAACGGTTTAATGGACGTACTGAACTCACTAGGGATGAGATGGAAGTCTGGAACACGACCAAGAGGTGAAGTCAACCGAACGTGACAGAAAGCCAAGCCAATGAGCGCTTTCATCATAATGCACATGGGTCATTATTTTACCCAACCAAAAGCGGAAATCCGTCGTATTCAATTGAAAAAGGTTCCAGTTGCAAAATTTTTCTGAGATCAGGAAATACACATAGAACAAAATTCCATCCTAACTGATCTCCGAACTGCTACTCTCTCCAAGTAATTTTCTGAACGTAATTGATAGTGATATCGGCTATATTCGTTATCCTGAAAACTGACATAGCCAACTAGCGCGGACCCACGACAAAACGGAGGGACACTGGACTCGAATTTCGCTCTTTTTAGGACTCAATGGTAGTACATATCCTTGGCAGTACCAAGATTTGAGTCCAGGACATCTGACAGTGCGACACGAGCTTGTTTCCGATACTCAGTCAGCGTGCGCTGGATGCAGTTGCGTTGTCATATGCGAACAGACGGAGTTGAATAAGTAATAAGAACGCAACTTGGAATGACATGATAGAACAAGTACCTATCAGATTATCGATTATAAATTGTTTCAGAAAATTTTCACGACTACTGTGTCCATTAGTTTCTGGGTAATCACTAAGTCGTCAGCTGCGTTAATTAACCGATCCAAATTAAACCATGCCGAGATGTAATTCGATATATGAATGAATCAGCATACTTAGATTCATAACAGGGTTATATGCTACTGAGATTCTTGACTTGGGTAGCAATTTCACTGCATTTCTTTTTGGTCAAAAGTCGTCAGGCGTTAGCGATATCCAGACTGAGAGCGCTGTCCTCCACAATCAGTCAGATAATCCACAATGAGCGAAGGATAAGTCGACAGTATAGTCCCCGAGATTCGAGTACGCCCAAAATCTGAGTTTTTCTCATCTGCTTGGCGGCTTTATAGAAAATTGACATTATTTTCAGGGTCGAAGTTCTCCTACATAATTTAACCATCTTACAAAAGGAGAAAAAGAGCGCCCGACAACCTTTGGCTTGCGTCAGCCCGGCGTGACTAAAGTGAATGATTATGAAATCACTTGACTCGCGGTAGCTCTTTGAAAACAGCTGCCATCTTTTGGCGGCCAAGCTGAGCGAAAGTTCAAAAAGCTAGAGAATTTTCGTTCAGGCTAAACATACAACCAAGGCGTAGACCTCACGAACTGAGAGGTGCTACCTGTGCAATGAACTTTCCTGCCATTATGACCGTATCCTGTATGTCCTATATGTTCTCTTCGTGGTGGACAAGAGAGTGGTCAGTCATCGATAGGTGCCTTTCAATGAATCAGTGCTACAGTTCGTTGGTGAATAGATGGACATAACAAACAAGACAATGAGGGGTCCTTGTCAAAGTGAAAAGCACAGAGGCGGGTGTTTACAGGTATCCAGTCGAGTACCGAAGCTTCAGCTCAAGGACTGAGGACTTTACAAACACCAGCTGCAGGAGTTCGTAGTCGGTGGCATGTAGATAGAGAGGGTACTGTAAGCCCAACAATTGTACTTGGATCGTGTGTTCCAGCCTTACAGATGCAACAGATGTCAATCGATAAAGTCTCTGGAGTATGTGCAAGAGCAGCCCGTTGGCCGATCCGTCTAAGAGTTCGCCCGTTAAAGACGTTAAAAGCGGACGCTATGTGGTGGATATAAGATGCGGATGCGATGTATCAACTCCCTAGGTGCCTCAACGTGTCCACAGCTGGATAAGAGTGATTACCAAACGGGAAGGGGAGTTAGTAGACAACAGTGAAAGACGGAAGACTTCGGTGGTCGCATGTTTTCGTTCAAACGCTCAACTGTATGCAGCGAGTAAGTAAACTATGATGTCATGACAACGCAAGCCGTCGGACCACGATAGAATCCCGTCTCTTCGCCACGGATTGATGTCGATTTAAGTCACTGTTACACAAATAGAAACGTTAATTGTCGGATTATGACTGTAGATTCGTTGTCACCGACGTTTAGGAGTTGTTTTGAGATAACGGTTATCAAACTTGAAGATGTCTCCGTTCAACAGATCAAACCAGCCAAGTTTAACCTCCATTCGACAAAAAGGAAAATACTGTGGCCGGACATACACGGCATTCGAAATCCCGAGATGCGTCACACTGTCACGATAGATGTCGCAAACTTGCAAATGTGATACGAAGCGGCCTCATGCACCACACTAGTGTGACTTACGCGTGGTCGCAGAATCTCAATCGGTCCTTCTTGAATACTGACCTATAAATATACTGAACAAACTACTCAACAGACCTTAGACAAAGATTCCAGCTAGTTCCGAATGAGTCACCGAATTATAAGGGACTATACTATGCTTTATTGAATATCTTTCAAGCCGGACCCTGAGATACTATTTTCGCCGCATAGTTAGTTAAATCGCAGTACAAAAAAAATTTCTTTGGGTTTCGTTTCAAGAGGACACGGCCAAAGTACTGGCTACCAGAGCACAGGTGTCAAGCAAAACTATTCCGAAGATTGGCAGCAACAACTGTGTCGTCAAGTGATTGACGAACACTATTTTCGCTTACCTCTGTGATGATGAAAAAATCATCTCCAGGTTCACCCTGTCGGACAACAACTTCACCATCTTCGAAGCGGACCGGTTCGAGGGCATCGGCAACGGTGAGCCGCTCCCATTTGTCAAGATTATCTGGAAGAAGTTATTTAAAGTTCACTGTCATCTGCTGGCCAAGTTCCGGGTGTAAAACGGTTCATGGAAGCAAAAGTTCTCAACGGATGAACTAACAGAACATAATGAAATATGCTATTACATCTCATCTTAGGAGTAAGTATGGCTGTGATGTGTGTTGTGTTACCCGCGCTCGAATGTTACGAGAGTTCCTGCAAAATCATTCCAAAGCATAGATAAGTCTCTTCGACAGCGGTTGAGACAAATAATACAACGGAGTCAACGACCACGAGCGAAGAATAGTATTGCCCATCAGTAGCCAGGAATTGAGAAACGAAGCCCCAACACCTACTGTATAGTTGATAATAAATAATGAACGTTCAGCTGTGTTACCCCTTCGCTATGCAGCTGCAGTGAAACTAGAAGGGAGCACGAGGGTTAAGGTAGTGCTAGATTACTCATGTCTAGACAGAAGCAATCCAGAAACCAGAGATGGGTTCGAACTACGGACCTTGCAGGCACAAGTTTCGTTCCCTAACTACTGAGATACCTCGAGCCCTACGGTATAGTTGCATACAATGACATCACCATCGCTTCTACACTATCATTGCCACAACTTACACAATAAAGGGAGTTAAGGGAGGCGTGAATCAGTTAAATATGCATGAACATGAGCAACCATACTGATCCGGCCAAGGCCAGCTGCGACACTGACATAAGGACACCGTTTCAAATCTGGCGTCAGTAAAGAGAGAGGTTTAACACTACACAGGCTTACATTGCCGGGAAGGTAAATCAAAACCAAACTTAGCGCTGATGTAAAGTCAACAACTCGGTAGGAATAGCAGAGAGCGATGCTTGTGAGTTGAGAATGACTTGAAATGAATAAAAAGCACACAGAAGCAGAATTACTGATATTGCGCGAAATAGACTGTTCCAGAGAGAATAAGCTTCCGAAACAACGATCTGTTCACCCAAGTTAAAAGGTATTTCCTTCGGGTATGACGAACTACGTTGAAAACCATAAGAATCGTTGGCCCAATTATACGGATCTTCAACGAGTGAGTGTTACTTGCAGCTATCCTCTTGAGCATTGTGAACAATATACAATTCGGTAGGATTCAGGAGAGTTCAGTGCATAACGATCTCGGGCCTTAGACAGCTGATAAAAGACATTGCTCACACTGGCACATCTGTCAAGTCTACCAACTTTCTGTAGTCCTAAAGTAATCATAGACTATAAAAGGTTAGAAGTAAGGAGGATAAGACCACAGTTATTCGTTCATTTGCCAGTGACCGGTTTGGGAGCTGACTTCGAGTTGTCAAAATAACACAACCGACCACAGTATTCCCCGCACTTCGGAACCAAAAATACTTAATGGGTTCGCCGGATTATTCAAGCCTTCTGTGGTACCCCTAATCATGTTCTACGTGACAAACAACGGCGCGAGTTGCTTTGAAGGACTGAAGCGGATTCCATGGAAGGAACGACACACAAGCAAGCAATGATATATGCTGAAGGCACTTTACACTTATTGCGGATTCATTCTCTGGATTTACTGTCCGACATATTAAGTCTGTGCACAGATACGTATAAATGCATTATCCTCACCATCATATGAGCAATATAAAGGGGAGAAAAATGGTCATCAACCGCGTTGGCGCAGAAAACATACATTCATCTGTTAGCACCGATCATTGCAACAAGGATTCGTTTTGCCTAGGTTAAATGATTAATACCACTCAGAGTTACCCCATTCTTCATTCCCGCTACAGACATGCAGAAAACGAGGATAACTTGAACTAACGGCTTCCGCCTCTCAGTAGCGGAGGCCTTCAAGGAGAAACAAATTCGATTGGTCCAAAGGTGCCGCCCCTTGGAGTATAAAATTGAAACGGAAATATGGACCAACCATGAGGGCCGCTATGAAAGTGATAATACTGCGTAATTTCACGGAACTTGTCCGTATTTAGTTGCGATGCGGACACAAGAGAACAAGTCACACTTCTTCAACGCTTCTAACCTTTTCCGCGCCAAAACTGGTTAAAGTAGGAGAAAGTCGGTAGCTAAGATAAATTAACATTCATACGCTCGCGGAAACGTCGATTTAGCGGTAAACAGTCGGAGATATTCGAGAACCAGAAATCGGAAAAAAACGTACCTAAGATGGGAACTCGACATAGAAATTCCTGGTACATCTTTCGACGGCGAATCGTACTACCCATGAGAATTCGCCTGTAAGAATCCCGGTCAATACCCCAAAGCTTGACTTCGGTTTTCGCTTTGACGGTTGCCGCTCGTGGGGTTCCGTAGATCAGTGCCAATTCCCCAAAGCTGCCGCCCTCACCCACCGTGCTGCTGTATTCGTTATTGACAAATATCTGCGTGACAACAGAAACCATGAAAGCAACCAGATGAGTACGCCTTAGATGTGGTGCGTTTACATAACATAACATCATCGATGCTCCTCCACCCCACAATACTTTGTGAAAAGCGACAAGGTTGTAATGAAAAAGGAAACCTTTTAAAAACAAATCTTGTTCAGAAAATTTCGACAGGAACTAAAAGCAAGAATGCTACTTATATGGATTCGTAGTTATATCTTGCAGTACTTCCAGTGAAGAACAGTGACGGCCATGCGGCCTCCATTCGAGAGGGCGAATGGAGCGTACATTAGCCACACTTTCGTAGTAACAAATGACCGTCCAGCTATGGTACTCTTTTAGTGTACATCTACCATTCAGCACAAACGAGGTACGCGGGTTGAAGTAGTGCCAAGGTGGCCAAGCATGGACAGCAGCAATCGAAAAGTCAAAGTTGGGTTCGAACCACAGACGTTCCGGTCACTATCTTCGCACCATAAACGCCGAGCGGTATTGAACTTATTCTTTCGGCAATATCATTCATACCTCTCTGTCAAGTAACAGTTGACCCATTACTCTGTAATACTCTGTACTTAGCATTATTGTCGGCAGACAATAACTCAGGAGGTTAATGGCGAGCTGGTGCCGATGTTCGACTCAGGCTCGTTGCGATCTGAAAGAGTCACATCGGTTGAAACACCAGCGGAAAGTAAACCAGGACGAGATACTTACTAGCGCGTCTTTCACAGAAAATAAAGAGAATAGACGAATGATAGCCACACGTTGGAGACCCAATTAGTCAAATGGTACCAAATTTTCTGCTTGTCTGATAAAAAGAAAGAGCATTACACATTGAGGACAACAGCTTGGAAGCGGTCCAATCGCTGGCTACGTGACAGGGTCAAACCTCTCGGGATCAATGACCATTGGTTTGTTTCGTCGGCCCCGTCGGGGAGATGTCAGCTGTCAATGCGACTGATCTGACCGATACGAGGTATCATAATTCGTTTCCAAGGCATCGACTAAACACTCCTGGCTCGTCCCCAGTTGACCTATGACTGGGCGGCGAGGGATCTGCGGGGCAAACAGTTCTCCAGTATACGATGTACACGTTGTAGCCAGCGTAACCTATGAAATGTGACCAGTGGATCTGTCGACGGAAGGTTAATTTTCCTGAAAACTACCCATCATATTCAGCACTAATCATGCAACGTCCCTACCGGAGCCAACCGATGATTCGGAGACACTGATGCTCAAACACAAGAGCCTCTTTGAAGATCTGCATGCAGTAGCCACGTCCCTGATCCATAAAGTAGGATAGATCACACTGCAACACATAAGAGGTTTTGTTTTGACTCCATCCAGTCTTTGTACTTTGGAGTCGTGAAGCGCATACCCAAACGTACGGTAGAATTATTTAGGTTATTGAAAATGACATGCATTTCTAAAGCATCTCAATCATGGAGACTCATGTGGCTTGCGTTTTCAATGTCTGTGGGCGAACAACCCGGGGATTTCTATCTTCGAGGTTTCAGAGGAAAGCAGAGAAGTTTGGAACCGCATGACAATAACATAGTTGAAGAGGGATGGTGAGAGTGGACCGCCGTCTTAGACCACTGAAGTCAGTAAACTCAGGCGGAAGCTTACTGTACATCCTTATACACCCAATAAAGTTGGTGTGTCGTGAGATGACAATTTAGAAACCACAAATCAGATTGCCAGAAGTTGTTATAATTTGTGACCATTGGCTGAGCCGAAAACAGTTCCCAGATAGGCGTTACTGTTTCAAACACCCAACCGTTGGGCTCATATGAAGTGTGCGGGGTGCAAACTATTCAGTCTAGGTGCCTGATGGCATTGATGACCGATATCTCCAGCTGGATTGCCGTTGATGCACTAGCGCCAACGTCAAGTTCATTAGATTCTTCAAGAGACTGCTTTGGGAAAAGCCAACTAAATCGTTCTTTGAAGTGGTCAGTCTACTGCTCAAGCCAACGATTATGCGAATGAATTGTCGTTCAATCTGTTTCACAAGTCATTTCACTGATACCCGTCTTCCTTTGGTCAGTTCAGTGAATCAGCTGAAACAGGGCGCGGTTGTTTTTCACAAAGAAAGTCTTCTTCATCCCTTGTACGTTTGCAATCTAGCAGCACTCCGTCGTTTTTTGGCTGATTATAAGTCGTTTGAAGGGTCTGCATGCGTCACAGTGAGTTGTAGATCCAGGTATGGTTTTTCTGGCATCACTGAGAGCCATTGGCCTCAACGAAATCCGGTGGTCATTTGGTCGAATCGGATGGTTTCTGTAAAGTCAAAAAGTAGAGAGCATAACTTAGTTCCCCTCTTCGACGAACTGAATGACTGCAGTGGCCTGGACGATCCTGAGAGGAAGCGAATTGATAAACCCATTCGTACAATGGCATGATCGGGATCAAGTTACGTTTTTATTGACGATATTTTTTAACTCGTCTTTTCTCGGACAGAAACAGTATTGCTGCCTCCATAGATATGGAGATACTGGTCGCTCGAAGAAACTCTTTAGAGAAATCGTACTCCAACTGTGCAGGACTTCGTCCCCATACCGACTCGTAATACGATTACTCATAGTTTGGGGGCTCGCTGCCCCTCGTCTGACTGGTCCTCATTGGCTATCCTGGCGTGGTTAAATAGTGTGGAACAAAGTTTCAGTGAGCCAGCAAGATCATTGCGTCACTCAAGCGCGATCACCACGTCAAGGTGGCAGTTTCTGGTAATTTCGACCACGCTCAGTAACGGCAGCAGTTGAACAGTACGGTTTTCGCAAGCACCACATCCGTATGCTCGAAAACTGACCGTGTGCAAAAACCCTGATCAGTAGTTGTGCAGATTTGAACCTTGATACACAAGTTGTGCACAGAAATAAGCAGGAAACTAGCGAAAATAGAACCTGATCAATTTGAACTAGATAACAAAATGAGATAGAAAACGCGCGGTAACCAGCGTAATAAATCTACCTGAATACCTACGCAGTAGGAAGTTAGGGACTGTTTCTAACAAGTGAAGGCTACCTATCCGACAACTTCAATGCAGTGATTCTTTGGGATACAAATAATGGTGAAATCGGGGAAAACTTAATCATTTTGGACCAGAACGCAGAGGTTTGTAGGGATGGTTTCCACACGGCGCCATCGGGGAAGTGCAGCCACGCATTATGTGGTAAAGTGAGGAAGCAAGGTGGAGTGTGCTTCAGTTGGTCCAAAATACAGGTGAAGGGAGTTTTAAAGCCTCTAGTAAGCATCAGGACAAATAAGAAAACAACGGGCGGTCTAGTGCCAAGTAGTGAGCAATCCTGGAAAGATTACAAGGGCTGATCTGATAGCCCGTATTGAGTAGGTGACCAGCAACCGGATTTGGCAACTGTCAACCAGCACAATTCTGAAGCAATTGGTGAGGAACCAGATTTTTTTCATAGCCATGAAGTTGCGCAACAAACACTCCTGTGCATCACCCAGAAACAAACAGACGAGCCGGTAATCCAAATTTAACCAATGTTGAAATGTAACAGTGAATGGGAACGAAAATGATAACCCAGAAACTGTCAGTGGGATACAGGTACTCACTTCTACTTCACCCTGGTCAACGATGTAGAAATTGTCACCTTCATCGCCTTGTTGAATAATGACATCACCTGAGTTGCGATGAACGGGGAACATTGCGTCGAAGATATCACTGCCGAAAAGGGTAGAAACAGGTTGCGGTAAATGTCAATGTGTCATGATTGGAAACATGCTAAACAGAAATCCTGCACACTAGAGACGAGTAGAAACTGACTATTTTTAGTCACGGGGAGGTCCTACTGGTCTATATAATCCACATATTAGTACGAATCCCACCAGACTGACTCCATTGCCGGTGCCTTAAGGCCTTCAAGCGACCCGTATTTTTCGATTCAACAAACGAACTTGCTGGATACATTCAGGTTACAGGACATGAGGTATTCAACTCCATCTGTAGCACAAACCATGTCACCTGGTCGGTAAAATAGGACATTATATGTAATGATTCACTCAGCTTCACTATTGTACCCATTCTTATCTGACTATTAGGACCAAGGTTATCACCAAGGCAACGCCGCGTTGGCCTGGAGTGTTGCTTTGACGAGATATCCTATCAAAGTGGGTCGATAACAGCAAATAAGGCAACATACCTGCGTTCTGTTTCATCCAGGTGTGAGAACAGAACATTTTTTGCGATAGCTTTTGATAGAGCGGTCATGGTCTTGTAATCTTTTGGTACCACCTAAATTAGAAGAAAGGGGAAAGAAAAACGCTTTGATGGTGCGGACACAACTGAAATCGAAGTGGAACATGCTTCATCTACATATAAGGATGAAGATACTTATATACAGTAGGGATGCCATCAGGTTCAACACGGTCGAGGAGCCCCTTCGTATGGTAGAAAACTATGGAAAGATAAGCATTCGGCGTAAACGAACATGTCGGAATTGTCATTTTTAGTGCAAAACATGTCAAAATTAGTCTATTGGTAAGGTCACTGCAGCCACACTGAGCTTGCAAAGGAAAGGACCCGAGTAAGCATCTGGAAACTCAAGAAGCTGAAAGCGTAAACTGGCGTTCCACTATTGATCGTAACCGTTCAGTCGTGCTACAGTGTCGACGCGCTGCAGTCACGCAGCCCGGAGGAAAAATGAAGGTTATCCAATCCTATGTAGGAGCAATCCAAAAAACGGAAATATATTATTGCTCCATTCAGTGACCCGTGTCCCAAATTCTGAGCACTCTTGAACACAAGTCCGCCAAACAACTATCACAAATGTATGGTTTATACCTCCACTAGAACAAACAACTCTACAAACAAACATTTTTTATCATGTCGGTGCGGTAAATTTGCCTTTTTATTTAGAAACGTTTTACCTCTGGAAACATGGGATGTGTAACATTTGGACATAAGTTGGCCAACGATAGATGACGGCACCCCGAAATATTATTAATAACTATATGTAGGATCGCAAAAGTGCAAAACTGGTCGTCCGAGACGATTGTTGGTACCCAGAGCTTATGAGAGCTTATGCGCACCCAAACTGCGCACTAATTATGTCCCCTCATTTGGTGACAAAACGTTTGCAAGTTAATTGCCAAGCTCGGTGAACAGAACAGCCACTGAACAGGCTACCAATATTTCGACGCAGCCGGATACGTTCTCATCCGTTGTTCCACTGCTCTGCTGGAATGACCAATACGTTACATATGTATTACAGGTGGTAGCTGTCACCGGCGTACCTTTGGCTGTGATTGGGTCACTTCTGTCAGCGTTGCTAACCAGTTCATGGATCTCAGTCAACATCAGAACGCCGACGTCAATTTTTTTGCTGAACTGGGAATCTAAAACACTTGCACCTTCTAGAACCTGACTGCCAACTGTACTCAGCTCTGCAAAATATTTGGAAAACAGAACCTCTGTAGACCAGCCGAAATTCATTAGGAACCACTGATCAGTTGACACGCAACAGTGTTGGTTAGAAAAAATAATGTAGCGTTGACATCACAAAACGATTGTGTTTAGAAATGCACATTGGTAGCCAAAACAAATCTGACCCTCGTAGGTGCGGTCGACATTGGACTGGATGGTTGTTATCGTCTAGCTTCCGAAATACTCAATGATCCCATGCAGCCTTCGCTGCTGTTGCACTTTACAACACTGTTCACTTCAGTTAAGCCGATATCACTGTCTGGTCATGCCATTTGTTAACAAGGCTGCTGGAATCTTCCGGCTACCCTGTGAGTTTTACTCAGAAACCCGAGTTCTGACCTGGTTGTGGGTTACACCGACCACCGGTGTGAGAATGGCAGTTTACTGCACACGAAACTCAATAGGTAAGAGCAACAAACTACTGTTCTGATCAACCGGCAGTGGTAGTTGAGAAGCGACTACGTCGGTGTGACAAGCTATTCATTCGTTATACAATCCAGGCAGTTCATAGTGATCCAAGGTAAAAGACTTAGTCATCGAAGCAAAGACCGTCGAACCTCAAAAGATTATAGGATCTGAAACAAACTGGCAACTCCTATTACCTACACCACTATACGGTGCGGAGTTGTTCACATCTTTTTCATGAGCCTTCAGCTACTACGAAATGACACTACAAAGGAAATGCGTTACCGCTGAATGTGAAAACCTGAACAGCTTTCTTGAATGCACGCGATGTCGAACTTCAGTGTATGTATTTTGTTATGCTCCAGTTAGGTAGCTCATAGGTTTTTTAAGCCGTCTTCTCCATCAGAAATTCCTACGTTCGTATGACCGGACGGCAGCGTTACCATAGTTGGAAAATATCTGCGGTTTTGAAGGGACTTCGGAGGCGAATACGAAATAGGATTGAAGATGGCTGTAGAACGACTCGAGTTACGATATCGACACGACACTAGTGAAGTCAAGAGTACGTGACCAGTGTGAATGGTATATGGGAAAAACATTCCTGACGTTTTCCGACACTTAGGAACCTGAAGTTGCACAAAGAAAACGGCAATGACCAACATTACGAAAAAGGTTGTCATTTATCAGTTGTTAGATTGTGATAACGAGGTGACCGACTAAACATACTGACCATCCAGAGCTGTCGCGCTTACTATTCCGAATAACTTCAAAGTTAAGGAAAACAGAGAAAATCGCCAGAGAATCTTCGCCGGCATCAATCCGTTATTAGATAGTTAAGGGAATGAAAATTGAGGAAAAATCAAAATAACACCTTAGAGTAGATAATCCCGTCCGGCCAACTGCATGCGGGTTGATCACAGATGGGCAGTCAGCATAGAAAACACACTCAAACAGCACCACACAATCATCACCAGCTGTAAAAAAATGCGAACTTGCAGTACAGATAAAGATAATAATCATTCGGCTGTAACACCCTTTCGGTGCCTAGCTGTCGTGCCACCCGAAGGAAGCACAAGGACTGGGATACTGCCAGGCTGCCCAAGCCTAGACAGTGGATATAGCTGCCACATTTTCGTACACCGATAATTCAGGGAGGTAGACTAGATAGCTACGCATTGGAGGTGGTAGCTGATATAGTTGATGTGTCAACACAGGGTTGTCAGTGGACTCTTCATTGGCGAGATTGGGAGGGGAGGTATGTATTGAAGGAAACAGCTTGGATGCACGAGCGCCATTGAGGGCGCGACTGGGCCACGTCCGACAACGTCTCTACCCATTGATGTGTCTCGTATCCGGGTCCCTATTCAGGGTCACTGCAATGACCACCGCAGATGAGTTTCTTGGTAATGGCTTTCATACTTCGCTGCCAAGTCACTTCCTGACTTTCCCTGGCTCTTTTCTACGCCTCGTGAAGTTGTGCAAAAAGGGCTCTTCGGTCGACTGGCATACAGAGAACATGACCAAGCAAGGGTAACCTATGGAATGTGGTCAGTTCACCCATCATAGACGAGTTACTTCTTCCGTAAACCATTCCACATACCTCAGCATTACTGATCCGATACTACCCACCAGACTCAAGAAACGCTCTGAAGACACCGACTGTCAAACACTAAGGTCATTTGACGTCCTCAGCTTATAGCGGACACGTTGACGTCACGCCTACGTCACAGGTTATGCAGGCTTACGAACGCTGCTCCGGCCCTCCCAATCCGGATGGAAATATCGTTTTTGACTAGACCACCGCGACTGATACAGATGCCCTAGGTAGACAAATTTGTCTACTATATCAGCCGTCCCATCCGCAATCATGAGGTTAGGGTTCGAGCCCACGCAGTCCTGCAGCAGCACTTTACACTTTGCAGGTGTGAAGCGCATGCCAAACAGTGAGGTAGAATTAGTTTAGATTACTTAGTGTTGTCTGCATTACAATGGTATCAGATCCAAAGAACACCTATGTTGTCTGCGTACTAGACATTTGTGAGTGAATGCCCTGGGAGCATTCCGACCCCACAGGTATTACAGCCTGGAAATAATCTATATCTATAATCATATCAATGACGAATTGGAAGAGGCAATGTGAACGAGGACAGCCTTGCCTGACACCACTTGATGAAGTGCACCACGACCACTCGAGATGGCTCAGCTGTTAAGACGTGAACGTACTCACCGGAAGGTCCGTGGTTGGAAACTACCTCCGCATCTCTACTGCTTCTATCTAGACTTGGGCAACTAGGCCCTCGTGCTTCCCTCGGGTGCCGTGGCAGTTAGGTACCGAAAGGGTGTTACAGACAGCAGACTACTTTTTACTCCTATTACCATTTTCACTAGCGGAATTTCTTTCCACTGAAGTTCCCTTCCAAACAGCTATTACTCAGTTTGGTACGAAAAGTGTGAAATCTGAATCATCCCAGTAGTACTGGACAAGGACTACTAGTTCTTATTTTCCAGTGAAGTTTCCACTTCACAGGTTAAAATGTATCAGAAACATCATCTAACATTGTCGCTTCTATGGTGATTTGACGGATTACGTGATCTGCAAGATTTCCACTCAATCAACGCTAGAAACGGGTTCTTAAATCCATATACAGTATGGTAGACACCGGTTCGGAATTATACCCGAATTCTTAGGTGTGATGTGTCCTTAAGTAAACAGGTGTAACACCACAATAATGAGGTCAGTCTTTATTGCTCAGACTTCCAACCAGATAAACGACGTCGCATAATCAATAGCTGAACACAACAATGACCTGAGGATGACAAGGTCAACAGCGTGATTGGTGAAACGACGTTGTGTTGATTAACAAAATGACAAATTTGTCGGCTAGATTGCTGGTTCGCACCTCACAGATATATCCTATGATTCCGCGTTTAGCAGTATAAATGTCCAAAAATTTTAATTTCAACACTGTCTATAAAACAGGTGGATGAATTCGGGAAGAAACAGTGATGCTAACAGGTGTTTGGTGCACCACAGCGTAATAAACGCAGCAAACATCGGTAGTACCGTCGAATCTGGAGTTTCGATATCTCCTAATAGGAGGATGGCAACTCCATAGGCAATTTAAACCACTGACCATAAGGTCCAAGCTCGAATATGGCAGTTCTGTCTTTAATCCTGCTACCAGTACATGGTTATTCGCCCGTGAACGTCAAAGGAATGGAAAGTAGTACGAATGGTCGAAAAAGATTCACTTGTTGTCTTTTGAAAACCATTCAGTGCATGTAATTGTCATGAATCAGTGCCAGCCAAACAGTGAGCGAATGGATAACCCGTTACTCACAGGCTTATCCGAAAATAAGGCGATGAGGTACCAGCTGCCGTTGAACTTATAATCTGATCTTCATGCAGCATAGACAGAGAATTAACAGCATGAATGTACTGCCCTTATTGCTTAACGATGCGAAGCTTGTGTTCAGACTCACTGACCAACAAAATATACTGGAAATTATATACTTGTACCACTATTGTAATTCCGAGTGGTGAGTAGTAAGACAAAAAGACCGAAAAACAGCAGGAGTATCCTCGCTACTGTCCTACACATCTAAAACAACATTTCAAACACATTACCTTCTTTACATAAGAAGCGGCATCCTCCTCCGTATAAACCTCTCCACTAACAGCTCCTCGACGGGAACGTCTCCGAGTCACCTCAGAACTTCCAGATGGAGAAAAGGTGGTAAAACTTTCATTACCACCACTACTGCCAGCTTCGCCGACACCGGATTCACTAGCGCCTCCATTTGGATCCACATTATACGGGATCGGAGAAACAGTTTCGTTCAAAAGTGCCTCGGGAAGAAAGTTGTTGGCACTAACAAAATCTGCATCGTGTGATTTAGGTTCTTCTTTGTGATTGCAATTCAAATGATTCACGTTCTTTGATTGGTTGAGAGAAACAGGCGGCACCGGCCCTGATTCATGAGCACTGTAAGGCTTTTTGGTTGTGCCAAGATGGCGTGGAATATTGGACGTCTGTGACGAAATGATGTCACCATTTTCCAGCGAATCGGGTCCACATGGGATGCTTTTAGTCTGAAGAAAAACCAAGACAGTAAGAAGTTGCATCAAGTAGGAGTCAGAATTATAGGACAAGAAAGATAAAACTAGAAACGGTTGGATGGTCTTACACTCACGGTTAGCACAACGCTTGAATAATGGAACTGTTGCGTTGTTCTTCTTGTTATCGTAATAAACGGATTTGAGACCTCGTAGAATCACAAGAAGGCACAGGTCCTAACGTCAGGAGCTCCGTTCTAGAAACTCCGAGGCGATGAACAACAATACGACTCTGAAATACAGTTGATGGCTTTCTTCACTAACCCCTTGTTCAGTTCACATCGTATTAGCTTAAGCAAGAGACTAGCATTTAAATTCAAGAGTTTGCGATGAACCCTACGGCATTATCATAGGTTGGACGACGGCGCGAATTGTGCCCCATTAGCATATGACCCAATGAGCCGCACAAGACGTCATAAAGCACATCACCTGAGCAGAACAAAATACATGAAAAATCATTCGTGAAAACAAGCTTTCCAATAAGACACATATAAACAAGTTAAGCCGTAACGAGTAGTATCAAAAATAGCCTTGAACTAACGAACACCATGAACTAATTCTAGATGGCATTCTGAAAACAGCCTCTATTTAATCCAGTTGCACCATGAAGAACACGGAATGGAATATGTTCCAAGTAATAAATGATATACGAGAAAGTGACTTTGACTAAAACAGACCCATCCGCCCGCCGAAATTAATCAGGTCTTCTGGCACAAAAATGGCCCGAATACCGAAAATGCTATGTTCACGACCAACAGCGTAATTTGTAAACGACCGTCTAACACGACATATGTACAAGTTAGTGTTCAAGTGGTTGAAATTCGAAGACCAGGCATATCTGATGAGTCCCAGGAGCAGAACTGATGTAGGGGTGCCAGGACTTTTCATCGACCTTATGAGTAGTGCCATGTGTCAAGGGAAAGCACAACGTAATCATTCGAAAGCTGGCTACAGAAATTGTGCATCCAAACAGGCCAGCTTCCTTTGCAGATTTGTGCCCTTGAAAAGACCCTCATGGAAACCTCACATTGCATTTCGTACTGCGAGGTTACAAGCTTTAGCTGAAATATGCCGGGAAAGCTAAAGTATGTTGCGAATGTGATGTTCGACTGCGTCCGCACTCAGATAATAGAGATGGTTTGACGACCGTCCAGACAGGATTTATTCAAATAAATCAACGTAGTTGTACGCCAATGAGGCACCGGTGTTCTCACACGTTGCTGTTACTGATGTACAGGCAGCGATATTGGGATAAATTTTTACACTGACAAGAACGAGCAGCCCATATAGCCTCGAAGGTTTATGACTGCATATGTTCTCTCAAGCGCCACCGAGCTTCTGATCCGGATTACCTCCCACGCGCATTGTTCAAAGATGGGAGTGAAATCCTCAGTCGGCGCTTGTCTGGCCTGTTTGCTTGCATTTGGGGAAAGGAGATTAACCCAGACAACTGGGGAGAGTCGGTGATAGTGTGCATTTTCAAAAAAGGGGCTCGTAATGAATGTGATAACCACAGGGAGATCAGCATAACCCCGGTTGTAACGAGACTGCTGGCGTCACTTGTGCTTCATCGCAATATGGTGACTCCTGAAACGATGACTCAGGGTTCTGGCCTGGTAGGGGTTGCGTTGACGAAATCTTCACACTCTATCAGGTGATAGAACAACGCAATACGTACAAACGACCCACAATTTCAGTATTCCTGGATTTCCAAGGAACATTAGGTCACAAAATACGCTACCGAAAAAAGAATAAAACAAAAAAAAAAAAGAGAAAACAAAATAAAAACAAAAAAAAAGAAAAAAAATAGAAAACACAAAAAAAAAAAAGTAAAAAACAAAAAACGGTAGCGTACTTTGAGACCGAATGTACCTTGGAAATCCAGGAATACTGAAATTGTGGGTCGTTTGTACGTATTGCGTTGTTCTATCACCTGATAGAGTGTGAAGATTTCGTCAACGCAACCCCTACCAGGCCAGAACCCTGAGTCATCGTTTCAGGAGTCACCATAATGCGATGAAGCACAAGTGACGCCAGCAGTCTCGTTACAACCGGGGTTATGCTGATCTCCCTGTGGTTATCACATTCATTACGAGCCCCTTTTTTGAAAATGCACACTATCACCGACTCTCCCCAGTTGTCTGGGTTAATCTCCTTTCCCCAAATGCAAGCAAACAGGCCAGACAAGCGCCGACTGAGGATTTCACTCCCATCTTTGAACAATGCGCGTGGGAGGTAATCCGGACCAGAAGCTCGGTGGCGCTTGAGAGAACATGTGCAGCGATAAACCTCCGAAGCCGTAGGGGGCTCCATGTTCACCGTCCAGGGTTCTATGTCAACTCTGGGATCTGGATGAGTGGCAACTGGTGGCCACGACAGCTGTTGTTCGAAGTAATAGGTCGAGGCGTTCTCCTTTATTCAAGATGGTTACTCCATTCTGATCCTTGATGGTTTCGCTCACAGGTTTCCGGTGAGCGGTCAAGCGAGTCAACTGGAATAATCTCCGGATATTACCGGCTTTCTGGACCTCTTCCATTCCCTTGGCTTTCTGTGTCCATCGGACTTCACGGTCGGTTCGCACGCTCACTTTCAATTGACTTCTGATAATTCGTCGCATCAAGTTATGTTCGGGGCCAGCTGGGATGTTTCTGCGAGATTTAAGGAGTGCCACCGTTCGGTCTGATATCCAGTGCTTGAGTGAGCCTGGTAGTGCCCTGCCATAAGCAAAACACCCAGAACTTTGCAAAGAAGTGGCAATCTCGCCCCAGTATGAGTTCATATCTGATGCTGGAGCATTTGGAAGAGACTCTAGGAGACGATTCTGGTAAGTTCGTCTAACATCCGGATCTGCCAGTCTCGCAGTTGCCAAGCGATTTGTCCGCACCTTGCGCGGCCCTGGAAAACGTAGGGGGAAGCGACTACGGACGAGTGCGTGGTCGGAATCCACAAATGTGCGGCAGTCAGTCACTGATCCGCGCCATCGGTAAATGATGGCAATGTGGTCGATTTTAGTTCGTGGTCGGGTATTCAGTCAAGCGAGAATTCTTGCACCCAGTGACCTAGGAACATAGGAACCCCTACACATCCTGCCGCAGCAGCCTCTGGATTGCCAGAGGTACACAATTGGAAACCAGTGGAGAATGATGGGGCGGTTGGCACAACCAATGTGCTTGCATTTGAGTTCTTGTTTCTGATAAACAGCACACATCAATTCCAGGCGAGTCCAGTGTGAGAGCAAGAGCAGCTTGTTAACTTGCTTGCTTCAGAGTGCGGACATTGAAGGCGGCTAGATAGATTAGGCGTCGAGGCTTGAAGATTGATTTCGAGATGCCTGAGGATGTCGGTGCCGGATGACGTTGCTTGTAAAACCGATGCAGGACGAACAAGTCAACATCCTAACTGACGGGCCTACAAGGGGAGAGTTATTAATGGGGTGGGGGGAGGGGAAAGAAGAGGTATGTGAAGGAGAAGGGTCAGCAGTAGCCTGCTTTCGCTTACCTGCCCTGCTGTATGGCACCACGCGACGGCCGATGTGGCATGAGTTTATCTGCATGTGTGCAATTCACGGTTGTACGTTTCCTGGGATACTGCCAGGGCGCCTACACCTAGACAGACAACCAAAGCCTTTGGGTCAAAAGCCTAACCGCAAGGCAGCGGTGTTTGGCGGGAAATGCAAGTACCTTTCAACCTCTACAGAACAAGTGGCCACACATGTTCCAGCCCTGTCATGACTATCCTTTGTGTTCACATTGTCGTTTCGTATTAACCATGCTTTCGCCTTCACTTTCAGCTTATGTACGTCTATTCTTAGACAAGTAAGGCGCTATTCATTCTACACTATCCAGTCATATTCTCGCGCTCAATCAGGATCGATATTCTATCCGTAACAAGCCCCCAACCTGGAGGACCAAGAGAATGTGTTCATCAGACCTCGAACCATTGACCAACCTGGTATGAGAGACTCTGCGGGTGTCGCGCGGGCGCCCCCAAGTATAGCTCATTTGGTCGCCGTCACACCACGGTAAGGTCAAGGCTCTTCGTGACGGAGCTTAGAGGCGACAACATAAGGACAATTACCAACGGGTATCTTGTCAAGCAGGGATCCTTCCGCCCGGTGACTGAGCGCCAGTTCATTATCCGCACATTCTGCCGCAGCGGCCTCTGGATCGCCAGAAGCACGCAGCCAAGATCGAGTGGAGAATGAGTGGGAAGTTACCTCAAACCCTGTGCCTGCATCCCGAATTTCTGTTTCTGATACTCAGTACACATTACGGTCAAGCGTATCCTGTGTGAGATCAAGAGCAGCTTACTGTCCTGTTTGCTTCGAAATTGAAAAGCTAAAAGTGGCCAGATAAACCGGATGTCGATGATTGGAGACTGATTTCGAGATTTCTGAGGCTGTCGGCGTCAGCTGACGAGCAAAAACGGATGCAAGACGAACAGAGTCGTCATTCTAAAATGGGTCTACAAGAATGGTGACTAATAATTATATAACAGTCTTTCAGCCGTAACACCCTTTCGGTGCCTAGTTGTCATGCCACTCGAAGGAACCCGGAGGGCTGAGAGGCTGTCACTTCGCCCAAGCTTGGACAGAAGTAGAGATGCTGAGTATGGGTTCCAACCACGGACGCTTCAGTAAGTTAGTAGGTGGACAAAATAATATGTGAAGGAGAAAGAAGGGAGGCGTCGGCAGCAGAATGTTTTTGTTTGCCCGCTCTACCAAAGTGACCCGGCCAACACGGCCGCCGGAGTGGATTCAAGCTTTTTGTGGGTTGGGATCTTTCCAGGGCGTCCAGACCTAGACAAGGGACGACTAGGGTGCTCTACCAAACCCTTTGGCTCAATGCCGAACCACAAGGCAGCGGAGGTTGGCGGGACCTGCCAGTGCATTACATTTTTCAAAGAACAAGTTGCTACACATGTTTCAACCCCCACCCCGGAGGCCCAGGAGACTGCGTTAATCACATATATAACCAATGACCAACTTGGTATGAGTCGCTGTGGGTGTCGCATAGACACACCTCAGCATAGATCAATGGGTCATTGGAGTATACAAACCAGGTTCGTCTCCTCGTGACGAAGCGTGTATACTCAGAAAGAAGTGACCTGGGTGAGCCTCAAAAAGGCTAGACTAGTGTAACGAACGAATCTGTTGACATTGGTAGTACCATACCCGTAATGGATGAATCTGCGGATAGAGGACGGAAAATACCCACCTCCCGGAATAACTTTTTTGGGACAAGCACCACTGCCAATGAAGATGAAGATAAATACCTGACCCAAGGATACAGCGTTCGGCAGAAACACCCGGACAACTGAGAGAGCATATGAAAATCGAAACGAAACGTTTTCTAAAATCTCGGCAGTACCAGTTTAAAATGAACCCGGATTCATCACACCATGGACCATTTAAGCTTGTATGTTTTCATACTCTACTTATTCCTTACAAAACGTGACATATAGTGACCACTTTGTTGAAACCTATTTTACTTAAGAATCCAAGTTCGGAAAAATGGTCGAATGAAAAATCGAATTTTCCCACAAAGCGCGCGCAGTACCGCCAGCCGACGTTATCCCAGCAAACCTTAACTGATTCAGGGACTTCTCTATGGAGTAAACCGTGAATATCAATACAATGGGGAAAGAAGTTTATAGAGCAGGTAGGGATTAAAACAAAGGACAGGTACTGTGTGTAGTACAGGGAACTCACTTCTAACTTCTCGAAGTATTCACGTAAATACCCGACTGGATTTGAAGGTCGATAAAGGCAGAGATGGACGATAGAATCTCGAAGAAGTTCATGAATGTTATACTGCTTGATATAGTCTTCGACTCCGTTAATGAATGAATCATCATCCATCACACACCAGAGATGTTTTACTCGTACGTGGGACGCGCAGTGAAATCAAAGGTTGTCGACGAGGTACGATCTCCTAACTACAAAAATCCCGATTTGCTTCCCGCTTAGATCATGAGCTGTCGCGGCCACGGCAACGTTCCAAAGACCACTCAGCCGCAGACCCAATTTTAGACCTGGTGGCCTACAGAGAACCCAGCACTGATTGGTTATAATTGGCTTCATCATTAGTCTTGACCGACAAAGTAGAAAATGTAAATTCCCTGGTCATGTGAACGTACCCTAATCAATTTTATGGCATTTGGTCCTTAAATATCGGCATCATACTATTGCAATGAGTGAGTTCTTAATTTGGTTTCGTGACATGCAGTAGAAGTTGCGAGTGAGCGGGACGGGATAGAACGACGATGATTATCCGATTGCTGGACAACACTTCAAGTTCCGGAAGCTGAATTCTTTGGCTTTCCCGGTACTTTGGTGTTCATTTAATCACGTGAGTTTTATTCGTGATGATCCACCTCGTTTAGTTGGCTGCGCGAAAGACACTTCGTCGACCAGGTGATAATTAACGCTCCACTGGGACACGGTGATCACTGTGTGCTGACCTTTGATTTCATC
Organism: Opisthorchis felineus; assembly: GCA_004794785.1. Taxonomy (NCBI): domain Eukaryota; kingdom Metazoa; phylum Platyhelminthes; class Trematoda; order Opisthorchiida; family Opisthorchiidae; genus Opisthorchis; species Opisthorchis felineus. The sequence continues at coordinate 120,620 of SJOL01002566.1, forward strand.
TGCTACTGGGCCAGAAATCCCGAACCTCAAACGTGGATTCGAAACTTATGCCACACAGACTTCCCAGAAATGCACACCTTTCATGATCAAGTTAAACTGGGACCAGCTTCAGTGGAAGACTTATACAGGACCATTGTCCAGAAAGTTCACGAGGCTGGCGCGAGGCACGTCCCAAAAAAACAGCACGCAGTCGGATGAGCCGCAAGCTACCAAAAAGGATTCGGCGTCTTCTGGAAAAGAGGTCTCAACTATTTTCCAAAAAGTTGACCACAGGAGACACAGAAGAAGAGCTGGCATTTCGTAAAATGCGGAACCGCTATGCATCAGAAATTTGCCCATGGAACATATGGAAACAAGCCACCATTCTGGACATCGCCCGAAAAAAAGGAAGTGTTCTGTTTAAATACATAGGGCATCTCCGCGGAGACAAGCCATCCGCATTCTCCTTGAAGGACAGGAACAGGGAACCAACGAGTGACCCAATAGTGGTATCTGAGTTCTACAGTGAGCACTTTGCAGGCCTATATTCGGCCCAAGCGTCGTCGCCACATCCACTCCTGTCAAGGGGTATCTACGAACGGCATCTAACCGACTTGGTCTTCACGGTGGAGGACGTTCGTCACCTCTTGCACAAGATCAACCCGTTCTGCGCGTTGGGGCCCGTCGAAGTACATTTCATTAGGCAAAATTTTTCCCACTACGTGTGGTAGCTGCGTGGAATAGCCTTCCTCCGACGGTTGTCTACGCTCCTTCTAAAACCCAGTTCAAAGAACTACTAAACACTTTTTCTGCGAGTCATCGTGCTGGCAAGCATACTGCCCCGCGCTGCACTCTTTTTTCCCTTGAGCCTTACATGTGTACAACAGCCGCTGAAAGGCAAGAACAAAACCGACCCGGGAAACTTGGGTAAAGGCCTCAATCATGTGTATCAAAACGTGAATCCGTGAATCCGTGAATCCCACTGGCAAGTCATCTCTACCTGGTGCTTCGTCAGTCGCTCGACGAAGGCCACCTTCAATCTACTTGGAAGGAAGCGATTGTCACGCTGGTTTACAAAACTGCTGACCGACTATCGCTCGGCAGCTACAGCCCTATTAGACGCACTAGCATGCCGTGCAAAGTGATGGAACGGATTCTAAGGCGGGCCGTTCGATATCATCTTCCTACCAGCAACCTGATATCACCAGTTCAACATGGATTTCTCCCAAACAATTCTTG
>SJOL01002566.1:123077-134778 GCA_004794785.1 Opisthorchis felineus
AGAACTTAAAGAGCAGTCCTACACCTTTTTTTCTATTGTGCCTTTCAGGTGTACGACAGCCGCTGAACGACAGGAACAAACCGACCCGGGAAACTTGGGCGAAATCCTTGGTCCTGTATATCAATCCGTGAATCCGTGAAAGGCCACATGATGCCCCAGATGTTCTATATTTGCGCAATAATTGCATGCCATTTGCGGTAGAAAACCGGAAGATGAAGCACCGGTGGGATGAAATGCGCAGTTTTCGTCACCCCCAATAGTCATGTTACCAGAATCTCTCCCATTTGATTCTTAACTGCTGACGAGGTTCCGGAGCCACCAAAAAATGTAAACATTTAAAATACATTATAACTGAACAAACAGAGATACTTGGACCGTGTGTCGCACGCAGATGGACAGCGGCGGAATAACCATTGCACGAAAGGAAATTTAATCTTCTGGTAAGGTTTCCAAGCTTGGAGGCAGCTGAGGATATCAGAGCCGCAAGTACCGCTTGAATAATCGGTAGCAGCTATTGCCTAAGTATCCAGGTTTTTTGTGGTATGCAACAATAAAAATAGCCTACAGGAACTAAAAATGCATATCATTTTGGCGGGAATTCCCGTACCATAAGTTACAATGTGGTTTAACCTGTTTGATATTTCTCAGAGTTCCTTTATAATGCTAAGGCGGCTTTCTGGTCAACCTGCCTGGAACATGGTAAAAATGATCTAAAAACTTCAATCTGCAGAGAAATTGGAACCAGAATAACGGACAAGGAGAGGTAGCAGAACTGGCCCGATCTGACCGGCCTATTCGAACTAAAGCCTAAGACCGTTACTGAGGCATCGTAGCCTTGGGCTGTTTGGCGTATGGCCAGAGTCACGAAAAGCGTAAGTGGGGGGATATGCGGTAGGGATAAATGGTAGCAAGAAACTCATAATCACAGTGTGTAGTGAAACTGGAGAGACTCCTTAGTGTTGCTGCTGGAGCGGAGTCGGGTGTAAAAGGTTCCTTGGGAGGAGTTCACGCAAACACACAAGAAGGAACGCGAACTGCACGAAAAATGACCGACCTGGTGAGGAGTATAAAGTAAAAGACACCGAGATGTTTAGATCCAATGGAAGGTTCAGCAGATTGGAATGAACGCCTCCCGGGGGCGGTTGGGACCAGATGAAGATTTTTATTGTGGTTGTAAGTAAGGGGACGAGTGGGCGAGAGGGCGTAGTCAAATTAAGAAGTGGAAAGTTGCGGGTATGCTATCAAACTGAGTATTGCGGTGCGTGCCGTCACTGCACTGAGATACTTCAGTTTCTGGACAGCCCCGTGACGGACGTCGTGATTGAGATATTTGGGCTGGGATGGGCAGTTCTGTGAGCAGTGGGATGTGGGCATGCCAAGGGATTCCGCAGGGAGAGCAAGACCAATGTAATGTCGCAGGTAGTATTTATTTATTTTTTGTCCGGTCGGGGTTCCCTTCAGGTGTAATGCACAGATCGGGTGGAGTGGATAACGGCCAAACAGGACGTTCATAGCACGATGATGAGATGGGATGAGATCAATAAGGCCTAGAGAGTCATAGGAGTCATCAGACATGATATAGTCCTTTAAGAAAAAACTGAACGTTTGCTACAGTTAGGGTGCTGACGACAATTGGTTAAACGAGAGGGGATAAGGATGGATCTGCACTCAGTAGTCTTGTCATCAAAGCCAATCTGAGATTTCCAATATATGCTATTATACTACCTGATACATAGGACAGTACGATGTTAGCAGGGAGAGAGGCGGCGTGGTAAGGGAAACCAAACACTTTAGGACTGGCGGGGGTGGAACTTCTTAGCTGTGCATTTGTATATGTTCCATGGAACTGGCTGTAGATAAGACTATTTCTCGAATCAGGTAGGACAGCGTAGTTTTTTCAACCGTCCACACCCATGGCACCGATATGACTTCAGTTTGGCTGTCAGTTGCAGAGTTCACACAGCAGCAGTGCAATCCATACTCCTTTATGGATTAAAACGCGCTTTCTGCGCGTGGACGTACGGAAGTTTTCAGTGTTTGACAATTGGTATCACCGAAGAGTTCGTCGAGTCAACTGGGAACTTGGACTAGCAAACATGAGGTACACCAGATGGTTTAAGAAAGGAGAAGCTTTTCCAGGATGGGTGAATTACTCACGCTTCATAGTTACGCTGGTTAGGACAGGTACTCCGCATGCCAAAAAGCCACCCAGCCCGCGGATTTGCTTCTTCGCATCCCTGTGCTGAGTAGAAGAGCTCGAGAGGTGGTCACTGTATGGCCTGGCAAAGAAGTCTCCCTCACCCGCAGCACAAAACTAGTGTTCCACACTAATGCTTTGCTGCCGTGAACCCATGATTTGCAACAATAACCAGAAAACTGTATAGAGTCGACAAATGCCGCCTCCATGGATGGAAAATCCCGGACTCAATCCAACAATGATTGCTGACAATGGCACAGACGGCCCAATTTCGCAGTCAATAGCGCTCATGAATCACGGCCACCTCTTTCTGTGTTTACCTATCCAGCTTTCAAATAAACTGGTCATGCCATTTACTCCTATACATGGCTGTATTTTCTAAACTCCCCATCTTCCGGTGGTCGAAACCTCGGCAGCTGGAATCAATTTACCCATGGTTTGTGGCAAACAGCTGGTAAATTGATATGATTGACTGTGGTCATATTCGATAATTTCAAGTGACGGTGGTACCGATGAAGAGGGACGGCGGAGTCGGGCATCGGCCGCCATAGACTTGCAATGGCCCATAAGTTTTCCCCCTGGAAAACTTATCTGGACCCTAGTCCTAGGCAGAAAAGGTGAGAACATGAAGCATTTCCGGCTGACTGGGCGGATGAGAGTACTTCCAGCCTCCAATACCCATGGAAGGATTTCCATCAATCTCGACGATTTTTTGCCGCCTTATAGGTCACAACTGGTTGAAGTATTCCCTCGGATATAATACGAATAACTAGGACGCTACTTATATCATATGTCCCAGTTACATCATGAAGATGTCCAAATCAAGCAACATCGTACACTGGCCCAGTGGCGGGGATGACCAGTAGCAAGGCAGCACAAAGCCTTTGCAACTCGCTTACCGGAATGGTCGAAACCTGCTGATTGATTACATTCGAAGGGAACCATTCGTTATCCGGGAATAACCCCGGATATCTCCTGCTAGACTGAGAACTGACCATCCAACATAGGCGTTGTACGAATTCGTTTGACGAAACTGGGCATCAAAGCCTGAATGTATTGCAATATAATATAAAATCAGTAATCGTTCAGGCATGGCATCCCTTTGGTGACTTGTTGCCATGTCATCCGAAGGAAGCACTAGGGGTGAAATAATGCCGGGTTGTCCAAGCATAAACTGGAGTGATTTGCTGCCATCCGCAGTTGACTGGAGTGCTCGCGTATGCTGATCAGACGGCTGGAAAAATCGTATCCTTGGCGTGTTCGACCAAAGGGGACAATGCGTCTACTTTGCCACGTAAAATCACCTCATCATCACAAACACGCAGTCCTGGCACCTCAACTGCGCTTACTAATGGGGTTTTCGATTGACAACCGCACTGTTGCTCAAACCGATTGTCAGCTGATGCGATCGCTGTGGGCATCAGGGGTAGAATGTCGGTCGTATCCATGAGCCGAAACATGGTACACGGGACGATCAATAACCAAAGCCACGTGCGAGCGCGGATCAAACTTTTCGTTGCTACTGGACAAAAACATCAAATCCGTAAACGCGAAAGCGTTCTTTCGCGTTGGTTAAAAGTGGATAACCAACTTCTCTGTCAGAATTGCAACAAAGTTGATGGCCAGCTGCTTGCGCCATTCCGGAAATCCGATAGTCACGGCGAATGATCAGTGGTCCAACTGGTTAGCAACCCTAGAATTGTCTCAGTTTCACCGCGTACCGACAAAAAGACTGAATTTCGGACAGAGTGAACTGCTTTCTCGAGTTGGTAATATGACCGTGCCTCATCGAGGGTGCAGACTACAAATGCAATGGAGCCAGAATCCATCCAGCTCGAGTTGGTTTAGTGGTTAGAGGGCGTATTTACTGATCGAAGGTCCGTGATTGAAACTCACCCTCTGCACCCCGAATGCTCCTGTCTAGGCTTGGATAACCCGACAGTATCTCAGCCCTTGTGCTCCCTTCGGGTGGCATGGCAGTTATGCACCAGTAGGGTGTTACACCTGAGCGAATTTTGATTTTCTCACCGTGGATTCGTCAGGTCAGCTAGCAGCCACTGGTAGAACGCAGCTGAAAGTAGGGGAAAACTCTTCAACGTTTGTGGACCTTCGGAGATTTTCCATCCAATCCTTGTTGTTTCTGGCACAAACCAGCCTAACAGAAAGGTCAGATTTATGGAAATAATCCTAGAATGCCGGAAAGCAGTTGAGACCCCAAAATTCTACCAAAATCTCAATAGGGATGCCGGCAAATATCCAGGCCGGTAAACCAACCAACCAATTCATATATATATATATAGGCACGCCACAGAAGCACGACCGGCTATGACAGGTGTTAAGGCATTTTATAGAAGCGCGATCGATGAAGATTGGTATTCCTCCAACGCTGATTAGGCACCCTGGGTCAATGTCAAAGTACCATTTAAATAGCATGAGGTCCTTGTAAATTTTGAGCTCATTTGATTGAAATAAAGCTGTTGTGTTACTCGTTGGGAATCCTCTTCCGACACCAATGCCCAAGCATTAATGTTAAAACCTTCAAACGACAAGTGCGTTCCGCCTAGTCAAACAAAGATTATTTCGTTTGTCAGTTGCCTTCAAATTAAAAAATCCTCAAAAAAACATTTTTCCTGAGGTTTACCAATAAATTCCCCCCTTAATCCTTACACTCTACACTCTACACTTTCTTTGAAACAGGCTTTAAACAATTCTAATTTGCGCTCTCACCCCAACTGTCCTATTACTTGGTCCTAGCATGTACATTTACTATGTTGAACCCCCTAGCGTTAACCCTCAAGTGAGGCAACTACCCGCCCAAGTGTTCCTGTCCATAAATCACCATAGTATCTATCTCTTATGCGGGCGTTTTTCTCCTGGGACTAAATCTGCACCTGCTCTCCGAAGCGTTGTTGTTTTGCTGAGTGTCTAGCACCTGCCATCGTAATTGTTTTCATACCCGTCTCCAATGACCTCGTTGCGTCTCCTTACCTCCGGCCTTAAGCTTCTGTGCCCGGCCAGCTTATTCCTAGTTTTTTCAAGCCTGGTCCCATCCCTGAATAACTCTGTCAGCTCTATTTAATGTTTGGTGCATTGCTTTTACTGGATTTACCTAACCTTAGCCAAACTGAAGCCTTGCTTCCTCAACTTTCAGAACCATTCCGCGTCCTCTGACCACATGCAGTGCACGCACATCAAATAGTTGGTCTGAAGATGCGCAACGAATGAAATACTTTTTTGTTTCCACAGCCCACTCATTCACACGTACGCATAACATTGTGTTGCGCCTACACTTGACATGGCGGTTCACGCCAGTGCTTCGTCGTCGTTCAGCCATAGTATGCAGGCTCTGAACATCTGCATTCTACTCCAATGGCCAAAAAGGTAATTGCCGTTTCATTTGCCCCCGCGACTTGCCTCTTCCAGTGGCTGTTTGCTGTTTGCTTGTTCGAAATGACTGAGCTGTTTTATTGGCCTGGCTTTCCCCCGACCGGATGAAATATCTGGCAGCTGGAGTTTTTTATTATTAATGCACAAACCGCAATTATGACTGCTTGGTGGCTTGTCACCCTGCAAATCTGGTAGCATGCGCGAGGGATGAAAACCTCGTGTTGTGGACGGGTACGCCCTGCACGGAGGGTCGCCCTGTTACGTTGCACCATGGTGCGTTCGTATACCCCCCACCCCTCCAGTAGCGCGGGTGCATCGCCCATCGCCGGTGGTTCTGAGCCTGGCCATTAATTCGGGAAAACTCTAAAAGTGCACCGTTGTTGTTTTTCTGTAGCTGGATTGGACTTGTCTCGGTTGTCACTTGTCTGGCAACACTAAGGAATCCAAACGAATGGCAGCGGTCCCTTCGTTTTGTTTAAAAAATGCATGCATGGGGTAGCCTGGAGGTACTGTGCGAGGCTCACGGCTGACATCGACATGCAAGGAGTTCCCACCGTCGTCTCAGTTGGGCTGCACCATTCCAAGTCCACTTTCTCATCCAGACATAAAAAAAGTAACAATAATATTTATTCCCAACTGGTGGGTGGCATGCTGTCAAGCATCATCATAATGTCACAGTCAGAATTGAAAAATGACTGGCGGGGTTTGCGGGTACCGGGGGTTGCTCGAAAAAGCGACAGTGTCATAAGCAGTGGGCGTTATTAACAATAGTAACTTGTGGGGAGCATGCCGTTTGAGGTATGAGCGGGTCGTTACAGCTTGAACGCGGCAGGTAACCACACAACGGGCATGCTTATTACGTGAAGGGTCACCACAGTTGTGGAAACGCAAAAAAACGAGGACAATGGGCATGAGGTACGACTAGTTCAAAGATGAGGCCTGCTGACTTGAACTAAAACTGAAAAGCGTTGCTGGCTATGAGTGACCTTGGGCGGTCGAGTAAATGGCTAGGGTCACCAAACGCACAAATGGAGATTGAGATTGAAGAATTCGACCTGGAGACAAATGGCAAGTTTTGGATATCACTATTACCACAACCTTTTGGTTTCTCATTTTTGTCCGATATTCCAAATACGTTTTTTCTCTTTTAATTTACACTAATAAACCAGCTTTCGGTAGTGAATTTTTATGCAACATATGGGTTGATTCCCCATTTCCATTGGTTCACGTGACCTATATAATTGTCCGCGTACGCCTGTGAGGCACACTCGTTATGGCTTTTTCAACTACACAATCGGTCGTTACAGTTGCCCCTGCCTCCGCTGAAGGGTACGCAGTGAACGTTGCTTCCCTGGGCAGCCGCCTATTCCGCAACGTTCACGAACTTGTGCACTATATAAAGCAGTTCGAGCGGATGTCAGGTTCGTATTATAGCGTACCAACCTCGAAAGCCGATTCCTCCGGTGACAAGAGGTTTATCAAGTACCAATGCCACCGGAAAGGATTTGCATTTCATCCCAACGACGGAAAGAGACGCCGACTACTTGATCACACGCAGTGCGAGGCTTATTTTAACGTTGGAAAGCTTGGTAACTCGTTAAGGATTACTCGATTCAACATGATCCACAACCGCCAACTTCTGGGTGCCGAAACATCGAGGTGGTTAACCCGCAACCGACGATTGAGTCCAGAAGAATTAGAGGTTATATGGCCAATGCTGGAATGCCGTAGCCGTTGCTTCCACATCCGATTCTACGTGAGACCCAAGTTCGGAAATTATCGTACTTAATTTGAATACACTGGGCATGTGTCAACCGTGTAATTCGCCGGAGAGTACGTAGTAAAATATGTTATGTCATTGGCAAACATGGAGTGTAACTGTAACAAACAAAAAGAAATCTATAGCGCTGCGCATGGGCCAACGAAGGTTGCATTGATTAAACTTCCTACGGAACCTTTCAGGAACTACTCACGGGTCACGAAATGTAGGACTTTGGCAAATGGTGAGTTGAACTGTGACAAACAAGAAGAACACTAAAGCACTGCACATAGACAACCGAATGCTACATTGTTTCCAAAGTCCTATGGAGCCATCAGTGAACTCCTCTCGTTCCCCGAAATTTGCAATGTGCAATGTTTGTTTATGCAAGATAATAGGCTCAGTAATGCGGCAGTTTTTGGCGAACCAAGCGAATAAGTAATGCACCAATGCATTCCATAAATGGTGTTCATTGTTGCAGTATGTGCATGGAGTGTGCTGGCACGGTTAGTCACATGGAATATACAAATGCCATCACTGAAAGCATTCACTTAATCATGCGGAAACAAAATGACGTGAAATCAAGTGTGCATCCGCGAGGTAGCAAGCTGATAAATGTGTTACGTTTTCGCTCACCACGCGGACAAATAATACACTAATGCGTCAGGACGTGCGTATATTGAGGCGATTGTGGCGTCGTACTTTTCACCGTTTACTAATCGGAAAAGTAATGTTGCATTTTACGGTTGATGTTCACTGCGGGCCATGTTCTCCTTTGGAAACCGTGGTTTACATATGCCAATGTAGACAGTTTAATGCCTGGTCAGCATTCCCCCCTCCTGGTCGCAAGCTTCGGTGGTAGCTGCTTGCAGCACGCGGAGTGTCACATGTTGCACCTCTGTACTGGACTCCATTTGAAGGTTGTCGGTGAACATTCTTTCGTTTAGTTCCTTGGTTTACCGTGGGGAGGGATTCCCATGCGAAAGTATAACAAAGATTGGTTGATGAACACAACAGAACATGTTATGGCAAATTTTTTTGGCAAGTCGTACGTTGGCGGATCATCAGACGGAATCATTGTATGCAACCGAATGAGCACGACGTACATGGAACAACTTGTTGTATTCCTGCGTAGGCAGACTTGAGTTTAGCAGTACATGCAGTACTGTTATCGTGTGTTCTGTGCAGGATGGATAATGGGCAGAAGTTAGCAGGACCATGACAATTCCAACATGCAAACAATGCTATGTTGTGGTGTACGGTGTTGTACTGCTCCAGGTTGATTAGCAGGCGCCGTCTAAACAATAGGAAAACTTTGGATGGACATAACACCGCACAATGGAAGCACTCCGTGCTATGTGGTCATTAAGCAACAGTACTTCGTTCATTGCTGTCACAGGCCACGATGAATAATTAAATGACCGAAGAAGGAATAGAAATTGTACTGGTCGCGGAGAGTATCCAGTACTCTCAGGAGGCTCGACCTAATCTGCTGTAACTCAGGTGTTCGTCATGCTATGATGTATCTGTAGTAGTGTATTGTAGTACTTCATTTGAAACTTCATTTGAAACCAAAAAATAAGGGATGTTGGTAAAATTTTAGTTACCTTGTTATTGTTTCATACTGCATACACCTCAATAAATAAACCGTTTTCCATCCCGACCATGGAATCAACCCTAAATATAATGACACCACAGTAAGTGCGGCCTACATCAACGTAAGTGCGAATCTGGAAATGACAACGGACTTAGCTAGGGACAAAGGAACTACATTCCACAGTGCAACATTGATAGTGGCGCGAATGTTTCATACCGGTTGTTTGTAACTTTAATGGCATACAGAACTTATGCAACTAAAATGCAAAATAAAAGGAACCGGTGTTTTATGCGAAGTAGGCACCAGCAATTATTACTTGTGCAGTGCTGTATATAATGAAGAGGCTAATGATGATGAAGTCAACACCAACTTTTAGAACTCGACCGTCATCTCAGGTCGTCCTTGTCTTCCACTGAGGTTTGTTACTATCACCCTTAACGCTGGTTCGACTGAAATCATACGAATATTTTGTCCTCCTATGCATTCGCATGGATATCAACACATGCGCTGACAAATATACTGCTCATTTGTAGGACTAGATGATACAGTTTAGGGGCTGCGCTTATTGGGGCTTAGGCGAAAGTTGAAACTAGATAGACCCGTTTATAGTTTATCCTACCTATGCTGAGGTACCCAATGCTGAGGTCTACGTAACCTCTAATCTGACATGTTTGTTTGAATTCCGGGTGCATGACCACAATATCTAAGCGGGACGCGCGTGTATACTGAGTAAACCCGAAGAACGCAGTAAAATATCGCAATGGACAACTGTATGGCCGAATTCTACACAGGTACACCAGAAGGAATGGCATGCAGTAACCAAGCCTTGTCACTGGTAATGGCAGTGGGGCCTATTTGAGTTCAGGGGTTGATTAGTTTGTGTGCAGTAATAATTTTGTGTGGATTCACGTTTATGCGGGATAAATGGCTGTCGCAATGCAAGGTTCTTTTTCATGAATAAGTAGCGCAGCGTTCAAAGTGAACAACGGCTTCGTTGCAACAGTACCTCTAATGAGGCATTTTGCACGGAGAAGTGTGAGCTTACAAGCATCTGTGACAATACATGAGCGAAGTTGTCAACCGGCGAAGTTGAGTTCTTTTGTTATCGGGTGGGGATGTGGTTTGGGCTAACAGTAACGAGATGATCTCATATAAACGTGTAACCAAGATAGATTGATGATGAGTTTGTTTCACAAATACAAACCGATGCTCTCGCACAAACGTCGTTAGTTTAGAGGTTGCATCTTGACCTGCTTCGCTAGATCACTTTATGCATAATGGCTAGTTCGGTGAAACGGTGAAACGTGTCCCATACAACCGTTACCTACTGTTCACTACTAGGGGACGGTGTTTTCTAACTCATCGTGACAATCGAGATATTCTATCAGTCGTATGTGAATAAACGAAACACTGACCATCTAGTGCATATTTTCACCGGTGGATGCACCGGATGCAAACAGAAATGAGCTTGTTGTAACACTATTAAACCACGGATGATTTTGGGAAAAATGCTTTCAGTATGGAGGTTATATCATGAAGGCTGTTTACTGAGCACCACGATCACCTGCGCATGCTCCTAATTACTCTTACTGACGGTTTTGCTCACTGTCAACAATACAAAGGTCATCCAAATTACCATATGCACGGTGAACATTGTTCACCTGCGACGGTCGGAAACATCCTATTTGCGATGAATATGATGAAAATAGGTCAGTTCAATCCGCAAGCCCAACTGTCACCATTAGAGCGTTAACGGTATTCGTCAACGTCTGATGGTGACAGTTGGAAACATCCAATTGTTTTGCAGGGCACACATCCTGTAGTAAGGCGAGTTTCACACCAGTTTACTGACCAACGACATTTCACTGAACGCAAAATCCCTTATTGCCTTCACGTTAGTATGAGAATAACACCCGCTTAATCCCATATTTTTCGTGACCAACTATCACCGGGTGGTGTCGTAACCAATTTCTCACATTCCCTAGACATCCGCATTTAAACGATGGTCTTCAATGATTTCCACCAAATTCTCTATGGTGTTTCTGCTACCGCGAGCGTCATCCGTCACACCACTCCTACCAGCACGTCCTAGAGGGGTTTCCTTGCCGGCGCTTACATCGGACTGGACAGCTACGTTGACGTCAGTGTGGAGAATACAATTAACGTAATGCTATCATCAGCGTCCTTCGTCACGGGGCGATTAGATACCTTGTCAGTCCAAGAGGGTTTACTTAGCAGCTCGTACATCTGATTGGTCAGCTACATTGACGTCAGTGTGCGGAATATAAGTAACGTACTATTTATAATGTTACCAGTAGTATATAAGCATTTCTATTCTGAATTTTACACGTTTTGGAGGTTGTGATAGTAGATTCAGCGGCAAGTATTGTCTCAAAAGTATGATGCAAATTGAAACTGAGTAGACTCACTGGTGTCACTGTTGTAGGGAGGTCAGGTGTAAAGGGTAGTTTTGGTAGGGAGATGGTGCCGACGCATTAGGCCAATCGAACACCTTAAATGAAATTGAACTTTTGGAAGAGGAAAACCGAAATTGTGGCAGGAAACTAGGTTGGTTAAATCCGAACGATATGTTCAGCGGTATAGAATGCGGCGGTTGGGCCCGGGTGAAAAATTTGTTTGTGGTTGCGATTACGGCTCAAGTGGGCGAGAGGCTGTGGTCGAGATTCTGAAGAAAGTAGTTGCGGCAGTGCCATCAGACTGGGTATGGCAGTGCCATGCCATCATTGCACTGACATACTTC
>SJOL01002575.1:8411-21292 GCA_004794785.1 Opisthorchis felineus
CTATTAACATAAGACATCAATTCACAAAATGTACAAACCTCGACATTAGATACTCTTCGACAACAAATGGTCCACTAGGACTACAAAAGTACGAACCAAAGGAGCAAACAGGCTCCCACGTGAGACAGACACACGTGCGTAAGGTCGGCCACAAATGGCTAGATGACCTCAAGGCTAAGTGGGTGAAGTGGTGAGGACAAACAAACGTCAGTTCATATGGAGGCATTAAACACAAAAGTGGGGCGGGGGTTACAAGTAGGGACAAGAAACGTGGGGAATTTCAAATGTCAAAGTAATGGACGATACAATTGTATTCATATTATTTGACAAGTAGATGGCATAGCGACTGTGGCATGACCGGGCGGCTTTAAATGGAACAAATCGGAAAATGAAACAAAGACTGGAGAGGTGAGGCCAAGGAGACATTGCCGTGATGTATCCCAAAACTGGTTGGTGAGCCAAAGTGAGTCTTTCTTTTGATGACACTTATTCGAAATACTAAAAACCTAAGCAATCATCGTTCCGTTACGATGTTTCCAACGTGCCAGACATCCAGTTTGGGTGGCCACCAAGAAGCAGCTGGTCTGAGCGGCCTTTTCGGAGTGCGACGTTTTATGGGACTTGATTCCTTTTTCTTAGTGTTTACCATGGCTAGCGTTTAGAGAAATTGCTACCTGGCATTTTTAGGAGTGAATTCCAAAAAAGCTCCCGGTTTTGGTTAATTTACGAAACTGTGCTTTGCAGTCGTGACATGTTCCCGGCCTAACAAGACCAAATTTGTCGCGGGTTGTAGGTGTAGTGAACTTTTGGATAACGGATAGTACCTGCTGTATTGGCGAGATTTTAACTTTGCTAGCATAAAGATCCTCTGGTACTGACGAGCTACCGCCCAGGATACAACCAACCAGTCAGCAAGTCTTTTGATGGGTTACCCATTAATGGAAATGTGACCCGTGAAGAACTGAGGGCGCGGAACGCCTTTTTGAAGTATGTATCACCATGATATAGGCTCGGCAGTATTTTAAAGGTAAGAAGGGTATGCACTGACCTCCGAAGTCAACCAAAGCAGCCGTGTCAAACGGCGAACTCAGTTTTGGAGCGAATTTTTCGCCAAGGCAGACGACGTGTTGTGTTTGTCACCAAGCTCTGTGGGTGTAGTCTTATTCTTCCGGGCATTTCTATTCTATTCACAATTTTTGTCCACACACGGTTCATTTTTTCTTTATGCAATTTTAGGGGTGGGTAAAGTTGCTGTCATCCACCGTCCACATCGTCCTGAGGGTTTCTTTGCGTCTGACGTTAGAAATGTGGGCACAAGGTCTAGCCTTCCTAACGGCGGATTGCGCAGATATTTATCGACTTGTCATGTATGTTGCAGTTGAATGCCAGTATTTTTCGCCTTGTGTGAATGGTTCAGCTGTTCAAAAAGATAATGGGCAAGCAGTATTATATCGTGATGGTTTAAACAGACACATTTTGAACAAAAATGCTCCTCAGCGAAGCTTTGCTCGACAGTGACGTAGCGCCAGGCTATCTTCGTGCACGCCGAGTAATCAGAAAGCACTATGGTCCAAACACGTGTAATAGGTTTCTGGGTGAGAAACACATGCCAGTTCTTACCACAAACCCATAAACGTTGTCAGACGATAGAAGCCTTAGACAATACTTAGGTGGTCACCCTCCATAAATGTATTTGGTTGCCCGGCGCACACCGGATTTGGAATTCAGATGCAGTGGATTTGCTTCGTGGGAGTTTCCTGAGTTACTCAGGTTGCTTAGGCTGGTTTTTATTCGCTTGATGCGTCTGGATAAATACACTTTTTCCAAGCGGTGGTACCAGTGTTCCCAATTTGGAAGAAACTGCCAGCTTCTGTGGGGGGATTACGCTCAAACCTGGATCCGTGCTATGCAATCTGTAGTTGTTGGGCATGCGCCAATCCCAAAAATATGTCAAGCACCTAGTTGTGTGTAGCTTAAACCTGATAAATTTACAATCGACCCTGGTTTGGCCGGGCAGCCATCAGCATCGTGATACGATCATTTTCAGTCTGCATGCTTATCCACAACCACAGGCTGTCTTCTGTAGTCCTCGTGTTCGTTCGACCACTGGTGTCCACGTGGTAGGTGACCTCACCGTGAATACTATGGTGAATTTTTGTGGGTGTTTGTATCGAGTAGGCTGTCGCGCCACGAAGCATTGACTTTCATCAGTAGTTGGTACTGCCTGCATGCGCCTCCTCTCTCTGAAAAGGTCGCTTAAAAAGCAGTATGCCACGATATCGGAATTTAGTAGCCCATAGAGCTACAGGAAGAAGTGCTTCGTGAAACTGCTGCCGTTGATATTTTGCGATCAGATGAGCATCATACTAATATTTTAATATCGTGTAACTTTCGAAAAGCACAACCTGAAGTCACACTGCTGCTGGTATAATTTGGTAACCGGAGTTACTTGCTGCCATGGCTCTGCTGTCTATACCATTTGTAAGGCCACTGCAAGAAGCTTATTAGAGTCACGAAAGTTATTGAATGGCCCTCCAACTAACTGCAGTAAATGCAGCGATTTTGCTGCTGTATTCGGTGTGCTTCTGAATGCTGAGACCTATCCCGCAAGGTTTTACGGTCACAAAAACAAACAAACTTTGAGCGACAGAAAGAAAGAACAGTTTTTCCTGCTCTCCAAGAGGCAAATATGGCATATGATGATCATACCGTTGTTATCCCAGCAGGTTCAGTTGTTTGTTTCTAGAAATACGTGAGGGCAAATAGGTTGACCTTTTATTTTTTCTAAATATATGGGTCCCAGGGCCACACAAGAAAACAATGTTGACAAACGCCACGTGCAATTCAGCTTATTAATCTAATAAACTGCGACTTTTGGTAAAGAAATTTCCAAATAAATTCAGCTTGGGTGGGTGCGAGCTCAAGGTCCCTTAATCAGTAGAGCGCGTGAATTTGGACATTGTACTTGCGATAGGCAGCCACTGTAAATGGGATTCCATATGGTTACTATGATAAGAGATTGGCTTTTAACATCTTGGCGCAGTCCATCGTTTGGTTCTACTTCGTATTCCCGTTAAATGATGCATGAATTCTTTATTAAGCAGTCAAGAGTGTGTGACAGTCTGCTTCTCATCGTAGAGCTTCTCCCCTCGGGTGGACTGTAAGTTACTCAAAACCCATCCAAAAAGATGATGTCCTTTGGACTGAATGCATACACCTAAAATCAACCGTTGATGACTACCTGCCCAGCTGCGTTGAATTGGCTCCACCGACCAAATTTTCTTCCAAAATTGCACACAACAGAGAGTAGAGGTCATACACAACGGGGTGACGGAACACTTCTCCCAAAAACTCTATCGATTTATTCACAGTAGGTTAGCGGAACGAACATATCCGGCTGGGTTGGAGGTTTTTGAACTCATATACGCTTTATAAGGAATGTTGAAGATAGCATTCGTGAAAAGCCTTTTGTTTTTTTTTGGCCTTTTTGTTACCAATGGCAACCATTTAGGTTCAAATCAGAGGTGATTGGTGGGCTCGGGAAGTCTCCAGCTTTGGAAAAATTATTCCATTTTTATCCCATAATCGACAAGGTTAAACCTTCTTAACTAAATCCGATAACCGTTGATTGCAATTGATTAGTTGCAAAGGCTGATTCAGTGTCATAGGTTCTGGAAAGCGCAGATCTAGGTATCGGTACGTTGAAGAAAAAATGACTTTACACTGAATGTATGGTGCATTGCGCAAATGGACAAACCGGCTGGCCTCTATTCTAAAGAGGACTTAGCTGTCAGGGTTTTCTAATTCATGTAAATTTCTGTTAATGCCTAAGACTAGGTAAGCACCGTGAAGAGACTGGCGAATCCCTACCTGGTTTAGCTGAAAGTGCCGTAGGCCAGATAACTGAATACTTGGATGATTGAACGCTTGTATATCAAAGTCCAAGGAACCAGATAAGTGGGTCAGACAAAAGAGTTCTAGCGAGCGCAATATGGTCCAGGTAAGATCTTGCCTTACCGGAAAATGTTATAAAATGGTTGGGGAAACATGGCAGAGTGCGCAAGACGATACCTAATGCACCATCATACTGCCTACATCGAACTGTCCTCGATCTCAGGTAGTGTAATGGCATATATTGGCAATCTTAGCTCGAATTTGATGACTTGACTACTGAGTGTAGATCAATCCTAATTGTGGTGAACGTTCAGTTTTTCTTTCTTCTTAAGGAATTATATCCTGTCCGATGACTCCTATAACTCTCTAGGCCTTATTGATCTCATCCCATCTCATCTTCTTCCCAAGCTTCGACCTGCGGTAATACGTGCTATGGATGTCCCGTTTGGCCATTATCCACTCCACTCGATCTGTGCATTACATCCGAAGGGATCCCCGACCGAAAAAAAAATACTACCTGCGATATTACACCGGTCTTCCTCTCCCTGCGGAATCCCCTGGAAAACCTACAACATCCCGCTGCTCACAAAACTGCGCACCCGAGGGCAACTACCTCAAACACGACGTCCATCACGGGGCTGTCCAGAAACTGAAGTATCTCAGTGCAGTGACGGCACGGCACTGTCATACCCGGTTTGATAGCATACCCGTAACTACTAACTCCTTACTTTGACTGCGCACGCTCGCCCACTCGCTTACTCGTTCCCTTACCTACAACCACAATCAAATTTGCCACCGGGAGGCGTTCCTTTCAATTTGCTGAACCTTCCATCGGATCTGAACATCTCGGTGTCTTTTACTTTGTACCCCTCACCAAGTCAGTTCGCGTTCCTTCTTGTGCGTTTTCGTGAACTCCTCCCAAGGAACTTTTAGACCCGACCCCGCTCCAGCAGCAACACTAGTGAGTCTCTCTAGTTTCACTGCACACGGTGATTCTGAGTTTCCTACTACCATTTATCCGTACCGCATGTTCCCCCACTTACGCTTTTCGTGACTCTGGCCATACGCCCAACAGCCCAAGGCTACGATGCCTCAGTAACGGATTTAGGCTTTAGTTCAAATCAGCCGGCCAGATCGTGCCAGTTCTGCTGCCTCTCCTGATCCGTTATTCTGGTTCCACTTTTCCTGCAGATTGAAGTTTTTCTTTTATTATTTTTATCACGTACCAGGCAGGAAACCTCTTGCTATGCCCTCCCTCGTATTGTTTTTGCCCGCCACTTTCAAATCCTAATGATCGTACCTTGTCTCATCTGATATGTTCCCCATAAGAAAGAGCCCTTTTAATTTTGGTTCCCTACCCATGCCGCCTCAGGCGTGTTCAAGTCTATTTCGGATAATGCCCACTCTTTATGTTGCCGTCCCTATTCCACGGAATTCCCAGTACCCACAAACCCCACCAGTCATGCTCTTATTCTGACTGTAAATTTATGACCATGCCTGAAGGTATGCTACCCACTAGTTGGGAATAAACATTATTATTATTATTGTTAAGTCAACATCGTACGATCTTACTTCGATTTCTGGGTGGCTAAACGAACGACAGGGTGTTTGCATAGGTTGATAAAAGAATGAATGCTTCCAGTGCCAAAGGCTATTGGTTAGCCAGGTCCGTCAACATGGACTCATTCAAGAAGATAAAAAATCGCAGAACCCTGGGTTACAGCTGAAAACCTGCCCAGATATAAACCTTAATCCGGGTGCCCAGGAGCGAGACAAGGCAAATACTGACCAAACGAAGCACTGAAAATAGTATCAGCAGAAAACTTCGAGGAGGGGAAAGTGAGGGCTTTCGATTTAGGGTGGATTTCCAATGCCATGGGATCCATACGTGGAGGAAAGGCAAGGGTTTGCTACAGTTGGGAAGAGGATAGCAGGGAGCATAGCATTCTAGTTTGGTCAAGGAGCAAGGGCAATTCTGCACTGATGACCCATTGGATGAACATAGCAGAACGTCATTAAAACGGGGAGGATAATATCGACGGCTTCATGACGCGCCTAATCGGCTAGAGGGTAAACCTGGTCAAGCATCCAAAATACACCAAGTAGGGGTAGTTGAGAACTGACTGTGAAGAAAACCAGGGCGAACGGACAAAGGGAATGAGGACGTTGCATTGTGACTAGAATTTGCTTGGCATCGGGTGCGGAAGGCCATCTGCCGAAACGAGGGAAATGGGCTTGTGAAGAGAAAAAGCGGATATACGAACCACCAAATTATCACCACGTTCCACAACCGATGTCACCCGTATTGGGGGCGAAAACTCTTCCAGTGAATTGCTCAGATCAGTGGACCACCCAAGGAAGAAAGATAAAAACCCCTTGAATGTGGTTGTGGTGGGCTGCAAAATGAGTGGCCCAGAAGGAGAGTTACTGCATCGCCCCCCAAAGTGGGCCATAAGTCCTGCGTTTTGCGAAACCCCTGCAACGACCGGTTGCCAAGAGCAGTCGCATAACATGATGGTGCACACAACGATAGGTCAACGGACCTGGGATTATTGTGCATGAAAATTACCAACAAAATAACGACAGTTCTTGGTAGAGGGACAGGAAGCACTACTGAAAATGGGGGATAATGCACCACGTCTTGTAGATAATCCTTCGCGCTTTTTTTGCCCGAAGGATAGTGACAGGCCCATTTGTGATGGAGGGCTCGACAGATTTTATTCCGTCCGTGAAGTCGGCAGGAGAAAGATATTGATGTTGGTTCGCTGTAACCGGCCAACGCTTACTGTCTGGACCGAATGGCATTCCGTCTGTATTTATGGGGGCTTGATTGCCGGATAACGCAGACCCGTTTATGTTGTTCTTCTTTACTAGATTTGTACCGTGTTTCTATACGTGATACTTAAGAAGAACCCCCTGAAAATCATCGGTCCGTTCTATCACAGTAAGCATAAACGATGTTTACACAACAGCGCTTTTTTCGGCTGAACAGAAAAACTTCACTGTTCTTTTGGGAAGCAAATGAAAGCAAATGAAAAAGACGGTTGGGTGCCCACACGACCACCCACGCAGTATCAAATCAGTTATTTGCGCCGAAATTCTTCATATACGACTTATTCACTCATGACCATGCAGAACAACTTTCAGGAGCCTCATATATATACATATATATAAAGCTGTTATTTTGTCCCGGTCACCTGTCCTTATATTGTCAAGTAATATATGACATGACCACCACGTAAATTCTTCAAAACCAGCGAGTTAGCGCTTCCGTTTACCTCCTTAGACGCCCGTCGGCCCCCGGCGCAGGACGTGTTAACATCCGTTCAAATGGTAATCTGTTTCGCTCTGTCTCTTTTACCTTCTCATGAGGATCTCGTTCTTTTTATTTAAAAACTGACGTGATGCTTCCCAACTTCATGGAGCAAGCAGCAAGCTGAGTATACCACTTTTCCGCCACGCTCAGTTTTTGCATACATGCAGACGGTCGACCAAACCGAGCAGCCTCCCACGCAGATACTACCACGTTGTCCACGACTTGTACAGCCCCCCACTGCGTGTCCTAAATGCCGGCGAGACAGTCCTCACAGCACCCACTACGTGCACGCTCAAAAGACAAGCACCCCACTGTACTGATTGCGTCTTGAATTCGATAGATTAAGCAGTTTCATCCTCAAATGGGAGGCCATGGGCCGTAGAATGGGAAGGGCTTAGCATCGGCACTGCACTCCATATCGGGGATGAGGAAAAGCGACAAAGGAAGTGGGCTATATAATAGTTGGCTTTGGTTGGTTTTGGACGGCATCCAACACGGTTACAGTAGCAATAACATAGGTAGCCAGCACAAGGTGCTAATGTAACGGGTGTTTTGAGGCCAGACTCTCCTAGTTCAGCGGTAGGCCTTTTTAGTGAAAATCCTTGCGGTGACGACGTTCGGCAAAACATTTTCTATAGGGAATAGGTAAGCGGGCGGGGACCTGCATCTGAAGGACATGCGTGAAGTCTTTCGAGAGTTGAAAGGCAGAACAGGAACCGCTTGTGGCAGTTTGAGCGCTTCCTAAACGCCTAACGGGTTTATTAAGTGTTGACAATACGGCATATTTCGAATTTGTTGCGGCCTGCACCAAGGTCACCGCCATACCTCTTGGTCAATTAAACCAATCAGAACGCTCGGTTTCTCGCCGCCCCACCAGCCTTGAATAAGCCGGTTGCTGACACCGAGACCGATGTGCTTTCCGTGTGGTTCGACGGGACCTAATCTTAAGCCCGTTGTGAAACAGAGAGAAGGAATGCGAAAACGTCACAGTGTGACAACCTTGGCTTCTCCTCAATTGAGTGTGTTAATATCCGGCTAACTCTACACGCTTAAAAATTCTTCTTACCAGATGGGCCGGATTCTACGGGAACATTGAGGGGCAGATAATGTTCGAGATTCCTCACTTAGGTGAGGAGCTAGTGTATGTATTTTCTTCTTTGGGTCCCAAGATATGGCTCTCGCACAAAGTCCCAAGAAATGAAATTTCCTCTATTAATGCATGCTCCGCAAGACAGTCGTCATCAGTAGAAATACAGCATTAGTAGATGCTGGTGGGTAGCTGTACAATCAAGAAAAAACGGTGCGTCCTCAAGCAGTGGTGTGACAGCTGTCAAAATAGAAATCAGCCAGTAGCATAGCAGCCAGCAGCTAGCAACATAAGATTAATCATGGACAACACAATATCAGTGTCCAACTTTGATTCTTGGCTGCCCTAAAACCATGCTTTATTTTAAAGTCTCATTGTGAAGCAAAGAATAAAACTGGACGGGGAAGGGACTTATTGCTAGCTTACTAAAATCATTTCCAGGTGCCTACACCTCTAGTCACTCATTCAGTCAACCTGGATGGATGGCGAGATGGCTCAGGGGTTAGAGCCCGAATTCACTGACCGGAAGGTCCGTGGTTCGAACCTCGTTTCTGCACTTGAACTCCTGTTGTCTAGGGTCGGGCAGCCTGGCAGCCCCCGTGTCTCCTTTTGGTGGCATGGCAGTTTGGTACCGAAAGGGTGTTACAGCTGAACCATTATTATTATTTATTATTAAACCGGTTAGAAACTGATAACAAGAAAGCCAGTGACGTCGATTAGTAGCCATATCTTGCAGCGTCTGCAGCCAGACGCAGTGCGGATCACACGGTCCTCATCCTGGAAGGTGAGTCGCACCGGCGGCACCCGAACTTTCTGCAATGTCTTTCATAACTCTCTGCCAGGTCAAGGGTTGTCCAACTCTCTGCTTCCGCCACTCTCTTCGGCTTCTGGTGCTGGACACATTCTTCAATGGAACTCCCCGTTGCTGAACCGAAAACTCACTTTCTAATTGCTTCGTTGCAGATTCGCCGACACCGACCCTGTCTAGGCTTGGGCAACCTGACAGTATCCCAGCCCTCGTGCCTCCGGGTTGCATGGCAGTTAGGCACCGAAAGGGTGCTACAGCTGAATATTTTTTTGAAGACATCTCAGTTCCGCTGCTCAAACAGGCCATGCCTCAGCCGTACAGCAAAATAGCCCGCCCTGTAGCCTGATACACACGTCCCTTGAGATTCAGGGATATACCGCTTTGACGCCATAGGTGTCTCAAATTATTAAACGCGACTCTAGCCTTGTAGAGTCGTGCATTGACCTCATCTGCGACACAACAGTCAAAACTAATGCAACTTCCAAAATAGGTTAACCTCTCCACAAATTCGAGTGCCTTTCCCTGGATTTTAAGTGGCGCATTTAATGACTGCATGTCCAGTAGCATGGCCTTACACTTTGTCGGTGCAAGGTGCATGACGGCATGACTATGGTTAGTTCATCCAAAAACATCTTCGCCTTCTCTTCGAAAAGGAGAACGATGTCGTCTGCAAATTCCAAATCGACCAGGTTTTCGCCACAGGCTATTTGAACACCGAGGTCTTCAAGACCTTCCGTTCTGTTCTATTCTGTTCAAAAACGTCCGTGGGCATTCCTTGATGGACAATCGTGTTAAGGAGAACAGACCGGTTAACCGAATCGAATGCGCCTTAAAAGTCCAAGAATACCAAAATTACGGGTCGCTTTTACATATGACGTTGTTCTAGCACCTGATGCGGTGTGTCGATTCCGTCAACATAACCCCTACCAGGCCGGAATCCCGCTTGCTGCTTTCGGGTCAGTGTTTCACGAGCCACCATAGGGCGACGAAACACAGGTGACGCCAGCAGTCTCGTTACGACCGGGGTAAAGTTGATCCCGCTTTGGTTACCACACTCACTACGAGCCCCCTTTTTTGAAAATGGGCACTGTCACCGACTCTCCTCAGTTGTCTGAGACGGCCCCCCTTTCCCAAATGCAGGCAAACAGATCGGACAAACGCTGACTGAGGACTTCACCCCCATCTTTGAACAATGCGGGTGGGAGGTCACTCGGACTTGGAGTTCGGTAGCGCCTGAGAGAAAATATGCAGTTGTAAACCTCAGGTCGTAGGGGTTCCACGTTCACCGTCCAGGATTCTACGTCAGCTTTAGGCCCCAGGCGAGTAGCAGCTGGTGGCCACGATAATTGTTGTTCGATTTCTTTGGCCCAATGGTCGAGGCATTCTTTGTACAAGATGGTCGCTCCATTTTCGTCCTTGATGGTTTCGCTCGCAGGTGGCTCCCGGGGACTGATCGCACGGATCAACTGAAATAATCTTCGGGCATTACCGGCTTTCTGGGCCTCTTCCATTTCCTTGGCTTTCTGTGTCCACCACACTTCACGGTCGGCTTGCACGCTCGCCTTCACTTGACGTCTGATAATTCGTCGTGTCAAGTTATGTTCGGGGCCGGCTGGGATATTTCTCCGAGATTTAAGGAGTGCCACCGTTCGGTCGGATATCCAGTGCTTGAGTGAGCCTCGTGGTGCCGTACCACAGGCAGAATTCCCAGCACTATGCAAAGAAGTGGCAATCTCGTCCCAGTATGAGTTCGCATCTGATGGTGGAGCATTTGGAAGAGATTCTAGGAGACGATTCTGGTAAGTTCGTCTAACATCCGGGTCTGCCAGTCTTTCAGTTGCCAAGCGATTTGTCCGCACCTTACGCGGCCCTGGAAAACGTAGGGAGAAGCGACTCCGGACGAGTGCGTGGTCAGAATCCACAAATGTGTTCCAAAACGACCGACAGTCAGTTATTGATCCACGCCATCGGTAACTGATGGCAATGTGATCAATTTGAGTTCGTAGCCTGCACCCTTTTGGAGGACGACTTCGGCTATTTCGGAAGTTAGCACTGCACAAAAGCAGCCTGTGAACCATAAGCACACAGCTGTGGCGGTCGTTCGCCATTGTCCGTACGTACCGAGTCCAATACGTGTCGACTACCTAACTGAGTCTCAGATGCGCTAAACCTGCCCACTTGTGCATTCAGGTGTCCGGCAACCCCTACGATATGTGAGCTTTTAGCTAGTCGCAACAGAGCATTCATGGCGTCATAAAACTTGTCTTTGATGGTGTCAGAGCTACAGACAAACAGATATCGATCAACTTCCCGCTTGTGAGACTCCTTCACAGACATTGCCAGCCGAGCCGCCCAGAGACGAGTCTCAACGGATATCCAGTCAAGCAACGATCTGTCCATTCGGTGACTCGGGACGATACCAATGCCTGCATATTCGGCCGCAACAGCCTCTAGATCGCCAGAGGTGCGCAGCCAGAAGCGAGTGAAGAATGATTGAGCGGTTAGCTCAACCACTGTTCTTGCATCTTAAATTTTCTTCTGATACACAGCACATATCAATGTCAAGCGCGTCCAGTGTGAGAGCAAGAGCAGCTCGTTTTCCTGCTTGTTGCAGAGTGTGGACATTAAAAGCAGCCAGGCAGACTAGGTGGCGAAACATGAAGACTGATTTCGAGATGCCAGAGGATGTCAGCGCCGGATGGCGCGCAGATGTTGCTTGCAAAATCGATGCAGAAAGAACTGAATCATCAGTCCTAACTGACGGACCTACAAGTAGAGAGTTACTAATGGGGTGGGAGAGGAAGATGGAAAAGTGTGTGTGTAATAACGGTATTTTCCTCAGCTGGCACCACGCGACGGCTGATGTAGCATGAGTTTAGTTGTGTGTTCAATTCATGGTTGTACGTGGGCTGGGATACTGTCAGGGCGCGCACACCTAGACAGGGGGACAATCAGGGTCCTCAACCAAAGCCTTTGGTTCAAAATTTTGACCACAAAACATTGGATTTTGGCGGGAAATGCAAGTGCATTTCAATTTTTACAGAAAAAGTCGCCATATACGTTCTAACCCCTAACTTGGAGGAACAGGAGGCTGTGCTCGTCAGATCTCTAACTGTTGACCATCCTGGAATGAGGGACTGTAAATGTTCGCGGAGGTACACAAACCGTCACACCACGGTAAGGTCCAGTAACTTCGTAACCGGTACTGAAACATGAGAAAGCATGCGTCATGAAGAGCATGAATAATTTTTTCACTCGGGATAGGACATCTCAGTGGTAAGAAGAAAAAAGTTGGCGTACACTATCCCAGACAGCTGAAAAGCGCCGCCAAAACACCCGAGACGGAAGCATTGGTGAAATGGGCGGAAGTGACTGGATGCAGATAATGAGGAGGAGGATCGGAAGGTCCATTTGGGGCGGAGGAACTGACAGCATGATTCAGGATGGTTAGCTGAGAAGAGGTTGATGATCTACCGTGAGTCACCATCGTGGTTCGGAAGTCGACTTGGGAATAGACTATCTGGGGTAGCAGTGTGGTGATTGCGAAAACCTCTCGCCGGTCTGCCTAGTCTGTGTGTGTCGAGTGAGTAAGCCAATCAGTGTTGTGTACAGTGAAATCAGCGACAATACAAAGTCTAGGGATGGAAGAGACTGGACCTTACCGTGGTGTGACAGTTTGCGCACCTCAGCGACCCATTGAGCTATACTGGGGCGTGTCCCCGCGATACTCACAGTCTCTCATACCAGGTTGGTCAATGGTTAGAGGTCTGACGAAC
>SJOL01002575.1:24959-83491 GCA_004794785.1 Opisthorchis felineus
GTGCTGTTTTCCACGCCCAATTTAGAGTGGCGGAAGCAGAGAGGTGGCCAACCCTTGACCTGGCAGAGGGGTATGAAGGAGATTACGAAACGCTTGGGTGCTACTCGCCTTCCACGATGGGGACCGAGTGATTCTCACTGCGCCTGGTTGGAGCCACTGCAAGATATGGCTGCCAACCGATGTCAGTGGCGATCTTGTTGTCACTTTCTATCCAGATTGCCTGAATGAGTGTCTGGGGGTGTAGGCACTTCGGAATGATTGTAGTAAGCTAGCACTAAGTCCCTTCCCCGTCCACCTGTATTCTTTTCTTCACAATAAGGCTTTCAAATAAAACATGGTTGTACGGCAGCGAAGCATCGGTGTTGAACACTGATGTCATGCTGTCGATGATGATGATGCTAGGGATGGAATATGGCCCTAGCACAGCTTCGCAGTTAGCATTCAACAAGAGAAGTTGTGGTGCCTCATTACTACCTGCAGACGCAGCAAAAGTATTTGTGGGTTTTTGGGAGACTGCCTTCTAGTCACATAGGTCGAAAACCCGCACTGTTAGTATCAAGTGAGTTCAGTGTCGTGACAGAAAGAGGAATGGATGTGAACGAAGGCCTCACTTTTGAAACGTGTTAATGTGCGCCTTAAGGTTCAGGAACCTCGGCATACATGTCGCAGGCCAGCATTAAGCCCTCTCCACCCCGCCCTTCACAATAAGGCTTTAAAATGAAGTATACTTGTCCAACAGTCAAGTGTAGCTGTTCAACAATGATTTCGATGTATCGACGGCAGAGATATTTTTTACGTGGGTCACGTCAAGCACATGCAATAGTGAAAGCCTTTTTTGTAACGAAAACGTTGCTGTGAAAAACTTCTAGGAACACTTGTTTTGTCGCCAGTCATTTGCTAACAAATTGTGGTACATGCAAGCGCTCGTCTACGCGGATTTTTTCATTCGAGTGTGTCCTTATGTTTTCAGCTCTACTGATTCCGTTTGCATGGGTCCGCTTGAGGCCGCGCTCGCCCGTGACTCCTTCGCTTCGGTGGATAGATTTGTGAAGGAAATAGCAGTAGGTCGTGTCTAATCCTCCGATCCTTTCTTGCCGTATCAGACGTCTGTTGCATTGGAAGAATCTCTAGGTGGACTTATGGCGGATGGTGGTGATAGTCTTCTATCAATGGATGTTATTCGAATGGAAACACTGTGGAAAAGCATTGCTCAACAGAAAATCGTCAGTCCTTTAAAATCTGTCTGCATTTTTCCCGCAGAAAATACATGCTCTGGACCATCTTTTCAGCAAATTGGCTAATAACAATCATGAGCGAGTAATAATGCGTATTTTGTGGGGTCTCGATTTGTTGATAGAGAAACAGGTGTTCCACCCTAGGTACCTTGGATTTCCTCGTCCCTTAACTTTTATTTTTTTTTTAGGGAAGTTGCTCACTCGCTGGTGTGTTCAGATCAGCTGCGCGTGGAATCTGCAGCCTTTTTCCGATGCGCCTTCAAACTTTTGTTGAAACTCATCTTTTTTCTAGACTACAAAGTTGGTTATCGGAGATTTCCTACCACTCAATTCTTTCAGAGTAATCGCGAGGTGTTTAATAAAAGCATTGAGAAGTCGTCACAGTTTATGGATTCGCCAGCAGACGACCGATTTAATCTTCGGTTCATTGATCCGGCGGTTGAAGTAGATCTGTGTTTCCCAACATCAACTTTCTAGCTCATACAACTTTTGCTTTCTCGAGAAATGTGCCTCATGCCTGCTTATTTTGCTATGCACGAACTGATCAGAAGCTTTCCTGTCGAACTCAGTGGTTCACCTCATAAAGTAATGAACTGGATCTGGTATCTCATTATTTCAGGCTATTCAAGACAGCGTTGCTTCTTTTATGGACAGTTTCGCACGGCCTGCCCGTCTGCTATATTCACAAAGTAAGTATTGTGCTGCCCGTTTGCTTTCAAATTATTATGGCGACGTTTTACAGCACACTCAGTTTACGCAGGAATTGGCTCCCTTCACCCTCGCGGCGTTGCACTTCTGTACCCGCGGCACTGAACTACTAAAACATGTATCCTCACATTCGAAGATGTGACATAAGGGTTAATAATCTGTTATGAGAACAGGCAGTTAGCTGTGCTCGGTTTGTGTTCGTTATATTCTTAGGTCGTGAATTTTCCTCTGTATCGGGTATTTGGTTCAGGTTCCGTTCCATACTATCAGTCTGCTGTGTTATCTGTCAAACACCATCTCATCCAGTATTATCTTACCTGAAGGTTCTTTTACAAACCACTTAATGTTTACTTGTCTGCCCACACTATGTTCTGTGCATTGTTCCCGTAACATACGAAGACTTTTAAACTGTGGGGTTGATATTCATCTTTCCCACGTTATCTTTTGACTTCTGTGCGTGGTTTAGCATCCCTCATACCACGCTTCTCTTTCTTCATGCGTTGAGGACGCGGGTTAGCACAACAGTCAGCCATCTCTGCCAGCAGGAGTTAGAATACGGTACTCTTTTGGGGGAACTTCAAGAAGATTCGCCCGATGAATGTCGCTTTTGTGGAGCTGGTCTTCTTTAGACGACTTCAGAAAAACATTTATGGGTATTCTTCAGCTCTTAGGTTGCAGTGTAACCAACAACACAGTGGAAGTCTTATTCGGATGTATTGTGTCATATCAAAACCCGATGAATTGTTTAGAAAAACGTCTATCCGGAACCGAGAAGCCGAGTTAAGCGAAGCAGAGTGGCTTGTGCTGCGTATTTAGATGAAGTGCATCTCAGGATTTCTTTTCTAGTTAGTAAATATATCTCATCCTCTTATTTCATTTGGCGTTGGAAAACAATTTGGGATCACCTTTGAATGTGTTGTGCTATGTTCTGAGCCTTCTGCGTTTCGCTTGGTAATCAGACGTTACCCATTTCGACTCGCATCCCCGTTCTAGGTGTTCTTCAGTAATACTGCTAGAACCTTTAGCTGGAGCTACATTGGCAAAATTGCAAATAAAACTTGGAAGTCCGTATTCCTTTTTTTGTCCAAATCAGTACAAAGCCTACACTGAGTGTGCTAGAAACCTTTTCTCTCCCTCCGTACTGGGACTCACAGCTGATTACCAAGTGTCGTAGTGGACTCACAAGTTCGAATGATCATTTTTTTCATAGTTCATCAGTCTATCAAGCCTATTTGCGGCATCACACCACCGACCACCCCTGGTTTCCGCCTGGACTCAACCAACTTGCTTCTCACTGTGGTCAAAGGAGCCATGCGGTATCCAGACTTCTTAACAAGTTCGCAAACTCCACTCCTATGCTTCGTTTTGGGTCAGTTGCGCAGCACGGAACTGGTGGCTGGAATGCTGGACCCATCCACAGGGAAATCGGTACGTGACTGTTGTCCATCTGTTTTCATGTGAACTATTTGCATGGTGAGTAACTTCGAAATTTTGTATTTTTGTCTTCAGAAGACACGATCCATCGGTCTTGAGAAAGCGATAGTCGATTGGATTATTGAGCTGATGGAGATCACCGAGTCCACGGACGATCGAACTTGGGTGCGCACAACGTTTGAGCACCTAATAAGCGTGGTGATTACCTTCATGTTGAGCAGCACCATTCGGTTCAGTGAAATTGTTGTCAAGCTGAACACGAAAGTAAGATAACTGTCTGTCGCATGCGGTGTTGTTTCCTTTATACTTCTGGTTGACCCAGTTCACTCTGCTTTCATTTTTTTAATGAGGACTTCTCGAGGGCTCAATCTCATTAAGTGAACGCCTCAGGGAGGCGGAGGGCACAGCGCCATCGTATCCTTCCCCACAATGCAGGGAGCTGCGCCTCTCATCCCGCCCTCGAGGAGCAAACACGAAACGAACTGTTCTTGTTGCTCCAGCTGACAGTTACGCGGTCGGGCACCAGTATTCGCCACTGGTGCATGCTGTCTTTGATTATACCTCTTACTCCTGTAAGGGATCATTGCGTCACCTTAAGACTCACGTGAATACTGATTGTTACATATCACTGTTGTTGTAACGATCCTCTTGTTCTGGCGCGAATATTCTTGTCAACCCCCTCTACCCCGTCCGGTGTCGGCTAAACAGATTAGCCCCAACAGGATAAGGGGAGAATTATTCAGGCAACAGTGATGTGAATGCAGTGCTGCATATCCCGTAACTGATAGTTACATTGTTCTCCTTTTCAGTTGGAAGGCCGAAAGTGGACGAAATCAAGCCATTATGTGATGTGGTTTGTCTTGAACGTCACCTCGGGGTTTATCGGAAAGAATATGGTGAGTATTTCATACTGTGTGACTTCCGAAAGAAAATTTCTGTTCGTAAGGCATTTTGGCAAGGTGAGTGATGTTCCGTGCACTCGGTGTTCGAATGCGACGGAAGTTAACAAGTAATTTCGGAATTATTTCAGGATTTTTTGGCTGTAGGATCACACATCATACTTTCATTTATTCGGTTTGGCGACGTGTATGGTAAAAGAGAATACCTGGGAGCTTCGACGTAACAGCCGCATTGACTGGCGTCTGTAAACGTAGCTTGTCTATGTCTCTGACACGTCAGCGTGGAGTCTTCAGAACTGAAACGCTTATATATGGGCTCAGATAACTATGTTGTGCCGTTTCTTTGTTAGGTTAGCATATACAAGCGTGTACGATATACTGCAGCATGATATGAGGTGCTAGCCTGAATACCTTGGTGCAAATACCTTTGCCCTCCATTGCGCCACATCCTTTTGGCGTACTTTTAGGGGAAGTCCGGATGTGTTTTAAGCTTGAATTTGAAGCGTCTGATGTTATGAATAAACATAGGATATTAATAGACATAGTATACTCTGATCATAAACGAGAGATTCAGCTGGGTTCCAAGCGAGTCTCCCGTCAAAACCAAATTGATATTGAATGCGTGTATTTGTCGAGATAGGATATTAATATTTGAGATTTTTCTATTAGACTACGTTTATGCATGTTGGATGTTGAAACTTGTTTTTCGACTTGGATATGGGGAGTAGACAAAGGGAGATGGCGGTTGGTTTTCCAGAAGCGTGAAAGAGGCGAAGAGAGAAGTGAGGAGGGAAAAGCACTAGTTCCTCCCCAAAGAGACGATTTCGGCGATGCGGGACATTTCTCCGTTTCAACACCCCAGAGATATGATTCTGCCACAACTGATGAAAAAACACTTCCCGGTTCTCCAGCTGGTTCATTCGACCCCACACTACAGCGAAACGCCCCCTGTCACTAAAGCAGGCATACCATTCAACTGATACTTAATGAATGATGTCTTCGGACTTTCTGAATTAATATCAGCTGGCTCTTTTCTGTTCTGACACCGTGGTAGTGCAAACAATATTAAATAATCTAAATAATTCCGCCTCAAGATTTGGCATGTGCTCCACACCTGCAAAGTGTAAGGTGCTACTGCTAGACTGTGTGGGCTCGAACCCTAACCTCATGCTTGCGGTCGAGTCGATTGAGATAGTAGACAAGTTTGTCTATTTGGGTATCTGTATCACTCCCGGTAGTCTCGCGAAAGATGATACTTTCATCCGGATTGGGATGGCAAGAGCAGCTTTTGTGAACCTGCGTCACCTGTGGCGTAGGCATGACATTAGCTTGGCCGTCAAGGGTCTACTTTACAATGCTATGGTGGGATCAACCAAAGGTGGAAGCACATAGCCTCTAAACCTTCTAGTCACCATGTCACATTTCAGACTGACATGGCATAGGATACTACGATTACCCTTCATTCAACTGAGGTTAGACATGCGTTGTACACCATATAACCATACAACCCAACAGTTCGAGTAGCTCAAAATGCCTCCGGTTCGCGGATTTCGCTCCTTAGTGTTTTGAAATGTGACTTTGTTTTCCGTGCTAAACACGTCTCTGGTGTCTGTTGCATATCCACCCGTAACCGAGCTGACCAGTTGGGAATCGGATGGATAGAGATTCTTTACTTTCGGGATGTTCCACTTCATGCCCGCCGGATGCTTATATTCTCCTTTCCAGCTTTGACAGACCCATCTTATTGAATCCGATCCGCCGGCCTCTTTTGGCCTCTTCAGCCCTTTTATTGCTGTCAGTCTTTTAAAGCAGTTCCGAAGGATTAGTCAGCCAACTTTTGACTCCCATTGGTAACTGATTCAGTTTGTTTCCGACTGTCTCTCAACTGCTTTCAATGTCCTTATTTCCCAAATCCAAGTCTCGATTAATAAACTGACATTCCCACTCCCAAACTGGTCTCTCGGAAGTAAATCTTCTGAACATCAGTCCTCTTGCGACTACTACTTTGTGTTCAGTTTAACTACGCGCTACGTCATTTTGAATGCACTTACATACTCACAGCCAAGAGATTTTGCTTTCGATAACTATCTTGGCCCCGGTTTATTGATTTCAAATCTGAATATGTTGGGTTCATAGTAGCCTCAATAGCATCGTACGCACGCGAGTTCATCGTGGGTGTTCAGCCACCCACTACCAACCGGTCGGTTCTTTGCCCGTAGTTAATCGTTTTTCCATTGATTCTAATGAAAATTCGCGATACGCGTTCAGGACTTGAGGTGGTGTGATTTAGTCTTCCAACGCATTGTACAGTATCTTATACGGTCACAATTTTCGTTTCTCGCTACAGCTGACGGATTTTGTTCCATGTCTCCGATTGTTTGATATCTTGTTTCCTGATGCCGAAGATCCTGACCGTGCTGTGGAGTTACAAACTCTTGGCTGTGGAAAGCAAACCGATCGACGCCAGCCTGATGGCACATCAGATGCAGACGTGACTCTTATTCCAACGAAAGATAATAGTGATAGCGAGGCGTCTAGGCCTGGACGTGGGGGAGATGAAGAGAACGTCACAACTAACACAAAAGATACGGGAATGGAGTGTGATGCCGACTCCGGCGACGAGGTTTACTTGAGTAGTACATCTGCCGACGAATCTGATGATGCAAGCTCTCTCGGTAAGCTGATCCCTTTTTCTTATCAACGTCAGACCTTGTACTTAGCTGAACTTACACGATATCTCTTATCGGCATTGAAACTCCATCGATCTTTTCTTGCTAACTGATTTGTGGTTATTTAACCATGAAATTGATCCGAAGATTCTCTGACGAAGGTTTAATCTGCAAGTCCAAATAATTCGACCAGCCGGAGTTACGGGTTTCAATTCGATCAGGCGTCCGTAAAAGTTAATTTGTTCCGTATTTTTAGTTGTGGGTCATAAATCTCATTGTATGCTTGTCACATTTTATGTAGAGACTCGGCAAGCACTATTCGCCAAAATGTCGACGGCGTTACTCAGTCATTGTAAACGTTAAAGTCCAACCCTTAGCAGATCCTGTCAGTCGCTTGTTTCTATTTACATGTAACCCCTAAAACGTGATTGGCTGACGGAGGGACTCGCATGCATTCATCTTCCGGATTCCAGTGTCATGTGGACAACGTGTTTATCATTAGCCTAGTTCACACCATACTTAGCACAGGAGCAGCGAAGATGCTAATTTCTTATAACGTTTTCTTTGAACATCGTTCAGCAATCCTCCCTCCCACAAGGCATCGCACAGCTGCCAGTCGTCGACGTCATTGTCGTCTGATGCATCTGGCCACTTCCCCAGTTTGTCTGTGGCAGCATGTATTGCGAAAAAGCCGCACTGGTCACGATCACCTACCGCGTGTCATGCCTCCAGCGCTGAGACCTACTGAAGCCCGTATTTCCTACCGAATGCGCATCCTCTTGGATGTCATAGTGAGCACAGACCCGACGGGATCCATTTCTCCGGTGTTAGCACAGTTGACCTGGCGGCAGTTGTTCATCATTCTCAATGCATGTAAGTGTTGCTACTGGTTACCTGCTGCGCTGAGTTCTCGTCGTTCCAGAAACTTTCTTGGTTAGAACTAATCTAGTAACCGATTTAAAATCTGTATGTGTACTTGCCTCTCACCAACAAGAGTCCCAGTCGGTAACTCGGAGATCCGGCCTGGCATCGCATCACTGGTCAGCGTTTACCGTTTTCCCCATGTGTCCTACTGTTTCAGACAGCACGGATAACGAGGCCAGTCAACTGATCCAACACCTGGTGGATATGTTTTGGTTCAATGGGGAGGAGGATCCTGGTAATCCGTCCACTTTTTCCCGGTTGTGGCCAAAACTGATCGAGAATGGGTCCGTATTTTTGCCCTACGGTTTGGTTGCACATGGACGCCTACGACCTTTATCACATCACCTTATTCGTATTATGTCCATTCATCTACGGATGCTGTGAGTTCCGCTTCTCCGCCTTTTCAGCTTAATGGCTTACACCACTGTTCACTGTTAACCTTGTTGCGTCTATGTCGGTATCAAGTCGCTGCACTAACCATCTTTGTAAACAGTGCCTCGTGTTAGAGGTGGTATGCAACAGCGGTGCAGATTTTGGTTCATTTAGGACTAACGTCAGTAGCACCCAAATACAGCGTGCATCACGTACGGTTTTTCACCGATGCGGAAGACTCATTCAGCCGGACCTTGGTTTTGCAATGTTTACTTCATATTCGTGCACACTTTTCGGTCGGCGGAGAATTAATCTGATCGTCCTCGGTGCTCAACTCCCTATAGATTCGCGGTGTTTTTCACTGTTATGTTCAGTCAAGATTGTGTACGCTGTTTGTGGATCGTCTCACTGTTTTACTGTTATTTCTATCTTTGCTTGTTTGTGCATAATTCGGAAGAGGACAGTAGAGTCGAATCTATTAATAACACTAACTATTAAACATCCCCGTTACTCCGTTCGATTTTGGAAGTGGCAAGCAGTTTCCTTCCGTAGTCTTATCATAGCGTTGTATATTCCTGAATCTGATAAACCTTCTAGCCAGTTTAGTCGTGAACTTTACGTTTTACAGTGTGCTGTCTTGCTGGTGGTAGTGCAGCTTCTGTGTCGGTCCTTGGCTTCCTGTTCCGCCCACTATGGTATATCGTAAGGCACGGTAACTTCAGATAGTCCTTTATGGAGACAAAGGAAGATTATTACAACTGTATTTATAGGGTCATCAGAGAATATTCCATAGGGTCTTCGTGAGGAAGCCGTCATCTCGACATTTGAAATGAAGGACCTTGCGTGGGTTTTTTGGGGAACATAGTTGATCCGATTTAGTTGTCGAGTCGCAATTTTGTTGTTGTGGCAATTTTGTCGCAGGCGTCTTGTCACCAAGCCATGTGACATCATCAGTGTACTGTTACGTTCTTTCAGTCCTGTTATCAGTCTTAAGGTTGCATTTGGTTTCGTGTTGCTTCATTGATCGCAACGGCCATTCAAGGTACATTTTTGGTGTAGGGAAGCACCATTTATTTGTCTGATCTCGCTATTGTTGAGGTTGCCTCTGACAAAGTCAAACAAGGCAATCAGAACTGTTATCCGCTAGGTGATTGATGAGCAAGCACCATACTGGACAAACCGGAAGATAACTACACCGGTCGCCGAACACAAGACGATCATTAGAAGAAATGACTCTTTTTGGTTTCCGTACATGAGAATAAAAAAGTCACAATTTCAATTGGAAAGATGTATAGAGTCCGACACGTCTCAATAAAAGGCATACGAGAGATTTTTTTTATATGGTACCCCACGGCAGATTTACTCACCCGACACATCTCACGGGATACAATGTACACAGCTCTATGCGTTAGGGATCGCCAATTCAATGGACTAACTCTAGCGGGAGCGATAAACGATTTGGACGGCAGACAGCCGCAGAAGCAAGTGGGCAAAATTCACAAAGTACGAATCAGAGAGGTCATTTTCAAGAGTCATCTGCTCACCGACCTATCAGAATGCGGACCGACGGCCCTAGTGGTAGGACGGCCCGCCAAAACAACCAATCATGATCGAAGGTCATCTTCACTTGTAGGGATCTATGCAAACTGACACAAATTCGTCAAGGATCCACTACGCAATGAAGCACTGATGTCATCTGGTTTGGTGACAAAACGTGTGTAACAAGGTTGCCCAGTTTAGGGAATCATTCGACCACCAAATGAGCTACCGACGTTCGCTTCTGTAATGCGATTTATTGTTCGGGACTTCCTCATATAAGTTCAGATTAGCACAAAGATAAAGAGTTGTGAAAACGCCGCGGTTGAGCGTTTTCTCACTTCCTGTACCACCGCAACAGACATGTGTCGACTGTTTGGTCGTCTAGAAAGTGTCCTCTAAGTTCTCACTGATCCACTAGCACAGTACAACTCCGCCTTCCTACTATACTTTTACCATACTTTTTGCTTAAATCCCACAGCCTTTTTACGGTTTGCTCATGCGAACTGTGAAGTTCAGGCGGTTGTCTTCTTTAGTTACTATCACCCGCCTGTATCCTAGCAGTGTACAGAACACGGGGGCCGCCACTTGCAGCAATAAGTCAGTAATCAGAAAAAACTGCAGTTCAAGCAGCAGTCTTTTTGAGTTTATACTTTCGGTTGCTTCCACTACTGTTTTCAAGGAGTGTTTTATTGTATTCTCTCCGTTGCAAGTTTTCAATTCGATATGGTAACATACAGCAGATTATCTTGTTAAACTAACTAATCGCGCTGTTCGCCTAGGGCACAGTGTATTCTACCATCCAGTCAATGCATTCCAACCATCTGTGTTATATCTTTATAGTGTGTTGCACCTACTTCTTCAAAAATTCGCCAATCTTCAGTATTCTGATGAACTTACCACTCCAGCAGTTGTCGAGACCATGTGTCGCATCGTGGCCTGTCGTGAAGTTGAACCGAGCAATACCGGTCGCATTCTTAGTAAGTTTTTGTTTCTGTTCATACTGGTCATATGCACTTTGCACCACCGTATGGCGAAGGATGGTTGGCATACAGAGTGCTAAGGTTCCTACAGGTTGCTTCCAGCATCAGCAATTCTGCGTGTTTATTTGTTGTTTGCGAAAAACCGCTGCACAACCGGTTTCCTCAGCGATAAGCTATTTGATCAAAATGCTAAGAGGTTTAATTCCCTACCCACGTTAAGCGTTGCAGGTCACTAGCACGTTAAGGTGGAAAGTAGCTCATCCCTTCTTGCTGTTTCTCTCCTTTTTGCTCTCAAACTTGCCGTTAGATACCGTACGACAGTGGTCTCTTATGGATTGTTCAATCTTTTGATTTCGCATTGCCGTTCGTGGCTATATTACTCTGAGTTTTTCTCCCCCCTCCATCCGTATTCAAGCTTTTTGACTTTTTCTCCTTACTTCAGGCCTCTTGCCGAAGCTGCTGCCGGGAAATGCTGGGAACCAAGCGGCGACCGACACAAGTGAACCAAAAACGGCATCGTCGTCATGTAACCTGTTGAGTACCCTTTTGGACACGCTTGGTTATCGGCTTGTGGACACTTTTCTGCCGGAAGTGAAAGTCCAGACCATAGTTACGCTGGTGAACCTACTGCGTATGTGGACTTCTTGGTCCGCATCGGAGACGCCAATCGAAGATCAGTCTCAGATAGGGAAAGACGGTAAACTTCAATCGTCCTCAAAGAATGATGCCACTGAAATTCCGGTTGAGCTATTTTACATGTACGTCAGTTAACATTGCAGGCCGATTTCACATGTTTGTGGTGTGCCTTCAGCTGTCCAATTGGTCAATTCTAGTATGAGAAATTTTTTCAATCGAGATTTTGTCCTTTAAATGAAGTCAGTCTATGTCCAAAAATCGAGAAGCATTGCGCAACGTTTTCACTGAGAATCATCGGCAGTGCACACCCGGTGCGTCTCCCGGGAGATTTGAACCCGCGAGTTCCTGCTAGAAGTTGGGGCTAAACCGTTCGGCCACGGGCGGCGGTGTGATTAACTCGCACCTGGACAGTATATAGTGCCCCGCATTCTTCAATCACTGAATTCACATGACATGGTCACGTGTTCACTGGCTGCCCGAGCGACGACCTCTCAAGTGGAAGTTTCTCTTGTCTTGTGAAGTTATTCTTCCTCTGAGATACTTATTGACTGTTGGTTGTGTGAGGCGATTTGGGAATTTTCCTTTGAGAGTTCTTCCCGTAAGTGAAGCCAACTTGTACTGAAGAACTGAGGAACACTGTAAATCTGTCTCATCCTTATTGGGAATCATCAGCAGAGCGGATCTCACGAAACTCCATGGAATTTCGAACCCGTAACCTCCCGATCAGCAGTTTGAAGACAACCGCTCGGCCACGAGCGGCTGACCAGCAGTGTGATTAGCTCGCACTCAGACCGGATACCGCGCCACTCATCCTCCAATCACGGGATCCACATCACGTGGTCATGTGTTGACTAGATCCTCAAATGACGGCCTCTCGGATGGAAGGTTCACGTGTGAATTCTTCTTCCTTCAGACCTACTGATGGTTTGTTTGTAATAAGAGGAGATTTCCAATCGATCTTTCATCCTGTAAGTGAAGTCAATTCTAGCTTAGTTGTAGAGCATGTACAGGCGTGAGCAGTGTGCAGTACGACTGTGTTTGAAACATAGGCGTTTCTCTGCTCCAACCGAGAATCCTACAAAGCCATGCTTTTTTGGTTCATGAAT
Organism: Opisthorchis felineus; assembly: GCA_004794785.1. Lineage (NCBI taxonomy): Eukaryota > Metazoa > Platyhelminthes > Trematoda > Opisthorchiida > Opisthorchiidae > Opisthorchis > Opisthorchis felineus. The sequence continues at coordinate 37,462 of SJOL01002575.1, forward strand.
CTGATTGTTCGAGCTACTCAGTACATCCCAAGTAGCAGGTTGACCGATGGTGTGTATGGCTGTGCTAAATTGAAGCAGCAGGCTCCCTTAGAAGAAGAAACGAGGAAAATCTTATTGTCGCAAGTAGTTAGATGTCCCCCTCCTCCACAAAGCACTGACCGTTTGCACCACCATTGTCATTAATATGGTCACCGTAAACAGTAACACCAGGTCACTAATGATGGTGCGCTGTTGTGCGGTCAGATTCAACAGCCCAAACATTGGTCTCTGGCATCATTTCGGAGCATGGCTGCAATGTACTCGATAGAAGGCGCAAGGGCTGAGGTACATCAGGCTGCCGGGACCCAGACGGGATTCCACCTACAGACCTAGTCAGTATCTCGTTGCCCTGATCTATCTCGAGCCGCTGTTTTGTAATCAAGCGAGTTTATTTTGTCAGAATAAATATCTGATCGTTGCTGAATTTTGGCTACCGGTAACTGGCCTACTTTATTTACGTCAACCCGATAGTGGAATTCCTAGGATCAAGGAGGCTGTAGCACGTTCGCTCCAAGATCCTACTGACTGTGCAATGTCCCGTATTTCCACTTGGTCTCTTGGCGATTACGGCTTCACCATTTCGGTCGATCAGTCCTACAGACGGCTTGGACAGCCCCCAGAGGAGTCGTTCTTTACTGCACTGGCTGCTTGATATTTTTCACCATCTTCCGACACAAGAATTCGGAACACCATTGTGAATCACCATTCGATGTTTCGACGCATTTCTTCTACAGTGAAGATAATGACCATGTCTCTTCATTTCAAAGAGCTGGTATGGCACATAAGCACTTTCTATGTGGCAAGCGGATTTGTTTTTTCAGGGGTAAAAGGCCTAATGTACTTCACACTATCCTACACTTTTTTGGATCCTACAGCATTCAAATCATTGTCTTCCATTCTTTTGCATATAGTCGTCTTTGTTTTGTTTCCTCGTTCTTGTCTGTTCCCTTAGGTTGGAATGGACAATTGTCAAACTCGCCCGCTGTCTCCAGGCTCCCGACTGCGTAATCTACGGTTTGTCATCAGCCATCTCTCCGGCTTCCTTGGCCCAGGCACAAGCAGCTGCCCAGGTGGCCGCCGCCGCTGCTGTTTCTACAACTACTACCCAAACAAGCGTCGCACCAAACCTGACGGTTTCCTGTGCCAGTGGAGCCCTAACAGGTACCTTGGGAATGGCCAGTCATCCGGGCGCCGGGCGTGGCTTTCTTTCAGGTTGCAGACTCCCGGTGCCCCCCAACTGCAATGCACCGCCACCCTCTGAAGTATCACCATCAGTAGGCAGTGCACTGTCCAACGCCATCTCTGGCTATCCTTTCCTGATGACCGAATATGTCGAACTCAACCGATTCATCATTTTCAGTCTCCTTCAGATCTACTACGCGTTCGGTGAGTAACGCGCCACCGTCTGTAAAATTAGGCCCTCATACATCGGTTTGTAGCCTTCTTCATCCTGGAAATTTTGGTTTCGCTTCACGTTCTTCCAGTGTGAGCTTCATACGCTGGTTGTGGTAACTAAATCAAAAACCCCATATCTACTTACTTTGTTAAGTAATTTCCCTATTCCTGTCCACTCATCCGGAGTCCGTGTATCTATCTGATTTCGCTATAGGGATCCATTTTTTGCCTGCCTTTTCGCCCGAATTTGATTATCTACTTTACTCTGCTCGTCTTTTGTATTCGTCCAACTAAGCTGATCTGACACCCTACCGGCACTGCTGTGTTTTGTGCATTCTTGCGGCTTGCACAGTTCATGAAAACCGCATGCGGTCTCAATATTTCGCTTGCTATGTTATTCACACAATGCTGAACGTTATGTTTTTTATTGAGCTTAAGTTGACTGCTCACCAAGTTTCTGAGGCTAATGCGAAATCTCACCGGAAGATTCATGATTTCAGTTCATTTCTGGATTTGATCATGTGGGCTTGACCTGTGACATCTTTGGTGCTTCCTACGGGTGGTGCGGTGCCATGACATCTTCGGTGTCCATGGTACTTATTATATATAAATTTAATATTAATAATAATAAATTTAATGTATGCAGAATCGGAACGCTACACTGGCAAACTAGTTCCGTCTTTTGTGATCCTACCCACTTTTTAAAGAGGGTGCTTGTTAGCCAAACCATCATATTTTGTTCTCAGATCTGGACGAGTCAAGCGCAATGAAGAATTTCCTAGCCGAGCAAATCCGTACCATGTGCGAACGTTGCGGCCGGGCGAGTTTGACAGATCTACCTCGTCTAGTATCTAGTCGTTTGCCTGAATTCCTTGTTCACCTACGACAACGGGCCAGTCCAAATATGTCAGGACCTGGTTGCGGATTCCAAGCTGGAGAATTGGTGGACAAGAGAACAAATTTGTCGCAGCTACCTCACTTGGTACTGGAGGAGTTCACACAATTATGTGGTGGGTTTTTCTTTCAAGACCATCTGTGTGAAGTTGTTTTTCTCAAAGAAGCACCGGTCGCTCACAAGTTGCTGCTGAATATATAATTTTTAAATTGACCTCCAGGAACTACTATGTTTGCCATAAATTGCAAATAAGCCGTTCTCCATTACGATGTACATGAAGTGGGTCGCACATTCCTACGGCAGTTTGAACGCGTCTGGCAGTTTACTCTGTTCCATTCCTCTAAGGGTCTTTTGCGATATCGTTACGACAAACAGTCTGTTCAGTGCATAGTGCGGGGTGTGTTGTCAAATAGAGAGGGACGAGATTAAATTGAGTTATCTATGTGTCCGTATTGGTAGCACACCCATGTGTCAGACTCCAGCGAGAGGCAAGTTGAAGGACAGTTGTGTGATAGTTTATGTTGTTTGATTTGCATAGTTTTGCATAACCTCCTGACACCTATCAAACTTGTTAGTTATTTCAAAGGTCTGGCAACGCTTTTGCGGTACTGTTGTGGAGGGCAATAAAACGTCGGAGTGAGTATAACAGGGCATAATAATGAATATACCAATGCAGTTTCTCGTCCCTCGTATTCATTTACGGCTATTAGTTACACGTTCTCCTCATCTTAATTGTCCTCTAAAGATTTGGGCGTCTTTTTTTGTAGGTCGTTGCAGTTGATCAGTCATCATAATTTTTGCCTGAAAGCTTATCTAACGATAAACAGTGATTTCATTTGGCGTTGGAGGACGTGGTCCTCAAACAGTCCAGAATTGTGGCCTACCGTGACTTGTTGAAAAATAGCGTTTGTTGAGAGCAAAGTAAATAGTTGTAAATGGCTTACTGAGTTAATTGAGTCAGGAATAGGTACCTGTCAACTTTTTGATATCGACTCAAAAATCCGACGGTTTTGAAACACGTTTGTCCCCGAGGATGTCCATAAGGTCCAGCCCGTAGCTCTTCTGTGCAGTTTGTTAGATTCAACTAATAGAGTTAGCTTGATGCCCTAGCAGGTAGAATTTGCTCATCCGAAGCTGAGGATAAAGTGTATTGCTATTCAGAATCATGGTAATCTCCCTTCGTTCAAGTACAGATAATCGTTCGATAGATGTGACCGGTTCCATCTCATTCGGTGTATCATGCGCAGAACACCAAGTTCTTCAACGTTGACTTTTTGAACCATCGTCGTGCCTCATCTCTTCCTACAGCCGAAAATGATGTTACCTGCTAGCGAGACAGTCGTTTGCTTCTTCATTCTCTCTGGTGACACCGAAGCATATGCTGGTGCGACACCGAAGACAGTTTGTCGGCAATATAGACGCTTAGTGTGTTGTAACCATCTGATAATTGAACAGTTCTCTCTCTTTGTTTGAGAGAGCTTCGTCTGAAGCTTACCGGTTCCAGCAGTTAGTGAATTGCCTGTGTTTCAACTCCAGGGTTTAAGAATTTATTCACGATCGACTTGAAAGTCACTGTCCGAATGGTTGCCGTGTTGGTCGTGACCTTTCTTGTAGAAGAGAGAGAGAGAGAGGCTGACAACAAGAACACCATTGACATTGATTACCAGCCATATTTTGCAGCATATCCAACGATGTAAAAAACCGTTCAGCTGTAGCACCCTTTCGGTGCCTAGCTGCCATGCCACCCGAAGGAAGCACGAGGGCTGGGATATTGCCAGGTTGCCCAGGCCTAGACAGGGGAAGTCGAGAGGCAGAGGTCGGATTCGAACCACGGACCTTCCGGTCAGTAGATTCGCGCTCTAACCGCTTGAGCCGTCTCGCCCCCCAACGATGTACAGGGAGGATCAAATGTACTTTATCCTGAAAAACCAGTCGCACCGACAGTGTTCAGACTTTCCGTAGTCTCTTTTATACCCCTCCTTGTTAGGTCATAGGTTGACCACCTCTCTGATTATGCCACTCTGAATTGGGCACGGAAAGCAGCGCTCTCTTGGCAATACTCTCTGCGCAATACGTGATCAAACCACCGCAGCTTTTGGTGCTGGACACAGTCTTCTATTAAGGTCTTTGTTGCACAACCGAACACTCGTTTTCTAATGGTTTCGTTGCAGATTCACCGGCACCAGCCTACACGAGCTATGATTCTGAGACAACGGTTATCGAAGACCCGAATATGTCTCAGTTCCGCTGCTCGAACAGGCCAAGTCTCAGAGTCATACAACAAACTAGGCCGTACTGGCCTGATACGCAGGTCCCTTGGGATTCAGGGATACGCCACTAAAGAAGGGACAATGAGAGGCATGATGTAAAGTATCTATCGCTTTGCCACCAGTTATCCCTTTATGAGAAGTTTCTCGGCTTTTTGGAATTGTACTAAATATCCTTTGTTCCGGTAAGTCGACTGTCCCGATTCCTAGGAGGGTTTAAACGGTTATCCCATGGAGAATTCAAAAATTCCTCTATATACGAGGAGTGTCCTTTATTGAAGGTTTTTACTGTTTGTTCAAAAGACACCTCGTGACGAACAAACCTGGAACAGTGCTTTACCGCCACTATCCGTGTCAAACAGGTACTGGTCAACGTCAGCTTACCATATGATTCTGCCCTCGAATCAGCCTGCCACTGGTACAAATCATCAGTCTGTCGTTCGTTTCCACTATAGGATTCAACTATTCATTAGTCTTTGCGTGACATCTCTGACCCAACAGTAGAAAACGGCGATGATTTTAGTGCCAACCCTCTTTCGTTCGACCTCCGATCTTATTCTCCCAGACTGAAGGTTTTCAGATAGTTCCACGCGCGACTAACAAACTGTCTGTGGTTCTTTGCGTACGCTTTCTTCAAAATTTGGTGTAACTTGCGAAAACCGATACTGACCTACTATTGTGTATGGTCCTGCTGCCATGTCCGTTTACTGATTTAATCAGTTCAAGGTTACATACAGCGGTTAAATTAATTAGGACTCGATGGTCCACGTTAGGTGTTCACCACATTTCTTCATCGATTTAGTTGTGTGATGCACCCTGTTGCTACGTCGATAATGTTTTATCTCCATCATGTCTCCAAGTAGAGGTACAACAGCTATGTCTTTGCAGCGTTGTTGCACTCCAAAGTCGGTTTTCCGTAGCCATTCTTTGCGCACAACGCGAACAGTACGTTTTAGAGACCAGTTCTGGTTTTATTGTCCACCTATGCAGGGATTATTTCCCAAACAGCTACAATTGCTAATTGCGTTGGTCAAGAACGAAAATTCCGCTCAGGTATGTTAATTCTGAACGCTTAACGAAGGCAGCCGCTCCTAATAACCGAACATCATGCCGATTGGACAGTGGCATGCCTTGATTGGCCAGAATGTCAGTCAGTCTGGATCGAGCACCTATAACTTGACGCTTCTCGCCCCCTCACGAAGATTCTAGCGCGACCTTGTGGAAAATTCTGTGACCACCCCATAAATATGGTTGTAATAGTCGTCCTTTGTCTCCATAAAGGGCTGTCTGAAGTAACCGTGCCTTTTGATATACCATAGTGGGCGGAGCACCAAGCCAAGGACCGACACAGAATTGCATCACCGTTCCGCAACCACAACAATAACCGAACGCTGGAATCGAATCCAGCAAAGTGCATTCAGCCCTGTAGCTGAGTACAACTCCCATATCGTATATACCACCAGCCCCTGCTTCTGTATCACCAGACGTCTGGACAGTAAAAAGTGAAGAAGCCGAGTTCGTAGTGGGCACTTTAAGATGCATAACCAAGCGTATTTCGGAGACACAGCATACGTGAACTTTAGAGACTTATTAGGTCCGAACAAGTATCGCCTGTTTGCCAGTTTGACTCACTCCTAAGTAGACGAGGTCTCATAAATATACAATTGTTAGTCTGGTTAATGGTAATGGGTTGGATAAGGAATGTCACTCAGGTAGCTGACAATCAAATGATTCGGCGATGTTTGTGTGTAAAGTAGAAAGGAATTTTGGAGGGACCTCGGTGAACACTGAACTGTAAGATCAGTTGAGACTTCCCGGTCGCTCAGGCCGAGGAAGGAGTTACAGTTGTGGCACTCTAACTGGAACCTTTGTCATATATGTCTCGCTTCTATTACCACTGTGCATTGCTGCTTCGTTTGGAACCGCATCGGGTTCATTATATTTTGTAATCGTATTTTGACCGTATTGAGTAATTTGCCGATCCTCTACCATGTGTTTGCTTGGGGGTGGACAGTATCGCTGCTTCCTTAAACGTTGACATGCTGGTCGTCTAGAGAAAATACTTTTAAAAAATACTAAAATCAACCATGATTCAATTAGAATTGAGACCATGGTCAGAAATTGCTATTTCGTTTTCCAGTACTAATGGACCGTTTTATTACCTTCTCTTCTGCATTCCAGACGGTGAAACAACTTGGTCCCAAATTGCCGCTCGTGGTAATTTATTCCTCTGGTGCGTATCCGTGTGTTAATCAGCACTCGTCATTGTGTCTGTAAAAACCGCCTAGTGCCAACTCAACGTCTCAACATCTACACGGCAGTATTACTGTCATTCTTTTTTCAACTGCTGTTTAGTGGTCGTGTCTCCAAGTGATTTGTTACACGGCGATCGTGATGAAAATGAGGATCCACAGTTCAATAGAATCAACCAGTCTTTTAGACTTCCCTTTATCTTCCGCTTCTGTGCAATCAAGAGGTCTGTGTAATTTCTGCATTCCAAAAACAAGCTCTCGGAATGTGTCGTTGATTTGCATCAGGCTTCTTCCTTCTCAGTATTCTAGCACCTCTTCCAGGCTTGCATATTTTCAAGTTTTTGCTCTACATTCCAGCGTCTTTAATGATGATAAACTGTGCAATAGAAAGATATTTTGATATCCAATGAATTAGGACGCGTCGTCGAGTGTTCGGACTGATCAGAAGGCATGTCGTGATCAGAGTATGCTTCGATTTGGTATCATCGTGAAAGGAATACATCGTCTTGGTTTAGTGCTGAACGGGACACAAGCCATGTACGCATTTCCCCATTGTACGATTACACGTATCTTCGTATCTCTGAGAGGTATCTGAACTCCATGAAAATCGAGATGGCCAACTAAATTTCAGGATTTTTATGAGAAACCACTCGTATGGAAGAAATAGTTACAAACTGGCAGAGTTAACCCTGTGTATTACGGCCTTATTATCGTCGTACTTGGTGCTACTTGATTAGGTGATCTTTTTAGAGTACTTAAATGCACGTATTCAGCTTCCAGATGCCAATTAGCTTTTACCACATTTACTAAAATGGTCGTGCCTCGTGTGAATGTTTCCATGTGCGTGATTCCCTGATAACCCTGGATAAAAGAAGTAGAATTTTGTGGTTTAACAATCTATATTAACGTATCCCGCTCACTTGGCACGAAAAGGTTTAGCAAACCTTTTCTTCAAACACAGGTGTTTATAAGTTGCAACTGCAAGTTCTATCGAATGCTCTTGTGAAGGCAATACGGACTGACAGCTCTGAACTCTATCACTGATCGTCGTATAGTGTCTTCCATTAACAGAGATCAAGGGCAGTGGCTATGGGCCGCCGTCGTACGGTAGTCGCCTTTCGTCGACCTCATTAATTATTAGTTGTAGGTGGTTGCGGGATGTTAGGGAATTTAGCTGCAGCTGAGTACCGGTTCCACTATCCGTGACGAGCCGATATCCTGCATTCATGTGGACCAAAAATGGTGAAAACCGTTAGATTTGTCTTTTTTTGTGTGCATTGTCGCTCGTTCTTTTTTGAAAAATAACGAATAAATCTGATAAATCAGAACACAGTAACTCAATACGTTTGATGTTTACATTTTAGCGTCTTATTGCGCTATGTCGCCGCCCACGGAATGTTACCGAAGTCAGCCGTCAAGTAAGTGCAGTCGACTGTAACCTTTCATTATCCGTTTTACTAACAGAGCCCCCTAGAAATGTCTGGTGATTCTTTTCGTCTTGTTTTTTCACCACTTCTTCGCCAGATGACAAACGTAGGCTCTCGGTGCTATTGATATTGTTTCGAAGCAAAGCAGTGGTTCGACTGACTTTTACTTTTTCGGGTGGCCTATTCCGTTTAAAAAACTCCAAATAATTTAATGCTGGGCTGTTTGTGCGGTTTCAGTCTAGAAGGATCTTAACTGTATTCTGATTTGCCAGAATTTGCATTCCTTTGTGTGCAGGACCATATTAGGGTTTTTCAAACGGTCCAGCATAGTGTTCACAGATTTAGTACCCGTACCTTACCACCAGGGACACTCTTTTCATTCTACGTGGCAGTAAGTTCGATTAGCTATCGTACATTAGAGATAGCATTTGGTCAGGAAAAGAAGGTGCATACTTGGCTGCGTTGTCCTCCAATAGTTTCTAGTTCATCGTTTTTCTACTTATGCAATTTAGCTTACCCACCATTTTTACTCTCTGCATTCCCACGGACCTCAGCACTTTGCTCCGTTTGCCTTTTGGACAATTGATTGTTCGTGTGCGCACTCTTTGTGATTATGCAGTCACATGTCTGACTGGGTCCCCGTCGGGAGACGAGTGCATGGCGCAGAAAGTGAGTGCAATAGACTTTTTCATGATTGTCAAAATTTCTCTGCTACCTTCACATGTTGAAGGTGGTGCGAAGAGATGATGAAGAGATAACTTCACACTCTTCTTAACGGCTGGAATCTGTTATTTTCTTGTATTGCCCATGGTACGGAAGATGAAGTTTTACTCCTGGGAAGGAGTCACATCTCTTTGCGGTTTACCTGCAGTACAAGATTTCGCTCCATTGTGTCAGCCTTCTTCGCCGAAGCAATGTCTCTGATGAGTTTCACCATTCCGTTGCAGCTCAATCGTACTCGCTGATGACAGACATTTTTGTTTTGTTTTGAGTATCATATCACTCACGTCTGATTAAACAAGAAATGCAGCGCACCCTAATTTTCTCGTCCTCACTCTAAGTGGTACTTTGCGCCCTTCGATTTTGGAGCTCACAACTGACTCTCCGTCTAGTCCACAAGAGAATATTTGCTCCACGGTCAGTTGCGTGCGTTGTTTCCCGATCAAGGAAGGATTTGGGTGATGCATAGGAGTAGGCTTTCAGAGCTTGCTTCAGCTAGCAGGAGACCTACAGCTGTATTCATCGATACTCCACCAACCTGACTGTAGAGTTCTGCACTGAATTTAGACCGTTGGAAGTGCGGCGCTGGTAGATTTTCTTTGTACTATTAGGGGGTAAAGGTAGTTGTGTTAGAATGCTCAATACAGTCACGTAAGAAGTTAATCGTTTCTACGAGTTTACTTCACGACGTAGAGTGTGTTGAAAGAATTGTTTTCTTCACCCTTAACCTTCTTTTGCTTTTTCAGTGTCTTCCGGCGTTGTGTGAATTGTGTGTTGGTTTGCGAGTCGTACCTTTGGATCGATTCCTTCTTGTCCTGGTAAGCTGACGCCTTATCATCTATGGTTGACTTTCATGTTTTTGTAGGTCCGTATTTATTTTGTTTTGTATCAACATGCTCTGTAGAAGTGCTGTCCTATGGCGATTGAACTTTTGCTATCGGTCTCGTGACTCACTCATGGTCTCTTCTGCAACCGACTGTTCCTTATACTCTGGTGTGTACTTACGGATCCTTCCTTTGGAGAGAGTACCACAGAGGAAGGAGGATCTGGGTTTACGTGAGGGTCAGCCGCTTATCTTGGAGATTTGTATTCTAGGCCCCGGCTTACGTAAAACATTGTTACGAATTCGTCAGTAAAGTGGCCTCCGTTTAGGAATGCCTTCCTTAGGGGGCCCGATTTACATGCACTTTATTTTTAGCGTACTTATCAACCTGATAAGTGGCCTTATACGGGCTGCAACCCAAAGTCGAAAGTCGGAGGTGACATAGCCATTTTACTGTGATTTAACCTGACACACCATTGGTCCACTTTCTCATGCGCTGGCCTGGATAAGTCAGTGGATTGGCCATTGAAAGACGCTATGGGCGAGATGGCTCTGTGGTTAGGGGGCGAATTTACTGACCGGAAGGTCCGTGGTTCGAGCCCGACCTCTGCCTCTCGACTTCCCCTGTCTAGGCTTGGGCAACGTGGCAGTATCCCAGCCCTCGTGCTTCCTTCTGATGGCATGGCAGTTAGGCGCCGGAAAGGTGCTACAGCCGAACGGTTTTTTTTTTTGAAAGACACTACAGTGACAGATTTGAATCCGGTCGACTATGGTGCATAACTTTCGCTCCTACTTTACTAAGTGCACTGGAAAGAAGTAGCTCGTAGACGCGGCTGAGTTCACGCAAAACTTTTCGTAACTAAGGGTTACTAGGGTATTACTGTTTTGAGTCACGCAGTCTGCAATAGGAGTAAGATTGGTCAAGGTGGTACATAGAATCATACATCATATAACAGAAGCTAATACTACCAACTACGAATAATGAAAAGTGTTTTTCGAAGTTTATCAATTCTGCAGTGTTTGAGACGGGTATATGTCATATTCAAAACCATTGGGAGGTGTTTTATTCAACCGAAAAAAACTCTTCTGGAATTGAAAAGGTTTCTGGAAAACTCACTTCTTCGTGGTTACATCTGTGTTGTCGTAGTTATCCATGGGGTATCTGAGTGAACTCTTTCTGTATTCCAGTTGAAGGTTCTAAATGATACCGGAGTCCAGCGGCTGCAGTATGAAGAAGGCATGGGTTTGAGGTTGTGTCCAATGCGACTCAGGATATGTAGCGTATGTCCGACTGCAAGCAAGCTTCCGCAGTTCTGGTATATCTTTGTTCTTCCACTGCAAACGGGACTTCTTTTCGTGGAAGCGTTCTGGCCTGATAGACAACGTTTTGAACTGTGTTTTTTAAACAGTATGACTCGATGTATAGCGTTGTCAGTTACTCTCGAACAGCATTGCAACACTATCATCATCATCAAAGCCGACGCTTTTCCTCTTCAAACTGTTTTTTATCGGTGCTGAGCGATAGGGTGGAGAACACCGAGTTTCCTGCGTTACATCGTTTCACATTCACGGTAGTAGACTAGCCGCATTTATTAGCGGAGATGTTAAGTCAATATCTCCGCATAACATCTTACGAATTAAATAGATTGAGATCTCAATCTGCTAACTTTATGCATATTTTATGAGTTGTTTTAGACGGGGAGACTTATTCTGTTTATCCCTGTTAACTTTCATGATGGATGAGGTATTGAGGCAAACAACCGATCAAATCCTGGTGCTTCGATCACTTCTTGCAAGAATCTCGTCAGTCTGGAGCATACATACGTCCGTCCACACTTTGACGAAGTAGGAAGTATGCATGGTCCCATCACACCTCCCGGTATTCGCATTGTACGCACTACAGAGTCATGCTTCAGGGTGCTATATCTCTGAACATGTCCTTCGCTGTTTGAGGGAAGCATTGAAAGTTGTGGGGAGCTTCGTATATCTCCGTAGTTGCATTAGCTCTGTCGATGAACATCGGATGAAGTCACTTCACGACACCCGAAGACCCGAATCACGTTTGCCAATTAGTTTTACCTGTGGCATCACAGATATATCACCAGGTCTCATGAGTTTCGTGTACCAGCTACAGTACGGACTGTGTTATTCCGAGCCACGGTCTGTGCGGGTGGTGTCTTCGGGTATTCAACCACCGATGTCTCAAGGCCGTTGGTGCCGTTGGATGGCATCAGCGAATTATTAGCATCGTGACTAGAACACGAGTAAACAGCACCAAACGTCACCAAATGCGATGCGTCAGCCATGTGCTACGCATACCAATCAGCCGTCTGCATGCCTCTTTCAGAATGGTTGAATTTGCGAGTTTGAAGACGTATGACATCTCCAAAGGACCTTACCTTACGACCTTACTGTTCGTAGAAATGTAACAAGAATCTACGACAAACTTCACTGGGAAGTGGTATACTTATCTGGGGAATCCAGTAGTTTGACTTTCTTTTATTCAGGTGCATTGGGTTTTTCCAATAAATGTTATCAAATCGTCCTTTTCCGCACGTACTTATACATCTGGTTTAATGCGAGTTCCAGTGGGCATGCTGTGTAATGTCATTGTCTTTTGAATGGGAGACTGTTTTTCGCAGTGCAGAAAACGTTGGTCCCGAGTTTGATTTATCTAAACATTGCTTGCACGGTGAGCTGCACGTGGCTTTGTACGGAATGCGATGCAAACCACTCAGCAGGGCCTCAGAGAAAGCTGTCTATGTCATGAATTGGAATTCACCTATTCAACTTGTAAACCCTTAGTTCATTCCAAATCCATTTGGATGCACCGTCATCCGAGCCATGTCAATGTTCGCTGTGTGGTTTCGCTACTCATAAGTAGTTGCAAGCCAATGCCGAAGTCGAATGGCTGCGGCAAACAGCAAAGGGAGCCCACATTCTGTTAATTTTTCGTCATGGCGGACTGACCTCCAGAATGAAGTTAATCAGCAGTCTGGCAGTTCAGCGTAGTGGTATCCTGCAGTCTAGCGAGGCTGTCGTGTTATTCCACTTCAGATATCACAGCTTCATTGCATTCGAAACCTCCCATTCAGTTGGCGATACTTTTTGTTTACCTTTATTCTTCGTATCTGCGATCTTCTGTTAACCAATGCACAAAGACGCTGTGTGTGAACAGGGTTTTGTATTGATGCACTACTACTCCCCCAGAACGATTTTTCTGATCGCTAATAGACTGTTTGGTAATTCCCAGCAATCAAACGCCCAGTGTGCAATGTGGACGTTCGGAAGTTTACCTACATAGGCACACTAACAATATTACTCCATTTCCTCATAGGTACACAGTTTATTCGCCTGACAATGAAAATCGCGAGAATTATTTTGATCCAGTTGATGCTTGACCCTGTTTTTGAATAGCCGTTAATCGGTTGAATTTGTCTCGTAGTTTTAGGTAGACTGCTTGCTCTCACCTCGCTATTGTTTGGATGAATGCTTTTTAAAACGACTAGATCGAAGTGTTCTCAGAAGACCTACTACCACGTATCCATTGGAGAACAACCATTTTCGCCTGACTGTGCCTCTTCTGAAGCGAAAGAACGCCACTGAGTGACTGACGGTCCATTGTTTGTTCTATGTAAATTGGTTAAGCCCTGATTCCGAAAGTAAAATCAACGGCGAGAACACACAGTGGCTCCGATGGACTGGATGGATGAGGTAGTCTTCGAAATCCAGCACCCATAATGCTGGTGATGCTCAACCATTCCCCTTAATTTTCCTGCCGCCTTGCGATTGCCACTTGGTCATCCAAAGGCTGAACGTGCATAATCGATCAAAAGCCGGGTTGCACTGCTATCGCCACTCGTATCATATCTGAATGAACCGCCGCACCCATATGTCTTAGTTGTTGCACCTCTTATGCTATACCGTCTCTGATAGGCGGTGGTTGCATCAGCGAGTGTGGTGATTTGAACACCGCATGACAGCCAGTGATGCGACCCATTGATCAACCGCAGCAGAGTTTTGGTGCCAAACTTCAAACGATAAATTTCATTGGTGAAAATTTTCATACATGCAAATTAGAAATCACTCTTTTCGTACATAAGAACGATGTTTGGGAAGCGTAGATATGTTTGCTTTTCCTGAGGATTTCTTCAGTCGGAAATTACCATTTACTTTCGAGATGAAAGCAGTCATTTTGCACAGTTGATAATTAGAGTGCTTTGGGAAGTTTCAGTCTTTGGCTATTTCAACGTGAAGGAAACATGATAGGCCATCTGAAATTTGTAATGATTGTGTCAAAACCAAAACTTCTGATATCCGTTTATTCGTACATTTTTCACTCCATTTACTGAGTAAACTTCGCCCGAGTGTGAAAAAGTGTTACTCCTTATAATTCCACTCAGTTGAGAGAGAATTTTCCCTTCCTAGTTGCACTTTAATCGTATTTCCTTTCCTTATTTCATTAAAAGCGGCTTGAATTACATTCCTCTAATTGAATCTCTAGGATGATCTTTACCTTGCTGTCAGCTGATGTAATTTATTGTGCTAAGTGTGTTGGATTCCAATTTGCTGTCCGTTATCCGTGCCAGATGGAGGCATATCTTGTGAAAAATTGCCTTTTTGTGACATGCCTTCCATCGCACTTTACCGAGCACATTTTGACATCTTCCTTGTTCCAAAGTAACATCAGTCGGCATGTTCGATTGCTCAATCTGTTTTCCCTGTTTTTCCTAGTCGCTCCCAACAGCTATGTGAATAACTGTCCTAATATAGATTCTATGAAGGTCTCGTATCGATATGGTTTCCCAGATTAAAATTCATTTTCGGCTGCTGGAATGCTATCCTGACGGACATTTAATGGTGTTTTGCGAGCCCCTGGTGCGCATCCTTTTGGGGAGACTTAACATTACCCGATCTTCCGGTGACTGAGCTTCATCCACATGAATGTTTGAAGCCACATACCAACCGATTCAGTTTCCATTTCTGACTCCATGGGCTGTATCGGCGATAGGCTTTTGACCGGAAGGTCCATTTTCGGCATCAACCTTGGCTTTCAGACTTTTGTTACCTAGGCTTGCGGAGCCTGGCAATATCTTAGCCGTTGTCGTTCTTTCAAAAGAAACGGGAGCAATGCATCGAAAGGGTAGCACAACTGAGCCATTCTTCTCGTTGTGTAGCTCGGTAATGGTGTATCATACCTGTCACTTCATTGTGTTCCATCTTTCAGTTGACGCATACAAATTATCAGACGTCGCAGATGGATGCTGTACATCGGATCATTGTGCACCTTTTCACCAAGTGTGATCGTTTATCTGAAGCGATCGCATATTTGTCGTCCAGGTTCCCGGCAAGTTTTTTTCATTTCCCAGATTCTTTCACATCATGCTGGGCTTTTCATTATTGCTGTTTATCATCAGTTGCCTTTATGCACTGTTTACAAGTGGCGTGTGTAAGATTCAACCATGCAACCACCGACCCTCAGGACGGGTATCCTTCTAGTCTGTAGAACGATGAAGTCGACCTGAAGGATCTGCACTGGAAAGTTTTTTTGAGAATGCCAAAACACAATGCAACATGCACTGATGAACACCATTGTCTCATTTTAGCTTTTACCTTCAATGGTCTTCAAGTATGTTCACCGTTGAAATACTCCGAGGCATGTGTAGGCCGCAATCATCATGCTGCTTACTCCGCTTCAGTTATCTTCTGCATGAGGATGAATAGATTGCGTGGTTTCTCGTGACAAGGCCTACTATGAAATTTAGAGAAAAAATCATATGCTATCCACTACTCCTAAACGGTCACCATACACACTACTAGGTCTTACTGCTTCACAATTCGGCATAGTAAAGCCCAGCAAGTTGGATCAAAATGGACGAGAACGCACCAGCAGTTTGACTCGTAAAGTCCAACCTGCCGGCATTGTACATGGTCAACCATCCTCCAAGCTGATCAAAGTGCAAATGTAGAGTGATTGTAAACTAGCTTTCTGTAGATTTTCCTGTTACCAGTGCGTCGAAATATTGGTAGCTTGGGAGTCCTTGTTAATTGCTGAGCATGTCGTTTTTTATCCGCCCGACAACTGATCTGCAAAGGCTTCGTCACTCCAGGGCACAATATCAATGCACGGTTTGGTAGGGTACTTCCTCCTTACCTACTTGCGCATACATGATTTCTGAAGGTACATGGCATCTGCTAATGTAGCCGGCTAATTAAGGTGAACACGATGAATTTTTGCTCCCCTCTCGCACGAGTTAAAAAGCAACGGAGTCCCAAGCACCAGCATAGGCGAAAACAAAGAACGTTGAAACACAGTGCTGCGCCGAAACAACCGTTAACTGGCATCGATTCAACGGCTAAGGACAAAAGAACTGTAGAACTACCAAACTGAAAATCGTGCCAGCAATCAAGTGAAAAACATATAGAAGAAACAAGAACTCGAATTCACCTGATAGATCAGTTCGATTGGTATACTCAATCAAGGGGAACATGGACCAATAAATCGATGACCGAATGGTAAGAGGAATGCAAACCGCTAAGCAAATAAGAGCATTCGGTTAACGGATCAAACGCAATGAAATAGATCACTGTATGAAAGGAAATCAATATCAAACAGGGAGACCACAACGCCACATATTTCGCAGACCGACTAAGGAATTTACGAGGAAGCTGGCCTCCACTTAGCCAACCACAAGGAAATCTGGCTACTCTTTGGAATTCATGTTATCAAAAGCCGGTAAAAAGAGGCGGCACCCAACCGCGCACTGATGACGTCTCTTCGACTGATAGCGCAATGTCTGCAAACGGATTGTCATGCTTGGGGAAGCAGAGTTTCATCTACCTGATCAACAACCAAGCTTCCCCTCTTATAGATAAGTGAATTATTCGTAGGTCATAGACAGCTCTGGTGGGTTCTCTCCGTAAGCTTGAAGTGTAACAGAGAAGCCTCCATACTACTAGATTGGATTCTCGTTAAGCGTTTACTTTTGAGGGTCTCCTCGTCAGGCATAATGTACTGTCCTCCAACCCGAGCTAGGCAAGATTTGCAGCATGATGCCTTTTTTAAGCAATGTGACGTATTCTAAGCACTCAAAATTCTCAGTAATTTATGCCTATATATGTGGCATCGAGAATGAATGTGCTCGGTTTTGTTGGTGTTGACTTCTGACATCCGCGTGATATTGTAATAAACCTGCACCAACTGAGAGATTTCAAATGTTCTTGTTAAGCTTTCTACATGCGTGGCACAGTGCAGTCGATGGATCACCATGAATAAGTGAGCAGCGAAAGAGAAAACATCGCGTTGAGAGTTTATTTTACGGTCGATGTTACTCTCTGTTTTGTTGTTTCAGACCGTTCCTCAGGATACTGCAATCCCCTCTGTGGAGTCTATCCCATTACATCCGGATCCGGTTTCTAGTAGACACTGGCCAGATACAGTCTTACGTCTACATCAGCTTATTCCCGATCAGTGGGTAACAGAGATATCGGGCGATAATCCTGGAATGTCAAAAAGTACTTCAGAAACAGGAGAAGTGCGAAGCAATCCAAAGTTACCCGTGCTTTACGGGCATATGCTGCTACGGTTGCTCCCAATCCTCGAGGCCATTCTAGCTCATTTTCTGGAAACCAGTCTTCCTCTAGTACAGCTCATCCCATTTTGCCATGCTATATCTCCGTTGTTCCGTTTTCATCGTGAGTAGCCCTCGTTTCTACTAATGTGTACTTTACTTGGTACTCTGAATTCAGCAGTAATTTTCTACTAAAACGTAAGGTATTTTTCGTGTGCCTCCGATGAGTGGTCTCTACTTAAGTGATCGGAGGTATCCTTAGATTGTGTAGGGTACCTTCATTAAGCCTGGAATGGGACGATTGGAACACACGGTTTTGAAGGAGATTGCGTACAACTCCATTAGCCGCTGTGGTCCTGAATGTGTGCTGTGCATTGCGGACTCATTATGTGCCAACAAGATCGTTTTCCACCGTCCACAGGGAGTTTAGGGCTATTACAATATGACCATCGGTACCGTCGATGCCGCTTACCTCTGAATTATTGTGTCTGTTTTACTCCCTGGGTTTATCTGGAGATGTTGTCAGTGACGCAAGCCAATATATCGATAACGTTTGAATCTCAAGGTCTGATCTAATTTTTTCCTGACGTACAGCATGAAACCATCCTGCAATGTAGCTACCAACGCCAACAGATGTCAATATTCGACAGAGCATGGTCGTTATCCAACATTGCAGCAACAATCTGCGAATACTTACAGAGGTTATGTTGGTTACAAGCGCCCTTCGTAGTAATTGTACTTTGCGTAACATTTATGTCCAACCGACTAAGATAAAAAAGAACTGCAAACCATACGTTTGAAAATGATCAGCACTTTATTACTTTCGTTTGGTCGCACAAGTTGTGAAATTATAACTCGACAAAAAGCCCCCATATCAATCATTGCAATTGAACGTGACCCATTGATCACCTGCTGGGTGGGATTATTTGAGTGAGCAAGACATTAAGTGGACGAATACTAATGTTCTATTCAATTTTTACTGGTACTTCCACGGCCTCGGAAGCCCGACCGTTTGAGCTTTGCATTGAGGACTTGGTCAATTTCAAACCACTTTTGTGTAGTCATTCCGGTTTTTTTTTCCTTTCAGGGAGACCACTTAACATGTGCTACGTTCTTCTTCGGGAACATTGGCATCTCACTCCCCCGGAGCTTGAGGCGTTTCTGACACGGGACATTCCAGGCACCAACTCGATGAATGACAAACGTATGATGTGGCTTGCGGATCGTTTGCGCGTACAGCTAATTATCTATCATGTCCTGAAGGACCATCATCGGCTGAGCTGCAGCCGAACTGTAAAATCACTCGAGAGGACCGCTGAGAAAGAAGGCACTCCTATTACGTTGCTTAACCAGTCATTATGGTCAGAAGTCACTTCTGGTGTGGATGCTTGTCTAAAAGCTTTCGACATTGTGCGTAATAAATACCCGGATGTGGATGGTGATCCTGCTGTTTTACACTCCGCAGAATCCGATTTGCAATCAATTCTAGTCAGTTGGTATCGCTCTCGAAACTTTTTGTTCGACGTCTCTGCGATGGAATCACTGTTGGTCCCGATCGTTCTAAGTAGGTCTTCATGTTTCTTTCCACTGACTGAATTCTTATGGATCCTCATCTTTTTTCCAAGACCCACCCTATTAGCCTTTAAACTTTCCCCCAAGGCGCCGAATTGCTTCATCAAGATTTGGTCTGAGATACATTTAATGGAGGCGATTTTGTTTTGAAATTATCCAACTGAGCATAGCGTACTTTCTTGCCCGACAGAAAACTGTACACTTCGTAAGCTCTGTAACATAGACGGCCTCATTTAAAATTTACGACATCTTTGCTATTTCCATGACTGGCTGGTGAATAACTCCTGTCAGATTCTGTAACGAAAAGCTTGCAAAAGATCCGGTCAAAACGAAAAGTGGAGCTTTTAATGGATCCTGGCAGAAACCCATCTACTCATTTTGACTAAGATTTTTCTTACCACGTCCCACGTCCCACGGTCAAACCCTTTCCTGGAACTGTACGTATTTAAAATCGTTTCTTATTTTCTCGTCAAATGCATGTTTGGCGAACTTTGGCCGTTCAACAAGCAATTGATTCAAAAGGTCTGTCGTTGAGGGTCGTGGTTTTGTTCGGAAACATGGAGCAGGCTCCTTTTTTTCGTCCAGACGCCTCACCGTTAACAGAATTCCCATCCTATCTATAGTTTCGAGCAACAGATTTTCTTTGCCTGAGAAGTTCCATGCCACCTGACTGCATCTACTGCGTGCCGTCACACTATGGCTACGAAATTAGCCGATTCGGCTTAAATCGAAACTCAATTCTCCATTCCAATTGTTGTTGGGCTTATAGGCGTCGACTGAGCTAGCTTTGTTTGTCATAGATGGTAATCCGATTGCTACGCATATTTCCGTGAACGACTGATCCCGAAGCCTGAGCCCAAAGAACAACGAAAGGCATTCAAGCTCCAGCGATTCGGTTTAGCAGTGAAGCTACCCATAGTTACTTAGCACTGGAGTTCATATTGATCGGATGGCCAAAGGAATTAGTGTGCACACTCAGCAACACCGATGAATGCATTCTGTCCCACAATATTACTGTGGGGTTTTGCTGTAATGTGACTTCCAGTGATATTTAGGCGGTAGCATGAAAAAGCACACTGTAATCCGGTTTGAAACGATCGACTGATACATACAATGGATGTGCTTTGATATACTCCAAGGCTAGTGATCTAAAAGTGCACGTCTCCTCGTACGACGCGATCGCATACGATATTCAGTGAAATAGTCAAACCGAGTAACCCACTGCTTGTCTGTTGGAACCGTCGTAGGAACGTGCAACCCACTTCCATGAATGCACAGTTGGTGAATGATCTCTGTAAATCCTTTGGTAAATAGTATGTACAAACCCAGGAAACAAAAAAACCATCCAGAATACTTTGATGATATCCCTGATGGTGACAAAAAGTTCGCAAACTAATTCTTTAGATCGGCGAGCAAAATGGCCACCTCGCTTCCAACTTTTTCATTCTCCTTTTCTCAAAGCACTTATTTGTTTACCGTTTACCTGCGATGATTCTATGTCAGTCGTACCCATTAGTTATTTTTTTTACCACCTAAGGCTGTTTACCATCTTTCTCGCAGGCACTCAAAAGCACGGTTTGTACGGTCATCCCGCTGCATGGCGCCCATGGCATTTGGAGGAGAATGTCAGTGTACAAGCTGCTGGTCTCTATGCTGCTGCAGTTGGACTCATGTCTTCTTTCACCTCCCCATCGGAATTCGTTACTTCGTTAGCCGAATTTCTCTACCCTAAGTAGGTCTACTCGACTGTTTTTTAACTACCCTTATTCTTCTACGTAATCTTTTTCCATGTGTAGGCGTTGTATGGAATTCTTCGTTGCTTTTAGCCCATGCTAATTCATTTGTTTGTTCATTTGCCGCTACTAATTAGGATAAACTCCGTGGACTTGGGCGAACACTTGAACGTAATTGGCTCCTTGGTCGCAATTCTCCCGGTAGGTTGTTAGGTAACCTGTTTGTCGGTATACTAATGAGTGTATTTGTCGGTTTGCGTGTAATTTGGGTTCAGGTAGAACATACGTTTGACGAAGACTCGGTGACTGCGCCTACCTGATGAGTTCCAAGAGCGGCGAAACCAGTCGTGGACTATCAAAGAATTTTCAGCAAACTTATGAGTAGTATGTTACGTCCAAACTGTTGTTTTCTGACACTGTTGAAACTGCACAACATAGGCTAGTTATCAAACTTGAATGATTTGCAATCCACCCACGCACTCTAGTTGATTCCCTCTAAGGATGCTTAAATGTCTTCTTATCGTGAGTAGCGGTAAACCCGAATAATCTCTGTCGCTTTCTGCGGTCGACCAGGGTAACTTCAACTGTCTCTGGTTTTCCTATCAGAGTATAATTGAAATGTTTGAACTCCACCCGGTGTTCATCCTCCCGACGTCTAAAACCTCACCTATTTACCGGTGATCAGCTTATCTCTACCGACGAGTCAGGCTGGGTTGAAAAAAATCACTAACCGTAAAATGTCACGTTTATAAAAGAATTATTACCACCCGAACCAACCGTAATTTCCACTGCATCTAGCGTTATCGTGCATTATGTGTTCTGATTTCCAAACCGAATTGTTATTAATGCTTATTTGCCGTAGGACATATTGTTTCTCGCCAACCCTAGTTTTCCCCTCAGTTAAGCGGCTGTTAAGAATGAGGGCTCCTGAAGCACAGGAGAACGCTTATATTCAGACTAAATGTATCGGAAAATTTATTTTTTCAAACGGATCGCTGGGTGAGATTTTCCTTGTGGTAGAACTATTTCGGTAAGTTTCTATTACTCGTTCTCATTACCTATAGAAGAGTCTGCCTAATGTACGAAGCAGAGCCGCACTTCCCTTTATAGAGGGCTACCTCGACGTGGAAGAGTGGCATGTGAGAACGGTGTCGTGCACTTTCTGCCTTCGGGTAATGAAGTTTCCTTTCTTCCTGAATATTTGAAACAGCGCTCGTTAGGGGGAATAGAATTTTCTATTTCGCTTGAGGTGAACAATGGTTTTCATACCCCACTTTGGTTTAGTGCATATTCCATTTGACTAAGGTCGAATAGGAAACACCAAACAAGATAATTCCTCAAGGAAACATATTCCTATTTACCAAGCGTGATCGTACCTGCTATCATCACTTTTTAGGAACTCGATAGTTTTCATTTTATCTTGCATTTTCTAATCAGCTTTACGAAGGTTCCATCACTTATTGAAGGCTACATTTTTCGACTTCGTCAAATCCAAACAACCAAAGCTCACTCATGCGGCGGATTGCTGCATCGACTATGCTTATGACATCAACCGTTTAATATGAGTCATATAGTGCATGTGGTCCTGTGGTGCATCTCCGAATTCGCCTGCTCGATGGAACCGTTTCCTCAAGAGGGGGAGTATTGTATAGTCAGTGAATATCATTACGATGCAGAATAGATGTGACACTCGCTTTGTTACATAGTAATAGTCACAAAAGTGGCTTACAGAAAAATGAAAGACCCAAACTCAAAGTCTTTTCGTAAAATTCGGTTAGAAAACAGAAAGCAATCAATGAAACACCAGAAATACTCGAATGTGGCGAAAATAAACTACCTTTGGATAGTAGCAATATCACGAAGTGTAAGAAGATCATGTGCGTTACCTGTTTGTTTGTTTGTTCGCCAAGCTTGGCAACTGGATTGCAAAACGTCCGCCACTAGTCTAAGAGACATCATCAGCTCACGGCTGAGTGAGTACTTCTCTTTTGTTTGCCTTTTTATGGTTTCTAAAGAGTAGTCAGTATCTCTAAAAACCATATGAACAAAGCATAAGAATAGGAAGTTCCCATTGAACAGTGCTTTGATAATCTCTCCTCAACTGGTAACTAAACGTGTGTGATCCAATTGGCAAGGTTGGTAAACAAACGCGGTTGATCAGTGCATAATCGTGGAGCGTCGTGAAGGCTAGTGAAAAGCCTGTCACATTTGGGGAATTTAAGAGCTCGAAAAACCAGGAAGTGGAGAAGAATTCCAAAGGCGGGTAATCCTGAGAAAGATGGGAAAGGAGAATTGTTCTCGTGGACAGCAGCCGGTCGAAACGTGATATGGGTGACTACGGGAACACAGGTGGGTCGGACAATTGATAGAAGGAGCTATTTCTGCGGAAAGTTCATCGCGACAAGAGCGACAAAACAGTGTGAGGGAAGCGACATCTCATCGGTTTAGGAGGGTTACAGATTATCGGTCCAAGGAGGGAAGTCATTACGACACTAATCTTTTTGTCGTACACTGTCTGAAGGTAACATCATTCGAAATACTTCAACAGTATTCCATAGCAGGACATATATGGAGCTTGGAACAAGCTTTCATTAGGCCGGAAAGGAGATAGCTTTTGACGAAATACACTCATTTGCACACCAATTTCGTTTCAATGGGAAGCTCAGCTGAATCTGTCATTTATAATATTCTTCAACTAAAATTGCTGTGCAGAGCTCGTCTCATGTTTCGCTTGGCACGATATTCATGATATCAAAGTGTGTTTGCTGAAAACTCTCCGACAGCCCACGACCAGTTTCTTGGGGTTCATCAGATGGACGTAGTCCCCGAGTTTCCACCAACCTTATGTTTTGCTTGGTCACCAATTCGTACCTAAGTGGTGTCATGCAGTCATTTTCAAATTAGATTGGCTGTAACAGGAGATTCAACGGAATATCAGCTGAGTCTTTTGTCTGTACTTTGCAAATGGGTGTATAACACCACAAATTGGCGTTCAACTTACGTCGTACCAACTGGAACATGAGGCTGGTTTTGGCGGCACACTCATTCGAAGAATACCACAAACTGGGATTCACTCGGGTTTCCAGTTGCCACCAAATTAGTTTGCAAACGTATATTTTGATGTTTGGCGATAATTTTGTGTTCAAGTAAAGCTTAAGGTTGTTGAATACACGAGGACTACGCTTACCTGATGAGCCCCAAGAGAGGCAAAGTCGGTAGTGGGCTATCGAAGGATTTTCACCAGCTTTATAAAAAGCGTGCAGTTGGTTGATGGGGGAAGATGCCAATGTCAGTAACGAGTGGAAGTCAGTAGCGAGTACTGATTCTGGTAGGTGTATGCTGCTGGCCTGTACGCGATCGTCTTTAATCCCAGGTTTGGCAGATCTTTCACCGGAATAGTAGTTAGATATATGGTGGGTTGCATCATCTGTAAACGCGTGAATGTAGCCAGAAACTGGAAGAGCTGTAGAAAAAGAACGGAACCTAGGAACACCTGCGTCAGCTTGATGAATCCGAAGGAGACTGTAGTTCCAAGGTACACCTGAGTGCGATTCTCCAATTCACTTCTTCAAGTCAGGATGCAGTCCGCATAGCAACCGTCTGGCAATCAAGTTGTCATGGCACACTCTAAGGTGTATCATTTCGGTTTCCGCAAGCGAGTAAATAATCATATATTCGATGCTTACATTGGCAGGTGTAAGCTAATGCTTGAGAGGCTGTTGTTTCTCAGCTAACTTAGAAGCGATTTAGCCAAGATTAACTCTGGGATTCTGAACAAAATAGCGGTAGTGTAGGTGAGATGATATTTGGACAGCCACAATTGCAGATGGAGATGTCCTGGGAGAAGCAGGTACATTAGAAGAAGTGCAAAGAAAACGAGACGAGAACTGAATACAGCGAGTTCTGGAGCACAGATACGGAACAAACTACTATACCAAAGGAATACAATCCAACACAAGAGATTTAGAATTGTTTAGCGACCGAAGGCAGTGACAAACAGTCACTGTGAATTGGTGGGGCTGTTGCGTAGACTAAGATGGGAGTAGGAGGAGAAGCAGCAGTGTTTGAGGTAAAAATTTGAGTAAGTATATCGACATTCTCCTGAGGAGGCTAGTTCAGGACTCCGTTCGAGTCAGAACTAAAAGCAAAGGATTAAGAGCAAAGTTTCTGCTCACTGCTTTTACAGTACTCTGGACGGATCGACTTCTGACAGGTGTACAAGATATTTGATTGGCCTTACGGCTGGTGGCAGTATTTTCGGCCTGGTCTATGACGGCGGTACAGTGCATGAAACAACATGGTCCAAATGGAATAGAGGGGATGAGTTGGAGAAACCTGGGTGTCCATACGTTCGTTTTTTTTTAAACAGCCCAGAGGCAATTTTGACTAAACAGATCTGCTGTAAAGTGTGTGTCGGCTTCAGAGAAATGGGGAATGAGTTGGAGTATCTAGTCAATAAGGCCATTCGTGAGGTTCCGCGATACGGAGGTTGTGAACGACATTGAAGACTAAATGGAAACACTGAATACCAATGGTCGGAAAAGCCGGTGATTGCAGAGCGGTCCACCGAATGAGATGATGGTTGAGTGGTTAAGATGGGGAAAATACAGAAATTGTCATCATGCACTAAAATTCGGCATCATGAGTTCGTGATCGCAGACAGCTTTCTCAGCCTGTTGCCGCCATTGTGGACATTGGAATCGCCAACGATACAACATGGACCCCGGATTGTGCTAGGTTTTCGCCAGCGACATTAAATGAGGAGAAAGGTTGTCATTACCATTGGGTAGTCTATATGCAAAGCGAAAGTATCTTAACTTGAGGGGAAGTAATTTCGAGCTTAATATACTGAAAATCAGGTAAGCTACATTCGAGGGAGATTATCGGAAAGAAATGAAAGAGAAATGAGTCTGGGGTCTGGAAACCCATCCCTAAAACGGAGACAGAATGTAAACAGTAGACAGGAAATTGGCTATAAGTGATATCACCGTCACCGGATATTTACGTCGCAATGAGGAATAGAGCACGTTGGGTAGAAGATGATAAGAGTCGCTTGGCTGAATTAATGTTACTGTTCAAACCACCGACATTGCTGGGTGATGCTTTGAAGTTGCGAGAATAGTTGTTAGATTTCATTGTGTTATGTTTCTGTTCGTTTAAGGGATGTGAAACGGAAATCCGAACCCATAAACTTTAAGTAGAGAACCACCTTAAGTTCATATAGACTTGTTGGTTCGATTTCTCTGAACGGCAATGTAAGCTTATTCAGGATATCTACTATCTGTTGTTGTTCTGGGCTCATCTTATCGCCCAACCTTCTTGCCTTTTTATCCCTATTAGTTATTTTTTGGGTATTGGAAAGTCCAGTTACCGGTCTAGCTTGGTGCTGTCTCACTAGCTGATACACTAACCTGTCATCCTGCTTTGCGCAGAAAGTTGTACCTCCGGCTCGCAAGTTGATTCTAGTACCTTAAAGTCGCTTTAGAACGACCGCTGAAGGAGTCGGTCGGAAACAGTTGTTCCAAAGAGATGGACGTCGTCATCCATCCTTTTGTCCGTGGAATTAAGTGTTTTATTGGGAATTTTGTTCATTCATTAAATTTAGAGGAGATACGTTGTAGCTGGTAACTTCGGAACAACTTCTATCATGCTGCTACGTCCAGGGTCGTAGGAACTCGTTCTGTGAGGGTGATAACATTACTACGAGATCAACCAAAACAAATCACTTTAAATGAAACACACGCTTCTGGGGGAGCGCTGCAGTGGAATTTTGCCGTGCGTATCTGATTGTGAAAGCGGCAAACCGTTGGCTATTCATCATTTACAGTGAGCCTACTTACTACTGTTACAATGCAAAGTCAATATTATGGGTAAACACTTGCTGGCGTTTGGTCGTTAGTGCGCACTGTTACACTCTGTCTTGCTGCTGGTGTTTTATGGACATTACTACCTATCGCGTAATCATTTACGTCGCTTACCTGAACATCATGATAAGCCCTATTTTTACTAAACACTTCCGCTTCTATGCCCAACGTACCACATCCGGAGTAAATCTGCGACATCCGTCAGTTCAGTGTGGCATGACAGCACTCGTCTCCCCCTGTTTTCTAAGTTGGCACCGGCCTAGGCAACGACTTTCGATTGTTCACATCCGGGCTTTTCGTTTTGCAAAAAGTTCTAGTCACTACATCACCTTCCTTGCCAAACTGTCCATTTTTTGCCATTGTCATTGTGTCTGTGAGGTGCAGCTTATGGTTACGAAACTGATCTTGCTAGGTGTGCAACACATCGAATCACCCTATTCGCCAGGCATGCCTCACCGCCGGAAAATGATTTGACGTTTAAGGCATGCTCGTACGATGATCAGGGGAATGATCTTTGTCTTTTGTATAGTTGTTTATACATCGGTTTCTCGTAGTTAACTTCTTCACAAAAGATCACGGTGCCCGCAGGTCCGGGTTATGTTAGCATCGAGCTGCACTGGTACCTACAACAAACTCGGGACTGCAGTGGATGATAATGACTACAAAATGGAGAGGATGTCTCTAGCTAGTCCGCTATTGCCAGGTTGCCACAACGTAGCGTCAATAAACGGTGAATTACACTCAGGTTTGAGCTGCCTAATTGACGAGATCCTGGTTCCCTCATTGCTGACACAGGGAAACTCGACTATATTGCGTCAGGTCATTCGGATGTCATTACTATCGCTTCTGACTGACCCCTTTTTGGTGAGCTGCCTCTCTCCACGAATGTGCTAGCTTTTCAACAGAAGCCATCATATCGGTTAGGTCGATTCAAGAGGTGAAGCTGCGGCACACAACTCCGTATGAGATGTAAACAATAGTCATGCGGCCGTTGAATTATTGGGAAATCAGCCTGAACGAAATGGTTCCAACCAGAAGGCGTGATAAAAGTGTATCACGCAGATATGGGATCATGTGAGGAACTACGGAATTCCTCAAATGGCTCAAGTAGGCAAAAGCTTGCCCTTGGACCGCTTGTGGGCGGCGAATACCGTGTTAGATAAGATAGAGTGAATTGAATGGCCTTCGGAAGTGACCAATTGGCGTTAGCGTACTTGTCGGTTAAAATGCATACTTAGGCTCCACCTTGAGACGTGTTTTAGTTACTTAGCTATAGCAGTGATAAGAGAACAGTAAATTAGGTTGGGAAAGCATATGGACAGACAACGTCACAAATGAGATTTTGCGTAGAAATGATGCTCACTCTGATACCGTGAAAGAGAATTTGCTGCCATTCGTTACCAAGAGCTTAAAAGTGGAATGATTATCTGCTATAATCCAAACTATTCATTAAATGAGGTGTAAAATTGATTCAGTGATACTTTGGATATATTAGGCGGTTAAGATACCGGTACTGGCATGGAGAAGCGGCGGTTGAGCAGGTACCATGGACCTGTTCCTGCTATAGCTTAAACACGGTCAGCAAATTACCGAGATTCGGATGGCTGTCAACGTGGCGGTTTCTGTGGGAACTGAGGTGATAAGCCGATATATTTAAACGAAGTGGCGGAACAGAAAATGGTGTACAGAGGGGGCAGATGACGAAATAGTCCGTGAGGGCCGTCATACTATTAGGGTGAAACAACTGAACATTTACTAATGCACGCAGACCTACCGAACATTCAGAAGACACTATAAATGGAAGACAGCAGGCGCGTATTGCGCGCACGGTCACACTCGAGCGCATGCGGACTGCGCCACTGTCGGACTTACATGTCAGCAAATAATCACATTTTGGATAGAACGACCTTGAATCCGCGCTGAGTGGAGCCCCCTGGGTCACGTGGCTTGCCACCAAGTAAGTACGTCCCGGAATCCCGCTCTGAAAGTGCCGTTTAATTTCAGGCTAGACCAACCCTCCCCCTGCAGAGCCACTTATCGCAGAAGCAGAGATACAACGAGGAACGTCCACCTACAGAACCGGTGTCGATGATCGCGGCCATAAGCTGCTTATCGTACGAATCTCCCGTCCAGTTCTGTATTAGATATGATAGAGGCAGAGACAAGCGTACGGGGAAAAATACGAAAAATCTGACCAATATGATCACGGTTGTGTATTGAACATGGCTTTGAGTTGCATACAAGTTTGTTCAAGCTGTTTGAAGGACCCGCTGCGAGTCTTTTGGTTTCTATCAAAATTGTTTAGGCAAATTTTTGGTTGTTGTTCGGTTGTTGTTGGTAAGCTATCACTGGATCCCTTGTCGTTCTTGTTGTCTTTATGGGGCTTTAATTGGACAGAGTAACATGGTTGTACGGGTGTTGGGCACCAGTGTTCCTCCATAGTTGTTGCCGTCGATGATGACGATTATTGGTTCTTATGAACAGTGTGGGCTGTCAGCGAATTCTGATCAACCCTCCCATATTATAAATAAATTTAAGCTTCTCATTATAATAGGTTTTGTGGTTATCATCTCAGCCGTTCACTCGTATGGATTGTTTTTCTGTTCCCCAAAATGGTATCCACTGATGTAGGCGGGTGGCATCCATAACTTATTATGCTTATCCTTTTTTTACGAGGACAGAGCACACAACTCAGCTAAAACATTTGTCTACAACGGTTGTCCATTCCTTCGACAGTAGCTCTCGCATACTAATTATTTTGCAAATGTTTCCTCATCCATGTGCAATTTTACTTGCTGCTTTCAGTGTGTAACTTGACTTGCCTTCCGTCGGGTGTCTTCATCGAAAGCACGGCCTCCGCCTAATTACCCTATGCGACTGTCCTCTCCTCAAGCATGGAGTTTGGTTTTGTCAACGCGGCTTTCCTTCACTGCTCCCCGTTCATACAGTTTTATCTGTTTTCCTACTTCCACGCTTTATTAGATAACGCACGAGCAGTGTGAAGTGGATGCCCCGTTAGTGTGTCCTGTTTTGAAAATCGCGCCGTTGAAATTACTTTCGACGTCAGTTGTTCTCCTAACTTGCCCGGTACCATTTGCATTAGCGTTCGAGTTAGTTGAAATTAGTGAGGGTTGTAGTGCATTTTTTATTCGCTACTGAATATTTGCGGCAAAATGACGCCCACCTAGATGATGCAGACTGGCCAGTGAGGGTACAACCGGAGATTTTAGTTGAATTTTATCCCCTTAACCGCATAGTGAGTGGGGCGGTTACCAATTTAAAGCTCTTTTTCACATACGAGTTGCTCCCTGCTTCTCTTCTCGGCCTAATCTATTTTATTCACAGCATAAGTGTTTTCAGAATAGCAGCTAGCTGAAATTATGCCCATATTACAGAGCATCATTTACATTTGTACGGGCCTTCACCCTACACAATTGTCTTACTTTTTATCCCTCTGTGGCCGTTATTGTAAGAGTCAGTTTCATTCTTCGATCTGTCTTGCTCTTTTAGAATGCCTACCATAGGGTTATTTGTCAGTTTGCTATAACTCTATTCACGGACCCAATTTTGACGGACTCCACGTTGACTGACGACTGGCCGGAAGTGAACACGAATGAGGTGAAAAACTCTTCTCGCTGGCGTCTATCTGTTCGTAAAAAAACCTATCGGAAGCTGATAGGAATGGAAACTGAAGAAACTGACAACATCACCTCGCACATTCCTCCACGAGTAGCGGTAAATTTCTTCGAAGAGATACTCCCCGCACAAAATGGTGTTAAAGAAAATGGAATTGACTACAGTGAGTCACGGACTGCAAATACAAACTTCTCTGTTGCTCGAGAGGCTTGTATGCTCAAGGCAAACTTATGGCATGCTGTATGGAGCCACACCAACACAACACAGCTCACCTCACTACCAAGGTGAGTACTGCGTTCTCCCATTTCCAGTTAAAATTGCTGCAGCATTCTGGTGTTTTGGTTCTACTCACTTCTCTATGATGGGTATTGACGAGCGTTCACGTGAAACTGTCCCAACCATGACCTGACCTTAAAAGCTGTCTCTTACCATGTGTACTACACTCAAGGTTCTATTATGTTCGTTCTTTGTATGTTGTTTCTTTTGGAAGACTGAAAGTATCCATGTGTGAGGGTGCATGGAATTTTCGGTTATTGACACTTGGTGCAGTAAATGAAGTTTATCCGATTCTCGGTGCAGCATGTTTTGGACATCAGCTTCATTTTTACCATCAGCAACATCATACTGACTACAACCCGTGGGCAAGTTGTGCAGTTGTTCGAGCTCCTTGACTGCTGGCCAGTGTATGGGGGGAAAATGTAGTGGTCCGTTTTTATACACCCATGTTTTGAACACTTTCAAGACCCAATGATTTCAAATCAGTCAGGTAAGTCCTCCCACTATTTGCGCGCTTGTGTAAAGGGCGTGTCAACTGGCGAGCTGTGAACTTGGCGCTCACCAGTATGGGGAAAGTAAATCTGCGCTCTTGAATTGAAAGCACCACCTCCCTATTGATGAAGGCATATGCTAAAGACAGTGGCTTGAACACAGGAGCACACTGGGCCTGCAACCGTACCGTGTCCGCTAATCGGTCCCTCAATAAGAAGGATTTTCGTGAAAGCACTCCTCTTTTAATCGGTAACAAGGGACTTTTACCCGGTTATCTCCTCCTGCACAGTCACTTTTTTATATCGAAAGTTAAGTCTATGCATGTTTTTACACCGAGTATGTCCCTGCTCTGATGATTTCATTGTTCGCGCTTTTCATAGGGTTTCCATCCATAACATTCCGACAGTTTGATTCCTATCAGGTGGATTGCCTTCCCCATTACTCTCCTTGCTACTTAGGTACTCCGCATGAACTTTTGTTCCGTGGAGCTTAGGAAATAGCCGAACTGCTGAATTAGGCATATGAGTTGAGATGTGAGATTTTCAAAATTCTGGTAACAAAATAAAGTGCTCAGGTTAATGCAGTAATTTCCCAGGAGCCCCTTTTTCAGAAGATTGGCGCACTAATTTCATGGCTGACAGCGAACGCTGTTATGGACTCTCAATGCAATAGGTTCCCTTAGAGTGTGTTTGGTGTTGCATATATATATATTATTACAAAGGGGGTTCTTTACTTATTTTGTATTATTTACCGGCCATCTGTATTCTCGTTCGTACGTCGGGTTATGCTCTTTTTGCTTAGGTATCTTCGAGTGGATGCACAAACTTCTTCAATTCATTCTTCTGAATAGTAGTAATCTTTCTGCTGATTGAATTCCCCTGCTCCCTTGTTTAGCCTTTTTGCGGAGCGTATCCTACCACGCTTGAAAAACGAGGCACAGCTGCTTATGTCTTTCTACTTGGTTTCTCCGCTGATGGGCACCCTGTATGCTGAACGTCACGCGGAACGCCACGCCAAACTGATTGATGTGAGTCTTGTTCTGTTTAGGATTCACGTTCCATCCAAACCGACAGCGTGAACGACATCAGTGGATCTCAGTACAGTAACCATTTAGAACAGGAGCCACCCTGATAATAGGGACTTTCGCTCTTTCCGGGAATCAATTCTCTCTAGAATTTGACGTATGAGTTTCAAAACTTATGCACCCTGTCATCAAAAAAGCACGAAGTAATCGTGGGTCCTGTCAAAAGTGATTTTTCTTAGATCGAGTCAGTCTCCTATGATAAATGTGGTGTGACTTATACAGCTTCAAGGCAAAATTCTTGATTCACCAGTTGGCCTAAAAGGTGTCTAATAGCGTCATTTGCGATCTTATGCATCATTTTCCATTCATGTTTGCCTCGTGACAATCATGTCGCGCAGAATCATCTAGAAACCAACCTAGAGGTAGTTGATGCATAAAAACCAGCTTCTGCATTTGGTTTAAATGGTCCGGAATTCACATTGCCAATACTTTGCAACTCGTGCCTTTATTACCTCTCCGAGATTCGGCCGCGTATCATGGCAGAGGACAGGAGCATGTGAAATCTACCTTGCCTTCGAACACTTGGTCACTGGGGCCTTTATAGCACAGTATTAATCCGCAGTGAAATGGTACATAAGCGCTTACGTGACGACCAGTTAGAATCACAGGAAGAGCAAACAACTGTCAACCGTAAACTTGCGTTGGCGAATGGTCCACAGGGAACAGGCCAGGAAATGACACTGCGAAAGTAGACCAGCTAAAGTCAAGGGGGATGCTGTTGGATCTTTGCTGCATCCTAATCAGAACCATGTGTCAGGTGGCTGAAAATCCCACATGAAATGCCACTCCAATTTTATCAGTGGCGAGCCTGTTATCAGTTCATAGTTAGATTGTCAAGCTAACCCATGTCTTTCAGTCTGTTGTGGGCTTGTGTTGAAGAAGGTTCGTTTTGTCACTCCCAGTGGTGAGGTCTAGCTCTGACGTAATGTTTCGATGTGTTTGTTTCAGTGCCTTGCGAAGTTATGAGCACTCTGTCAATCTGTTTTCCTCAAAATATTAAGTTTTTTCACTCTTCAGTAAGAAGCCCTTTCCGTATTGTCTTATGGCATTGTCGAGCTATTGACGGCTCAGGTGCATTAGTTGGCCTTTGGTTAGGCGGCAGTTGATACGTTCGCGGAGCTTCTCAATTAGCTTGCATACGTATCGTCCTCATACAAGGAGGCATCGTCAGTACGTGCCACTGAGTTATAGGTATTTTACAATAAACTTGTACTCGAATCGGCGAACAAGAAGGTTAACACCGGGAAGGAGGAACGTAAGCTGGATGGCTTTCTTTTGCCGTCTAGAGCAGTAACGATAGAATGGTGGGCTTGAATTCAGCTGGTTCAACTAGTTTGGAAGCCATTGGTGCGTCATATTGCATCCAAAACGTACGTTGTTCAAAATTACCACCTGATCCTTGAACTGTGTTTTTTTATCCTCGCAGGTCGTGAGATTCATAGTCTCTCTTCACAGTAAAAATCACTTCCTGGGGAAGGAACTCCAAGGCTTGCCTACAGATATGAAATCCAGTAGAAATCTGACGTAGAATGCTCGCTGTGGACTTCCCGGGGGACAGCCTCTCTTCGATGAGTTTATTGGGGGAGATTGCTGTATATTGTCTCCAGTGAAGCAATCTAGATTTCGACGGGATGTCTCCCCTTGGGTGGGGGGGGGGTAGGAATCTTATTGTACATTGTCCGATTAGGATGCACAGGGACAATGAGATTTCGTTTGTTTCGTGTATTCTAAACACCATTCGTGGGGCTGGGATAGAATTTTTCAATTCGTCCAAATATCTGTTATGGACGTTTAGTAACACGATATGGTGAACCTATACGGTAATCTTCACCGATCGTCATTTACGGACTATGACACTCCCCATAAAGGAGCGCACTGTCGAGATCTGCCAACATCGTACTCATCCGAGAGAAGTTGAGACCAAGCATGTCTGATTTTTTATTCGGATTGTTCTAATATATGCGATACCTGAAAGTGAGATATGTTAGAAAAAGCGGTTAAGATATCTAACATTTGAATTCTGCTGGCTGTTTTGCACACCAGATTCCCAACAGCTACCATGGAGCGACAGATACCCGCTCATAACCGAACTAGGTTTATTTTGTCCTGTACTGTTTGCGCTATCTACGCTTGTGGAAATGAAATTTTTATTTAATGACTTTATTAGAGTAAATTTCGGAGATATTTAAAAACTCTTTTGAGGCACTCTTGATCACAAATATTTGACAAGAACGTTCCTGCAGGTTATGCGTCGGGTGAGTGCATAGGAATTCAGTCTCTTGGTGTTTTCTTTATCTCCGTATTTATTTGTTTTATTTACCGCCAGAAATTTTGACAGTTGCAGTCGAAGGTAATCCCTCTAAATTTTCATCCTGTAGAAGATAGGATGTCTTGACTTTGGTCGCAATGTAGTCTTTGCCTCGATTTTCAGAGATCCTAGCTAAGGACTCAGTCTCTTAAGATATTGCCACTTGGAAGTAATCCAGGAACGTGGTTCTTAAGTAGCCTTGGTGCCAACTGAAGGCTGTGTGTTGCCTCACAGCCGTGTCAAAGCTGCAGCTCTCGAAGCGGCAGGAGATAGTCCTTTGATTGGCGGCCTTTTAGGCCTGTTTGGCACACCCACTATATCTTTGAACGCTTCTTCATATCAGCATCAAAATCCAGCAACTTCGAATATGATGGGACCTGCAGATGTATTGTTCATAACGTTCACCCCAATGTTGTTCTGTGTGAATCCGGTATTCAACGACTACAGTGCTTATGCTGCTCTCTGGGTTGAACCTGTAAATTGACTTGACTCATGTGAGGGTGGGGTATATTATTTATTGCACCTCCTGTAAGCAGGTGCAATTGATCGTTCGATTCACTTCGTCCGATAGGGTAGGCTAACCATTAGTTTTGAGACTGATAGAATATATGGTTCAGTCTTTCATCGGAAGACCGCAGCAAATCAAAATTCTGTTAACGGGTTGCCCAGAAGAGGTCTTAAATCCTCCTTCTATAAGCTTCTACTGGGTGAGTAATGCGCTCGTCAGTGATGTGTGGTCTTTCAAGCCAATGAATACCAGAACTCACAAATTCAACTGTTCCAAGCTCCTCTGTTCGGAGTGTTTCTTTTAGCAGTTTGAACTTGAGTAAGGACCACAAAACAAGATCATCTCTCACGGAGAACCATTTTTATATAAGAACTTGCACGAGCTTTGAAAATTCGATGATTTCAGCTCCTTGCCATACCATTCAGCGTTGTTACCGTCTTTCAGAATGGCGACCGCGAAATATTCGGATGTGTAATGCTTTGTATCCGATTTCCGACCTGGTCAAGTCAAGTTCGGTCCATTTGAATTCACTGATGTGGCTAGATTGTGTACCAGTTGTGCTTATGACGAACTGCATAGGGACAGTCCACTGATAAGTCCCGGCCAATAGTATGGTGGATTTCCATTGTAAAATTTCCTTTTGGTGAATATATCAGCCACCTGGAGATTCAGGTGTCCTAGCTTCTGAGGGTTTGTTTCCTCAAGGAAGGTTCTCCGTTCGAAAAGCTCCTTGTCCCGAAAAAATGAATTTTAGACGGGGACATTCCCTCCAGGGGAGTTTTCCGGAAGGAATTGCTGAATTCGAAATTCACCAGAGCACATCGAAGACAGGAGTATAATGACCGTTCGTCTTGCCCCAAATATGACGGTTGGGTGTTGTTGAAAGTTACTGATCAGTAAGAATGATGTTCAGCTAAAAAAGTTGTTCGCCGCAAGTCAGTATAGGCTGATCAGCTTTCAGTATGCTGTTTATGCGGCTGGAAAGGTCCTCTTAGTTTACTTTTTCACGATTTCGTATTTTAGTGATAGCTTCAAACTGACCTCCACTGTAATGAGAGGCGAATGTGACTGCTTTTTGGAGTAGTAAATGCCACCTAGTTTGCTTGAATGCATTCAAAATATTCAAAGCACTTCTGCTTAAAAAGCCCTCAAGACATTATGTTAACACAAGTTGAGTTTTTAATTCAAAGGCAAAGCGCTGATGTTTGAGGGGAAGCTAATCAGATGCAAACGATTCAGTAGTAGGCTCCCCACATTATTCCAAGCACCCAGTCGTGTGAAGTCATCAATGGCGTCTTAACCGTTACATGCTGAATGTCTTTTTATCAGCCCAATTTCATTCGTCCTGCACGTCATATTATACGTGAACATGAACAGAAAAGCACGTCCCCTTTCTATTCACCGCTTGATAGGCCCTCACAAGGTCCATCCTAGCACAAAGCGTCCTGGAGGTGTTCAGTGCTTGTAATTTCTCAAGTTCCAGTCAGACCGAGGAAACACAAAGCGGCGAACCCGAATCTAAGATCGGGTTGAAGCCGAATTTTTAAACAAAGTCCTTAAAAAGCCAAATTGTTACGGCATATGGTTTGAAGGGCTTAACACTGTCTATACTACGCAATCTGTCCCTTGCTATCGCAAGTTGGATAACTTGGTGTGGCAGCTAGTATCTAATTCGGCCTTCTTCTTATCTTGACATGCGGTAGCACTCCGGTAGGTGCTCGAGAACTACCTTCTTGATCAATGCGAATTTTAGCCTATCACTCTGAACACTTCATCAACCTATGTCTTGTCTTGATCATCCACTTATCTTATTCTTGTTGTTTCAGCTCACTGCGGAATTGTATCGCGCAGTGCTTCAGGTAGATAGTCACCTAGCTGCAATACCCGATAGATCAACGCATCATCCTGGGGAGGAGGTCAGAGCCAACACTGAAGCCGACGCAAGTCCTCCTAACAATACAGGTGTACCAATGGTCCATGCAGACGCGATTGCCGATTTGATGTACCACATCAAGTATATGTATGTTGGCAATGGTGTACTCGACCAGGTACGCCCTATTTTGCCCAATTTGAGGCCCTGTTTGAGAAAGCGTCTCAAATTCATTCTTCCTCCGTCTGAGTCGGTGGTTACGCAGCTGCAACAGCAGCAGACCTCATCACAGCCTAGAAATGGCGTTCCCGGTGAAACCGTTTATGAAGGGCGGGTGTATAAAGCGTCCGCAAAACCACCTTTGAGTGGAGAGGATTTCTGACTTAAAAAGATGAAGAATACCCTCTAATAAGAGGAGTCTGTATATAGTTTTCTGGCAATATAACATTTTTTGTACCATTTTCTGTCCCTTGTCCAACTCTCGACCTTTTGGAATTGGATTCAGTCTAGGTAGGTGGATGCGTTGTCTAATGTTTCCATTGACGACTCGTTTTTTGCGGGTTAGTTTCTAATTGCAGTACAGTCCCTTCGGCCCAGTTCTCACGCGTGCTTTACGATGCACGAACTACTATTTGGTTGCTGAAGCTTAGATGTCGGGGGTGGACTCAAACTGGCGACTCTTCTTTCAGTAACTCGTGCCCGGATATTTTTCTGATCTCGATCTCACAGGGTGGAAAAATTCGGATGTTGCTCTGCCCGTTTCTGAGTTCAACTTCGATTAACTTTTTCATGGTCACGGCTGCTCCTGAAATCCCGAACACACCACATTTATCAACGCATGACATTGGTTTGGAATATGGCACCAGCCAGCCCGCTGACTTTATTCCGTTCGCTCTATATTGGCATCACGGTCTCGCACGTGGCACTGCACTCTGCTCAATGCAAGCCGGTTGTGGTTCACCATTTATGCATAGGTGTACGGTAATTAAGTCATTGTTAGCCGATAAATCGTTTTGTACGCCAGCCACCGAACGCTTTCCCCAAAGGGATATCAGTTCTCTGGGATTTCACCACATTGCCTTCCATCAGCCGCAAATTAGTGCGACGTCCATTCAGGTATCCTGTTTCCACGTGGTTATTACAATCGTGACGTTGGTATCATTAAATATGCTCCTATGGATAACATATGTCTTGTTCGCAGCAAACAGTCGGACATTGAATCGTCTATCCATTTGCAGGAGGCTGATAAAATCAAACTCAGATCTCGTTATTCATATCCATCCAGTTGCCAACCAACTTCTTTTGGTCTTGCTCCTTTCCAAGTCAAACCCTTAAGCAGCCTGTTTTATACCCTCATTAACGAATCCAAATAGCCGTCGAATTTCCAGCTCATGAGACGAGTTTAACGTGCACAGGACGCCTCAACTAGTCCAATTGCCGACAAGATTTATGTTCGTTCTGTATCGATTTATATCAATCATCCAAAATTGTACCTAGGTTGTTCACTATTTTTATGCACACGGAAATGGACTGAACACATATCTGATCTAATTCATACCTAATCTTGTTCAAGTCATCACTTCACTGTGTACCTTTCGACCTTGTCACGCCAGACAGTTCGTACTCTTAAAAAACGGATCCCTGAGATCGCAAACAAAAAGATTTACCTTGCATGTCATATTTCACTTTGTAGAGAATTTCTAATTTATCCCCAATTTCCTTCGCTGAACAATAGTTATTTCCGTTTCCACACCCTCAATTTATCCGGGTTCCTGGCTATTCTCACGTGGTTTGAGGTTTTCTAAGAATGTTCTTATGCATTGATTATGATAACAATAGCTAGTTGAGCCGGATTTCGTGGGCTCGCATTATTCTGCCGAAATGTTTTCTTCGAATCCGTTAAAATGAAACCTCAAAATAAAGGATTGCGTCACAATCTCTCCACAGACACTATCAGACTCTGACGCGAGTTCTGCTTGGGCAGTAGGCTCTAATGAGATTCAGTGGCTTATCTTGCAAGCCATCAGTTTTTTTTAAGTAAATGAGCCAAATACCGTGCGGAAGTCAGTGAAACTAGTGAAACACAGCACAACATGAATATTTGATCAATGTAACCTCCCGAATGGAAGCCTACCTGATTCTGTCTGACAGAAGACTCTCACTCCTCTGGGACAGTGCAGTAGTGTTATGGTAAATATATTGACCAAGACTCAATGTTATTTCTCGGACGTTATGTGCTGCAATTTTGAATACAGTGCTTTGCCCGAAAAGTCCAGACACATTTCGCAACGGCTCAATCCTTTCGTTTTCCCGAAGGCCTGTGGAGATGATTAACGGTGCTCTTCTGAATTATTTAATTAGTTCATCATAGCGCTGTTCGTTCGCCAAACAGTCCCTCGCAAAGCAATTTATTCCCAGATCTTCGTGTGCTTGACAGGTTTATTCATTATTTGCTGTGAAGATCTCGATCGTATTTCATTCTTTAGAGAATATTCATCTTCTAGTTAAAGGAATTGGATACATCCAAGGCACATGGTATGCAATGAATACTGCCGCAGTGTCTTCAAAATACACAACACTAAGTTAGAATAACATTTATCCCTCTACTAAAAATTAGGTGATACTCGACCAGCATTCTACATATTTCGTAGTAGGACTCGGGTAACTTTTAACTGCAGACTCCCTTCTTGAGAGATAACGTTCCTTTAATGAAAACCTCTAGTACATATGATTTTGAAAATATTTATGATCTAAGAACAGACTTGAAACAAGTTTAGTTAATTGAGTCGGAACTATCTTATAAAAGCTCTAAACGAAACCCCCTGTCTCTGCTGTCTGAGGAACTTTGAATCGTTTTATTGGACAGCTCTTTCCTGATCTTATTTGCTCGGTGGTCGCTCTTCTCCGGCATCCACATTCAAACGATAGCCGTCTCGATTTTTCGCTTACCCGTTCCATGAACGTTGCTTCACACAGTCAGAGAGAAATTCGTAAAATTTTAGATTTTTAAAATGGATTTTTACTCAAACAGAGGTTCTCAATGCCTTTTAGCCAGAACCCATCTGGTAGTGTGCCGTCAACTTTCATTTCAATAGCAGTGAGTCTTTTATGCTAACTAAAACTAAGAGGTGGAATTCAAATCCATTTTCACTGGTCTATTTATGCATCCTACTCAGTCGCTGAAGTGCTTACATTGTCCTCAGTTTAATCGATATTCCAGTAAGTCATAGTCACGGCTTCAATATTTCATTCCTGTCACCGAATCATTTCAGTTATCTATTTACTCTGTTAACCCCGAAATACAACCTTAGTGTATTCCGCCCGGATCGATAATTAATTCCTTGGTGTTTCGGTGTCTGTCTGTTGACATTCAATGCCCACTATGAAAATCCTCAACGGGTGCGCGATTTCGCTGTATCAAAAAGTCCACTCAGATCTTTCCGCCCATAAATTCCATGAAGCGTTCCTTTTTTGTACAACACAGAAACTAACCTGTTGATGAATATAGGTAGCTCTGGTGCGCTGCTTGTTTGTTGGTCTGTTCACCGGCGTTGGCAGTTAGATTGCAAACCCTTCATCCACGAACGAGGTGATATCGTCAGTGCACTAACCTACCGATCCTCGTGGAATCTTAGTTTCTGTTGTTATTATGTTTGACTCAATACAGCTGCGAGTCAGCACAAAGACGTTTTTACGAGATGAATCAGAACGACTGAACATGTTTGACACCTTGTGTCATCTGGTAAAACGGGACTGTCGTCTGAACGTTCCTAGGATAGTAAAAACAACTTATGGGACGATTTGGTTCTGCTCTGCTTCTCCTCGGATGTACTTCGGATCCAGGATCTTCATTTCCTCAATTTTTTTTACATACACGGGATTGCCGTTTGTCCACATGCGCCCAAAATGAGACGGAAAACGGTGCAGCTAAACACTCGTTTTCAAATTAAGGTGGTATCAACAGGAGAACGTGCTGCACAAAAACCATTTCCTGTTTCACTGGGAACATTATTTAGGTTTTGGAAGTTTTGCTCTTTCTCTTAACGTGTAAAGTCCGTGAGCGCTCGGGCATGCCGCTACCAATTTCGTCCTTTCATGGACTCATAAACAGTGTTGTTTCAAGGAACTACTTGGACATCTTCAATATCGTTCGAAAGGAACGAATGTGGCACATCCAGTTGGAGATTATTATGAACGAGTGATTCTGTTTATTCTCCTGTTACCATTATCTGGCTCTAAGTGAGCTTATCTGAATATTCGTCTAATTTGGTCTTCTAGTACTAAATGATAGGTGTGGAAATTCTGAGACTAGGTCTATTTGACCAGTGATTTTTAGCCATTTGGAAGATTCCCGCGAAAAGGGTTTCTATCACTTTTTGGAACTACGCAAAAATCCAACTGCTACGTCAAATTTTCTGAAACTCTGAGGATCTCATCCAGTTCTACTCCTAGTGTGGCAAGTAACAGGCTGGGAGATGTGGCCTAAAACTTTGCCCTGTGGTCACTGTGCTACACGCAAGACGTCAGTGTGGTACATCGTTACTCATAAGGTGTTCTCATCACACGCACGAAGTTTCGTGCTGAGGCGCCGGATTTTCCAAACCAATAAGAGATCTACCTCACTGCTTTACTGTAGGATTGCCTGTAGAGAAACGTTATATACGGGCTCTTGTGGCCTTAGGTCGATTCGCAAAGGTTCCACGAATGCCACCTCAGTACAAGAACGGTGAGTATCCGCCTTGTTATCAATTGCCTCTTCTACTTACATCCAAGGCTCCAAGGCCATAACCTACATATAGTTCCTGCCGATCAAGTGTCACCATTCTCCATCTAGAGAAAACAACCTACCAGATCGTGTTTGAGGCCGTCCGGGAACTGTAGCCTGGTGGTCAAAATATCTTACGCGTATTCTAACTGTCGAAATTCCCCGAATAGGTGCATCTCCACACTTCCAAAAAATGATTTTCCAAGGACATCCTTTGAAAACTCAATGACGGCTGCATCGACCGGAATGATTGATTTCGCACACATCGCACTTCACTCATAATGTTGAACGTTTCACCCACCAACCGAAGTGTGCGTGT
This sequence comes from Opisthorchis felineus, assembly GCA_004794785.1. NCBI lineage: Eukaryota > Metazoa > Platyhelminthes > Trematoda > Opisthorchiida > Opisthorchiidae > Opisthorchis > Opisthorchis felineus. The sequence goes on from SJOL01002575.1 coordinate 79,278, forward strand.
ATACCACAAGACTGACGCCGACCCACTTATCAGGTGCATCATTCCCTAGTAAACACTTATAGACTGATATCCGGTCAACAGTAGGTATAGCAGTGTTAAGTCAAAAGGCACAGAATGAAGATTCAGTCGATGCAACCGTCTTCGTTCAAATGACGAAGTATGGTGGCTGCCAATAGTTTTCAAGTTATGAATATCAAGCTGACTCCACGGTTATTGTTGCAATCTGATAGTTTACTTTCCTTAAAAATGCAATACTCTTGGTGGAACTCCGGTTGATTTGCTCCTTTATTCAGCTTTTCCAAGTTCGCAGGGCTCACTAGTGACACCGGTTTTGAGGAAAGCTTGATGGGTGCCATTTTCGGAGTCTAACCTCAGTAAATCTTGGTTTTTAAATGACTGCCAAAGTTTGTGAGTGAATGGTCGCTCAAATTAGTGTATTCGACCAAGTTGACAGTTCCGAACGCCGTTCTATTTTTGTATACAGACTGTGTAGAAGTTGACCATCCGACCCCCCAGTGGTTTCGTTTACGCCAACCACTGTTTTTTTTTTTGGATGAGCTGAGACCGTCCACAAGAGTTCCCGATCGCCGAAACTATCTCATTTTAGGAGCTTGCTGGGTCCAACAACTTCCTCTGTCTTCCTTAAGTTACTGCCCAATCCTACTAGAACTTTTCACACTTCAACAGTGAGTTCCAAGGAATGCGAGATTTAGAATAGATACGCTGACCGGTTTTGAGGCTGCTAACTGTGCCACAGATCCTGATGGCCATGGACGGGAAAGTTTTGCAGATGAAAGACCAACGGTCATGAACGTCTGTTTTCTTATTTGATAGATGGCCACTGAGTACATATTGGTAGCGCTATGAGACCAGTAGTTCTGCCGACCGGATGACGGTCGCCTATTTCTTAAGAACCTCTAGCCTGGTGATGGAAAACCAATAGGTGTACACTGATGGAATCTCAATACGGTTTTTATATTCTGACCTATACAGAATTATTTTACCATCTTAGTATAGCACTGAAAATCCACTTACGTTTGCGTAGACTCCTATTTCACCTGATTTGGCTTGAAAGCCGAAACGACGATCATCTATTTTGCTCGACTGTATGGAATCCTTTTCCCTGTGTTATGTAAAAGGATGAAATAGTGAGGAACCGAGTCATTGCTAGGAATCTGAGCTTCATTCATCTCGATGTCGTTTGGAAATAGCCATAGTTGTGTATCATTCGCTTAAGCATTGGTTGTTGGTCCGTTCGCCGAGCTTGGCGGTTGGATTGCAAACATTTAATCACCAATCGGGGTGACATCGTCGGTGCGTTTAACATAAGAAACAAAGATGGCGGCGTTGGGTTGCATCACCTCTACTGTATGTCTGATGTGATAGAATTCATTGCCCGAGGTATTCTCATACCTCGAACGCCGGGTTACGCGCGCTTCCATAAAATCCGATGCGTTAGCAGGGTTCCCGATCATCAAACCGCACAGCTGTGTATGGCGTACGCACCATTGCGTGGGGAGCCACCGCTGCTGCCTTCTCCTCGGACATGCGGGTATGCGACAGAGGGAATTTAGTCTTCCCGCTTCTGGGTTCCGATGGGGCACTGATGTAGATGAGTCAGGCGACCGCATGTTGGCCCGTCTTCGGGTCAGACAGACCAGAGTTACCTACAGCAGACCACTCGAGCTGGATCAGGCAGTATGCAGGCTTAGAAACGATTGCAAACAGATAGCTAGACTCAGCTCACCAAATGTACGATAGATAGATTTCAGTGGGCTGCGCGCGCACTCAGGACGCTGCGACTGATCGCGAGCTATCGTCATACCACCAGAAGGGGGCGAATTTAGTGAAGCTTTCATCATATGCCGCCTTATGTCTTCATTCAATGCGTTAGTTTTTGTGGCACCATCAGACATGGAGCACCAAGCTGATACCGCGGTAGCTTTTATACCTAACCACAAAGTGCCGAAAAACTTACTGGTGTGTAGCAGAACGCAGATCCTGTTCACTGCAGAAGCCATTAGCATTCGCCACCCTGAACTCTCTATCCAAAGTGATTCGTACAAGCCTTAGCACTCGTGTGTTCGGCTGGCCAAGTGATAGGATCACATGGCCCTCATCTTCGTGTTAGTTTTTAACCCACCACGAGTTAACCTTTGCCCATTAACTTTTATTATGAATGAGACTTTATAACATCTTGTCGAGTGTATCAACAGCCATACCGGTATATTTGTTTCTCACAGTCAAACCAACCTAGCAGAGTGGACACCGAGTGAAACTAGGGTGATCAATGTTCCTTTCTCCACAAGTGGTCACTCACAAATTTAGGTTAGGTCATTGGTTCAGTCGGGTTTAGGTCAACATCCACTCCCTAAACCCAAACCTGCGCAGGAAACTGACAGGCAAAATCTCCACCTTTAATCAATGCAATTATAATCAAGAGCAGCGGAATCAATATTTTTTTGTTCTCGCTCGCCAGCATTTTTTTAGTTAAGTGGTGATACTAAGAGAATGGTCAAATGACATTCACTATGCGCACTAAGATCTTACTTATGTAAGCAAAACAAACTGGTGCTCTGTCAAGGACTACTCAGAAGGATGTTCCCATGAACGATTAATCTTGTCAGGTTAAAGTCTGGCAGATGGTTTGGTTCACAAACTGCAGGCCGGAACCGAGCAGGCAAATCTATATCCGGATCTTGCCAGCGATTGCTGTGCTTATAGGGCAGTAAATCCGAACATCACCGAAGCTGAATCGCTCTTCTCCGGGCAAAAGAAAAGCGAATCAGAGATTCGAGCAACACTTGAATATGAGACAGTAGGCTGCTACTTGTCCTCAAGCATTCGTGCTCGGTGGTCTCCATAATACGGACTTCTCCCACGACCCACTCACCGAGTGGATCCAAGACAGTTGTTCTGGTGTCCTCAGGTTTCTCTATCACAGTGTGGAGTTCAACATGGCTTCCTTAGCATAGCAAGATTGTGTTTTCGGTAAACGGTTCGTGCTTGGCATGTAATCTGTATTTTCGGGAGATGCTAAGTACTTTGCATCATCTGCGAACCTATAACGGGGACATTTTAGGATCTCGTTAAGTCATCTATTTACAGGAAAAGTTCAAGTGCCGGGCTTTGTGGGACCCGTCTGCAGACAATCCAGATGTTGACCTAACCCTTATCATTTACGCGACAAAGCTGTGTCCCATTAAAGTTAACTGTTCACCTCAAATGCCAGACTGAGTTAAATGACCGAACCAGATTTGAGATGCTTCTTTAAAAACCTGCTTTGGATTTATCAGTGTACATTTTAATGATGACCCATAGGACATACATAGTCAGATCTATAAGGTGACCACAATGAGCTTTCAAGCCCAGACTGATGTGCGCTTACACTGTTCGCTAAGAAATGAATGTGGAATTCCCCGATACTGCACTTTGAAAAACACATGAGCTGGATAAATAGGTGCAATCAAGTTGACAAAGGCGTTAGCTTTGGTGAGTATAGTCAACGAGTATTTCACCTCGATGAAGGTATGTTAGGCAGCGTTAAACGGACTCAAAAGAACTTGTAACGCACAAATTCGCTTGTATTGATTTTCCGGTTTTTTATAACCCTAATAATATCCGTTCCAGTTTAATGTACACGCCATTAGCTTGGCATCACGTGAGACTTGAGACAATGACTGGTGTATTTTTAAGCTTTCTTCTACACGTGTAATGACCTTTGGGACTTTTGCGAACATATCATTTCTACCAGAAACGTATGAAAATTCACATGAATAACGGTCGAGCAGTGATCGAAATGTCTCTGCGCAAGACATCCTACATTGTGAATCTCTCTTCTTAATTTGAGTCCCAGGTACCGTTTCGTAAGAAAGACTGGTGTTTAAAGGAGCCCAACTCACCGTGTAAGCTATCTTACGCATAGGCACTGCTGCTCCTCTGGTTTTGCACGATGTAAATAAGAAAGGACAGATTTGCAAAGGACCAATAGTCAAGTTTGGTGAACTAGCAGAGTAAGCCTTATGGATAGTCAGTGGATCAAGTGAAAACACATGATTTCAAGTTGTTGATTACTAAAAATTAGTCATCGGTTGATATGGAGAAACAAGTGTGGTGTTGGGCATATAGTGTAGGATGGAAACAGTACTAAATCAATGGATGGAAAAAGAAAATTCTTGTTCATGTCAGTATGTGGGTGCGGTGTCTGATTGCCA
>SJOL01002575.1:89460-102474 GCA_004794785.1 Opisthorchis felineus
GGTGCTTATTCTGGCAGCTCTGTAAGCCTAAACAATTTCGGAATCAGCCAGTGGTAACTGGAATGGGAAAACCATGTCAAAATCATGTCATATCTGAAGTAATAATTTGCTCCTTATTTAATAACAATCAAGAACGGGAACACCGCAAACACGGTCATTAGTTATTGCCCATGTGGAATCAAAATGAATCGTAAATTTAGTAGACAGTGCTCCTTTGCGTCATGTTTCGTAGTGTGAATGTCGCAAACTGAATGCTTGTGGAAAAAACAATAAGATGCACCCGCATCGGCGTTTTGCACACTATACCCGAGAGGGAGCCGAAAAAATGTGAGCTCAAAGTGACCGCAGTTAGGTAAGCTTTAGGTTGTGATTCTGGAGACTACTCTTGGACTCAGACGAAGACTGAAGATAACAACAACAGATCGCTGGTGATACCTTGGTCGCTAAGCGGATTTTTTGGCTAAATAGACTAACCGCGCAGAAGAACCACCAAAGTACCTAATTTCACTATAAAAATATCACCTAAAGCATCTCATCATTCAAATCACGGAGCCGCTCAGTTTTACCTGACTATGACATGGCTCTCCTAAAACACTTCCTTCAGGCGTTTGTTTCCAAAAGTAGCAGCAAATGGATATTTCACTGGTATGATATATAATGCTGATATTTGCATAATCTTAGTCATATGCATATTTAGAATATCGTCCAGTAATCCGCTAGAATAAAATCTTACGCAGAGAACAACTAGCCATCGTTTCTTCCAAAACCCTCTAATCCATTCAGTCACACTTATCCATGATGTTCGGTCACAGTTTGAAATTTTCTTGATTTATTACTGCAAATACGCTACTTCAATTATCCATCCTCTTGAAATCAAACGGCGTTGGTTTGACTCGTTTCTACCAGCTATGGGAACGCTTGGTGTTTTAGCATGTTGTTGTAGCAGGTGCTTGTATGTTAAGGCTACTACGAATACCGACTAGGCACTAACAACAGTACCTACTGGTCACGTTATCCAGAAAGAAAGACATGCTCCAATAATTTTGGTGCCGTGATACCTGCCCGAGCAATCAACCGCATTATTTGTAACGTCAGACAACGTGTAATGATTTGGTTGGCATTGGGGCCGAAACAATGATTGTTAGAGGTTTATATTCAGATGTAAACTGGCTTTGTCGGTAAACAAGCTAGAAAATGCACTTCTGTAGTCTGAAAACTATCGCAGAACATCGGTTACATTTCCAGATTAACCCAAAGCAGTTGGTTCAATCGATGCTGATTAACAAACCTTCAAATTCAGCGCTGCTTCCTGACTTTGTAGTGCATATTGTTTGGCTTTGCACGAATGAAAAATTTTCCGCATATACTTTTCGGATTACTAATCTGCTTTGCTTGAAACCACATACAAGAATGCGTTTTCTATGTTGTCTGTCATGCCAGTGCATTAAACCTACGCACTTTCTCACTCCCATCACAACCGCGCAACCCATACACCAGCACTGGCTGTACCCGGTCTTCCGATGCCAGATCAAACTGGCTCATCTTGGGCACTTGACGCTGTCGTAGATGTCTCTCTTGTTTCCAGTGTAATCAGCTATGGCTGCGGCGGTCACAGCTGTCTGTTTCCATCTTTGTCCCATCTGTTTCGTCATCCGCCCAGCCAGCAAGGTGAGCGAAGCCGTCGGGCTTTGTTCGGGTGTCCCATTTTGGACAACCCTTATCATGCCATCCAGCGAACTTCCGCTATCGCTGTACGGAAGTTCAACAGGCCTTGTCACAGTGGGCAAGATGGGGTTGACTAACCTCGCTTATGGCTGGTGAGAATGTGGGCGCGATTCCGCCTTTCATTGTCTGCACTGAATGCCTATGCACCCGGGCCAGCCGCCGGGATCGACTACCTCAGAAGCACAGTTCGGTAGCTGGGCTGTACGCCCCAGTTACTTTTTTTATATAAAAAAGACTATGACTTGTCTTGCTAACCGCAGCTAAGGCCATGGCACGGCTTGACTAGGCTTTGACTCAGGGCCCAGGGTACGTGAATTCGCCACAGTAACACAAACCCAGCTGCGGTTGCCGCCCCAGTGTGGGTGGTGCCATCATGGTGTCTAAGTGGATGTGGAGTTCGCACACGCGGGAAGCACGAAAAACCCTGCCCGACTGACCAACAGCGGTGAACTATGTTGGTACTCTCTGGTGACATTCTAACCATGGCTATTTCGTTCAGTCAGGCTATTTCACCAACTCACAACCTAGCCTAGTCATAGTGACCCAGTGTGCAACATCCCTCTCTCTGCATCAATGCTAAACAACCTCAACTGACAGAGTTGAAACGATACCGCAGAAAAAACATTTGTTGCATATTTTAAATGAAACTAGTTAACTAACTGTTCCAGGTACTTACTGTCTGTCCACAGATTGTTTTACCAAGTTCCATATTACTAACGGTGAAGAACAAATAGAAGGAAAAAATGTTGTCTGTGAATTCGACAGTCTAAAGGGCGCATCATCAGATGCGCGCAGTGACCGTTTTTTTCGACTGCAATCTCTTCAGGATGCTCAGAGGTTCCTGGAACACTTCAATCACTATAGCTGCATATATCATACCATGAAACGCATGTTACAATTAATCTTCCCCTTCCGCATAGGCCTTTGCCCACTCAAACTTTCTCAGAAGTGGTATGTCGGCGAGAAGTTCTTATGAACGTATGTAAAGTAGTTAGGCACGCCTCGTTCAGATCACTATGTCTGCATCGAGAACTTGTGGTCTTTGCGTGATAGATTCACTGTTTACTTTCACTGTAGACATGCTTCTAATAACCTTCTGGATTCCGCACCGTAGACTAATTCAAACGGGATCACCTGTTTTGTGGAACATTTCGTTGTCCTACAATCAGAAAGTATTTCTGGCAATCCCGCTTCCCGACTTAGCGGTTGAAATCTTATTCATTCCTTTATTGTACAGTTGAGTATTTCAGCCATTTCGTTTGCTTGTTCTTATCAAGTAAAGACTCAAAGGATTGCCAATGGTTCAGCGTCTGTTGAATTCTGTGAAAATGAGAACAGTGAACTCGATCCGTTTCCACTGTGTCTGGGACGCCAAATCGAGCCTCCACACATTAAAGGCAACCCTGCATGCAAACATTTCACCCATTTGTTTCTGAGAAGTGTTACCCACACAGACGCTAGAGCCTCCACCGACCCGTCGCTACGCTCCACTACGCTCCCTAATAACGCACTGATGATGTCACCCCGATTGGTGACGAAACGTTTGCAATCAAATTGCCTAGCTCAGCGAACAAACCAACGAGTTTATTTTATGCGGAAATCGGAAGTAATGTCAAGGTTTAAAAAGTTATTTAAACTTTGAAGGACTGTCTTTCTCTGGCCTCCTACGGCTAAACTTATTCGAAAATTTGATCACTTGTTCCTTCGTAAACCTTAAGCGGTAGCTGAATGGTACATTTTCACAAGGTAATGGTTCGTAAAGGAAGGACGGCCTGGTGACGAAGCTGAATGTTTAGAACAGCAAGTAAACCTGATCAGATTAGGGTCTTTTGAAGAAGACTGTTTTTCATTCGAACTTTCTTGGTGAAAAGTCCCCGGGTAACAAATAATGAAATGGCGACGCAAACTGAAAGTGACACTGTGAAGTTGACCGTCTTGTCTAGAGTCCATGTAGTTCTGTTTGCACATACAGCATATGGTATATGTTCACTTCAAATGGCAAGAAGCATGTGCTGACTTTTTAGCCTGACCGTCTATCTGAAGTTCATCGTTGTATGCTTGGCTATTGTGGGGTAAGATTCACAACAGAGGCTCGGTTAGTTCCGCAAAGGATGTATTCATCCGGCGTGACACTGAGTTGTGTTCATTGGAATGATTTTGGAACATGGAGACAGCTGTGAATCCCTTGACCGTTTTCCATGAGACATCGAGGCTTTTGCAAAAAGTACCTATCCACTCGGTCCTTCCTTCCTCCTTCATGGCTGTATGACATTCATAAAAACTGTACCCTCGCCTGCAGGCTGCCTCCACAGCAGGCACCTATATACAGTCAGATCATCGCCATCCGGTAATGAAGTCAACGCATAAGGAAGCTGAATTCTCAGCATAAGAATTCACAACAGTATTAAGTGAAGAGAAAATCACCTAAGACGTCTACAAGTGTACGCTTCAAACAAGTAAGCAAGGAACGAAGCGAGTGACACTAAGTAGAAAACAGGCCCATGAACCACATTACTAAGATAATTGGATTTTTGGGAGTGATAAACCTCATTTGTAGGGAGTAAGAGGTACATGTGTCCTTGATGAGTCACTGCTGAAGGGATTGAAGAAGGTTGGCAGGATCAACTGAATGAATTTGGAGGCATCTCCAGAAGACTTGCTTACTGGATAGTCTACTATACGCTCCTTAGGATTCCATGCCACTAACCGACATGTTTCAGTGACCTGAGACCAACGCAGTAGCCTTTCTCAAGTAATTTATGGAAAAGGACGGAGGAACGATAAATCGGCTGAGTGAGGACACAAGCAGAAACAAACCTATGGATTGAACTGGGTGGACTAAAAAGCGTTCTCACTCACAGCATCAGAATTCTACCGAAGAGAACTGAATGCCTGGGGATAAAGTAAATCTGTTAGGCATAGTCAGGACCAGACAGTTCACATTACAGGCTCTGGGGCAGTGAACATGGGGCAAACTCAAAGCTTAATAACAGTTGATGAGGTCATTACAACGATGATGAGAGGAAAGAGAAAAGAAAATTCTTCGCATTTCAGGAACTCGAAGGAGAACGAGCGTTCCCCTGACTCCGCAGCGGTTTTGCTCAGTGGGGGTAGTAGTTGCTGATGTGCTTCAGGCTGACAACACCTACAGCCGGTCACAGTGTCGCCAGTTTATCTGCACTGGAGGATGGAAGCAAAAATGGGCATGTCCGTCACGCATAAACGAGGAAAAAAGAAGGGAAACCAGCATCTCTGGGAAACACCGCTGTTAGCCAACAATGAAGAAGCAAATCGGACACGTAATTTTGTAAACTACGTGCGTGTAAAGTAGTCTGCACAAGACACTGTCATGCTCCGTTCACTTCTTGCATCAGTAAAAAGCTGTGGTATCTGTTAGTTATCAAAGATACCGATGAACAGTAAGGATATCAGCTTAGAATTTGCATTTGGACAGGACATTTGCATTAGACAGGACACAGCGTCTGCTGTGATACCTTTTACTCGATTCAAGATAAATTATTCAGACAGATTTGAAAAAAAGAAATTACCTAGTCTTAGTCACAACTTTGTTCTCCTGTTCATCACGTGATCACGTGTTGACGGCCTAATTGCAAGTTAACGACTCTGGTGATCAGACGCTCGTAGCCGAAACCTTAGGTGTTAAAACAACAAGCCTGGTGGTCACCCGTTCAAAACTCCCCGGTTTTCATGAGGTGCGCACTGTTAATGACTATCAATAGGGAGTAAACAGCTGTATAGTGCCTCTCGGATTTTCAGCGTAAACTGGTTTCACTTACAGGACGAAAACTCCGTTGAAAATTTCCAGGTCTCCTCACAGGACCAACAAATCCCTCATGTTTTTTTCGGGCGGCATGCCAAGCAAGCACCAAAAGGGTCTTATAGCTGAACAGTTATTTATTTTTCTAGACACATCTCTTGAGAAGAGGTTAAGGGAAGAAAATATTGGGTGGCTGGTTTCTTAGATTTGACGTAATTAGGTTCAGTGTCCGAGTTAAAAATTCTGTTTTCGATTTCTTCTCTCCTGTGTTGCAGTCGGCCTGTTCAAAACACCGATGACTTATGTAAACCCGAAAGCACTTCGGTAGCTGTCAGATTCCCAACCTGATTCATTTGCATTTTGCGTTTGACTGGCGAGAGGAGATTTTTTAAAATGCGAAAGTAGATGACAGCTTCTTTGGTTCGTCAGTCCGTTGTAAAGGTGCAAACTGACTCCCGGGTTTCAGTATAATTTATGGGAGTGGGAATGGCTTTGTGCATAAAAAAATAACATATTGGATAAGCGTCAGCTATGTTTAACCAAATCTGTTATAAACGCCGAATATTTCAAAGTAAACTTTTTGACAACAAGACCGTAGCCGCGCTTGGTCTCTGCCAAACCAGCAACAAGAGGCATCATAGCAATTCTGCAAAAAGTCGCCATATGGACATGGTGAAATTAGTAATTTTTGTGATATCCGTGACCACATTTACCTGGAAACTATTTGACATCCGCATATTCGTAGATTTTCTTGCAAACATTTGCCGTCTTGCTTGCGCACTGTCTGTAAACTGCATTAACTGAATTCTTACACCTCAAGCAGTTCTGTCTGTGTGCTACCCAAAAACAGCAAGCAAATTCAGCAAAACGAATGAAAGTTGTCAGTGTGTGCTTCTCCATTCGGTGATGCATGCATACTGTTGAAGCTGACAACCAGGAGGATTTACAATCCACTTAGAGCCTCGCTCATTAGGTTTTGGCACGAAAAGTCAATTGACTGTAGTTTCTGAATATGCGACGACCTCTTGGCTTGTGTGCGTGTGTACTGGCTGTTAACAAAACACATGCTTAACAGTCTCAATTGCTTGTTTTATACTTACTGCATACCTTTTTGAGATATTGTGGTAAAGGTGGGAGCAGCAAGTGAGAATTTCCGAAAAGTGATCGAGAAAGCTTGCTTTCTACACCGTTTTCAGGATTGTCTTTCCCGCAAAAAAGCAGCAGTTTGACCAAATAGCGCTATCAGCCCTAACCCCGAAGGTTCGCTCGAGTAAACCATCGTTTGCTACTCTTCTGTCGCTTCTTTCGATTCGATTTACATTCGGTGAATTCGCCACAATCAGAAAGCCTAGAAATTCCCATGGTTTCACACAACGTAAAAGAAGACCACCTTGTGAATATCTCAACTAACAGCTCGTTCATGAATAGAGTAGACTAATCAACTAGAAGGGGGAATTATTTTATCGAACTGAAAAATAGTCAAGGTAGTCAAAATATTCGTTGAAACATGCAAATTCTGACACTAACGTATAATTAAGAGGCGATCACCTGGCCACGTGAGTTTCAGTGTCGGCAGGAAGAGTCTGTGATCACAAAATTGAGGCTCGTGGAATCCAGTGGCCTAGACACCAGTTAAGATTTTGTATCTGGAGTCTTAGGAAATTCCAAAAAATCCGTGAGTAGGTAAACTAGCTGTGAAATGTTGACTTGGTTGCTTGATTACGATGCAAAAATTGTGGTTTTTCGTGTATCTTATCGTGACAAGAACTACGCAAATCAACGGTAACCGATTTGACTACATACGAACATGTTTCAAAAATCCTTGTTCATCATCCACTCAGCCATCGATGCTTCAAGACCTTCCCCCGTAGGCGTCAATTTACTTTTCTTTGTCTTAGCTGTGCAAGCCTGGAGGATCATCAGCAGCCTACCACAGCAAATGTTCACGCGATAATGTATGAAGGAGAAGAAGCACTCTCCAGACGAGAAACCCTGTCACCTTACTCTACCAACTAAGAGCTACTCACACTGCTGTTCAGCCGATCGTGGCCGAACGGCTAAGTATTCAACCACTGGCCAGAAGGTTGTGGGTTCGAAACTCTGAGTTTCGTGAGATACCCAATGCTGATAATTCTGAATAAGGATGAGACAGCTGTACAGTGCTTCTCGGATTTCAGCCTCGATTGGCTTCACTGACAGAGCGGACTCTCAATTAAAAGTTGCCAAATCTCCATACACCATATTCAAGAGATCGACCTTTCCTTATTTATGTGGTACAGAGGACCGTTTCAGCTCATTGATCCAAAAGGAAATCTTTACTGATTCATTTATTCCATTGAGATAATTTTGCTGTGCTCGGTGGCACCATATACTGAGCTGATTAGGCTAACATAAATCATGGTACTTGTGGAACTTTAGGCCCATTGTTTCGGCATCAAAACACCTATCGTTTGTGACCGACGTTTGTCAAAAACATTTTGTTGTTCCTGAAGCTAACAGTGGAAAATGTCATTGTGGGTTTGTTATAACCAGTTCTGGCGCTTCAGTGCCCCACTTTCTTGACAATTGATCATGTGGGCAGCCCAGCCCTGCACCCTGTCGAAAACCTGGCCTGATCGATCACTGTGGCATTTACTGTGCTGCTGTTACCAACTCCGACTGTCACGTGTGCGTTGGTGCCAAACTAACTGCAGTTCATTTGGTCAATATCTTGGTCCACACAAACTTGCTGCATGCCAGGCTCCTGCCACTTTGAACAGGGCTGATAAAAATAAGGATAAATCAGGGCCAAGCAGAAATAAGTGTCCACCGAATCTCTATAGATCGCTTCGAGTAAGTCTGTAAAAACTACGCGTTTTCAGTACAAACGGGAGATAGTTCAGTCTGTTTCGTATGTTTTAAGGGTGCCGTAAAGCTAAAGTCTACTCAGGTGCCTGTAATCACGCAGATGATGAGGTATTCCTTCGTAAGACAAGACAACTCATACATACCATAAAGAGTGTGAATGTGAGTGCAAAAACTATATCAATCTGCTATTAATCTGTCGGTTTCCTCATGCTTGATGTGCCTGTTTGCCGTTCAAAGAATGACCACACTGGTACAACACCACATCCTGCAAAGTTCTTTCAAGTTGGTTGTTGTTTACGTGCTTTCTCATGAGTTAGCACACTACAATGATTTTGGCGGAAGACACTACCCATAAATTAGCTGAAAACTCGGCGAGATCCCACCACCGGATTCGTTATTCTTAATGCTCATCAGGCGCAATCCCGAGTTCCCAAGCGGATGTACTTCTCAAATGCCGTATAATATGGGTTCAAGTAAAACATAAGGTTGACGGGGACAAGGCTATCTGATGAGCCCCAAGATGGGCAAAACTAGCCACGGATTATCCAAGAGTTTCCAGCAACCTTATGAGTAGTATGTTCCCTGAAGCAAACATACTGCGTTATCTCAAATATCGTATCAACTGAAACATGAGGCGACCTTTTTTTAGCACATCCAGTTAAAAAATATCATCAGCGAAATATTTAGTTGAAATCAATTGAGTCACCCGGTAAAACCAACTTACTTTGCAAGTGAGTCGCCTTATATGAATCATACTGGATGGTTGACCTGTGATTAGGATATGCTGGCTGAAATACCTGAACAACCCACACGCTGCGTAAAACAGGCTCCGCACATAAAAACGTTATTCTGACCAAAATTACATCATGCCATTTTACCCTAACAATAAGTCTACGCAAGAGAGACCCAGGAGTTTGCTTTCCTTAAAAAGAGATTTGCACCTTCATGAAGAATCAAAAAATGTTAGAATATATGGTGCCCTCAGATAGAGGGAAATATCTCCGAACGAATCAATGTATATGTTCTAAAGAGCATTCAGAGATGTAAAATGGACTTCATTTTTCCTGAAGATCTTGACATCTTTCTATTTCCATCTACTCTGTTTTCTGCACTCAGTTTCCAAGAGTACCTTGGAATCGTGATAAACCGGGAATGAACAGTGGGATCAGAAATGAAAACAAACGTTTATTTCTATAGTTCAAATTAAACTGTAACGCATCTAGCATACTCCCCAAAAAGGAATGCAAGAATAATTCTTTCATGTGAAAACATCGTTCTTGTCTCCTACATCCATACAGTAATTACAGTTTTATCACATTTTGTATGTAAATTAAGCTAAATTTACATTGTTATTTATAATGACAGGATGCGGATCGAATTGGATTTGTCAGTCAACGATGGTTGAACCACTGGGTTTGTGCGTATTGTTGATCGGGCACAGACAGTTCCCTCGGAGCCCACTGTGGTCCTGGGTACGAGCCCGTGGTGCTATTTTAGACTCCAGAGAATTATATCAGTGGCCTATTGGGAGCCGTCGGTTGGCCTAAGCGGGATGGTATAACATTGAGCACTGGCACGAATTACTTTGTATGGTGTCATTCGTCAGTGCCTTCAAATTTCAGCATGATGCCTTACCTCCTCCAATAAGTGCCTATTCGCGCATTGTCAAAATGGTCGTAGATACGTGTCGGTAGTCCACTGACCTATGGCCACCGATATTTTTGTATGTAGGATGACAATAGTTTAGGCAGGCACCAATTGGAAGTTGAAACAAAAGTGTATTTGAGTGTATTTGTCAAAAAGTACACTAGTTTTACCTGGCTAGGTTTAGTAGGTAGGTCACTGACTCACATGGCCGATCCTGCTAGGACGTATGCGCGCGCATTCGTGACAGAAGCCGCGCTAGGGAGATTGACCTCCTTGCAAGGCTCTCGTTTGTTTGCGGCACTGAGACGTGCCTTGTCTCACAGCTTGTCACAGACAATTGGAAATCTGCTTTCTAGGCGTCCCTGTCGACTGACACATGTTTCGATTTACCTGAAGGTTTTCTCAGTAGAGGACCTCCCGGCGTTGTCAATTTCGAACTCCACGCTTTAGATGACAGTGGAATTCAACCTTCAGCCGTTCGCCTCAAATAGCTTAGCTAAAAGAAATGATCACAAATCAGCATGCATTCATATTCAACAACGCTTGCTTTTCAGAATACTTTTACGTTCGTGATATAGTCTATCGATTGTTCCAGAAGGATTTCGTACAAGCATTGCAAATGAACTCCGTCAAGGTTACCTGACGAATCTCTAACGTTTCGGTTTTACCGCCATCCAGACGTAGAGACAATACGCTAGTCGGATACACTGCACTTTTGGTGTTGATTCTCAGTTGATTGTTATTCCAGCCATGTTTGAAGGGACAGCCAAACGCCTTCGTGACATTTGCAATTAGCGCTTCCAGTTAAATGTCGGGTGTTGGGTCTGTGTTAGTGCCGATGATGTGGAAAATCACACAGTTTGCTGTCTTGTTCGTCTGAATACTTCGCGTCTTACTTTGAGGCTCTTGTGAAAGGTAATGCGACGTAACTATCTTAGAAACGTTTACATTTAGCCAAAAGATAGATGCCGCTGAAACG
The DNA here is from genome assembly GCA_004794785.1 of Opisthorchis felineus. NCBI lineage: Eukaryota > Metazoa > Platyhelminthes > Trematoda > Opisthorchiida > Opisthorchiidae > Opisthorchis > Opisthorchis felineus. The sequence goes on from SJOL01002575.1 coordinate 100,437, forward strand.
AAGGCCGTAATCAGTTGTCACATTAGCGCCTTATAGTGTGAAGATATGGCGCAGTCGCCCCCAAGATCCAGCATAGGGTCACTGGACTCATGAAGCCGTGTTTCGGCCAGGAATTGCTTCAAACTGAACAAACGGCCGTCTGATTGATATTAAAGAGAATAATATACCAATGTATAATACAAAAATAGTTACTCTGCTATTATTAGCGGTCTTGGAACACATGGGTGCATACCAGGGAAACATAACCAGAAGAACTGCGGTCAAGTTCAGAGAAAAATCCAAGAACGACAGATGCCGGGGCATCTCGGTAGTACACTGTATCAAACACAAGATCGATGTTTGCTGCCATTGTAGAGCATAAATAAAGCTCAATTTTCCGTGACAAACTGTTTGCGGGGCCACCCAATGTCAAGTTGGAAACAGTTTTCATATTCTGTCATAAACAAACTTCCGTGGTTTGGGTGACTACATAGAACGTATTATGAGAAGCAAACTTAAACAATATTCTTTGAATTCTCCCTGCCAACAACAAGCAATGAAACAAGCTATCATGATGTGCATTGCATCCTTTGAGGACTACAGTATATTCTCTGCAGGCGTATACTTTTATGCCTTCCTGTAGCCCAATTCGGCTGTCTGTTATTCTATTCAATGAAAATCTAACTGTAGAGTCAACTAGGTCAGCATAAAACTGTGTTTTGAGCTCCCAGAATGTATCTCATTCACACAATAGGCAAATAGTTTGCTCAGCAAAACTGGTCTAAAAAGGTGCCACTTTGAATGTGGTATTTTTCTGCCCATTCCGGTTGCCTCCAGAACAATGTATCGAAGGCTCACTCCAACTGCAATGCTTCCATGAAAGGTCTAACTTTCATCCTATCAGGGTAAGATAATAGATCCACTACTGTTTCCCAAAAACGACCAAATAAAATACAAAACTAGAATGTAAGTTCTTTCCACTTTTATGTCGATCACACCGATTGTACTTCATTAGAAACACTGAAGACTTCTATTTAGAGTAAAAGATATTAAATGCTAAGACTGCAATTTCGGTGGCCGTCACAAAAATCAGATGAGAAGACTGGTTACGTTAACTGCAACTCCCAAGTGCAATCGTGATGTAACTGTTCTTCCGGTAGCACTAGTTCTCAGTCCCAGTTTTTGAAGGATATGGATTTATCCCGGGTGTACGGACGGAGGGTTAGTCGTTTATCACCTTAACTCTTTCGGAATGGGCTCCCAATTGCTAGTGCCAGCTTTCATATAGTTGCTTTGTGTTGCCTGACCACATTTCGAAGGTCTTGCCAGTGGTGTCTTATCGCGTTCAACAGAATGTAACAGTCGAAAGTTCACAAGTATCAACCAGACGTTCGCTCATCCTAACTGGTCACAGCCATCATACCACTGCTAGTCAGATTAACCTGGTTGTGCGCTGGATTCATTTTAGTCATACTTAATGATAGCGGATGTGCTTGTCCTCCGTACTCAAAAATAATTGCTGTGCCTCTGGGATAAATAGAACCCAATTCTTCTTTTGGTAACACATATATTACAAGCAACACTTGTGACGATCTTACTGTGAAAGTGGCTTCAAATTCTGACGATTATTTTCAGCATGATTTTCCACCCACTTCACACTACTGTGTGAAAAGTCCTAAAATTTGAGCGAGGGAAATTGATAGCTCATAAAAATATTTCAACTTACTGTGCACCCTCATCGATTGCTTGCATTTCAAGCTTGTGGAACGAAAGATATTCCAACTGAAATCTCCAGAGTAGGCTTATGTTGCCTGTCCATGATAGACATGGAAACGCCAGAATTACAGTTCACTGTTTTCCTGTACATATAAGAAACCGTATGTAGTTAGGATACGCTTTCTGGGCTTTCACTGGGCAGGATTAGTGCATGAGTTAGCAGCGTTTGTTGATACGCAGCATCCTTTCATCAGTCACTAGGTATTTCAGTGATAGCTTGAAAAAGTTCACTTTTAGATGCATTCGAACAGGGCCTAGTGTTTTTCAAAAAACTATCATCATT